>JAAALK010000285.1:79054070-79068433 GCA_019279435.1 Zizania palustris
CTCCCTTCTCTGTCAACTCATTGAGTGCAGCAGCAATGGTGCTGAAATTCATCACAAACCGTCGATAAAATCTAGCAGGTCCATGAAAACTTCTCACTTGTGTGACAGTTCAAGGTGTTGGCTAGCTTTGTTGGCTTCAATTTTCGCTTCAGCTACCTCAATATCCTGTGGAGTAACAACATAGCCAAGAAAAGAGACTTGATCCATGCAAAAAGTACACTTTTCAAGATTACCGAAGAAGCGTGCATCTCTCAAAGCATTAAAAAAGCACGCAAATGATTCAAATGTTCATCAATAAACCTGCTATATCAAGATACCATCAAAGTAAACCACCACAAATTTGCCAATAAATACTCTCAATACTTCATTCATTAAATGCATGAAAGTGCTAGGTGCATTAGTTAACCCAAAAGGCATGACTAACCACTCATATAACCCAAACTTAGTTTTGAAAGTTGTTTTCCATTCAGCTCCTAATTTCATTCTAATTTGGTGGTATCCACTACTGAAGTCAATCTTTGAGAAAATGATAGACCCACTCAACTCATCAAGCATATCATCTAACCTAGGAATAGGATGATGATACCTTATTGTAATATTATTGATGGCTCTACAATCAACAGACATACGCCAACTACCATCTTTCTTAGGGACTAAAAGAACAGGCACTACACATGGGCTAAGGCTCTCTCGTACGTACCCACGGTCCAGAAGTTCTTGGACTTGTCGCTGAATTTCTTTAGTCTCCTCTGGATTTGTTCTATATGCACCACGGTTTGGCAATGTTGCTCATGGGATCAAGTCAACTTGATGCTCAATACCTCGAATAGGTGGCACCCCTGGAGGCATCTCCGTTGGAAAACACATCCATATACTTCTGCAAAATGTTAGTGACAATAGGAGGCAAAGAAGTGGAAGAATCCTCACATGAAAACAACACTTCTTTGCATATCAATGCACAACGACGAGAATCAAACTCATTAACATCAACAAATCAGATTTAGTAGCAAGCATAACACCCCCCTTCAATTTGTCCGACTTAGAGCTATTGTCTTTCTTAGGTGGGAAAATAGTGTTAGCTACTTGCTGATTTTCAAATTATGGTGCAATCTCCTTCTTGCTATTCTCAATACTCTCTTTCTTACATTGCATAATTTTAGTGGGAGTCATAGGAAGCAAAGTAATTTCTTTCCCTTGTGCATAAGTGTATTTATTACTCCTACCATGATGTGTGACATCAGTATCAAATTCCCATGGCCTACCCAATAAAAGTGAACATGCTTGCATGGGTACAACATCAAAATCAACAAAGTCATGGTACATACCAATGAAAAAGTGCACTCTCGCAAGTGTGTTACCTAGACCTTACCACTATTGTTGAACCACTAAATATAGTATGGATGAGGATGTGGATGTGCGGTCAGTCCAAGCTTATTAATCAGATCTAAGCTGACTAAATTATTGTTGCTCACTCCATCAATTATGACACAAACACAATGATCATTGACAATGAGGAACATTTGAAATATATTATGTCGATGTAGTGTGTCCGTTTACTCCACTTGAGTGTTTACAACAAGTTGTACAATCAACGCCTGATACTTCTCTGTGGAAGGTAGTACCTAAAATCTCCTCGTCGTCACTTTCAGTCTCCTCATCATCACCTGCATTGTTAGTACCACCATCATCAATATCACTAGCACTAACATACACCCATCTTTAGTAGAATTGAATGTTCGTCACTAGCTTGGGCAATCTCTCATGAAATGGCCCTTCCCTTGCAATTGTGGCAAATGACTCCACTATTTCGACCTATAGAAGCAACCGATGAGGAACTATTTGATGGTAGGGTTGTTTTACTCTTCTCCTTTGGTGATACTGATGATGAAGGTGCTGCTGAACACGCCCTGGATATCAAGGGGGCAGCATACCGTGCAGGAGAAGGTTGTGTTTATTTTCCCGTTGTAGACGCGGATCTGGTGTCGATGAAGTTGCTCTTCGACTTCGCCTGTCATCCCTGCAATTCTCTTTCTACCTTCATAGCAAGGTGAAAATTGAGAGAAATATTCCTTATAATCAACTATGTCCTGTATTTATCTTTTTAACCCACCAAAAATCTAGACATTTTACCCTCCTCATCCTCAACTACCTCACAACACAACATTCCTGTTGGGGGAAAAAACTTCATCCTCAGGGTTACTACAATAACAAGTCAAAGGCAGTCTATTAAACCGAAGTTCTCCAGTATCTAACTCCGGTTTTGTACTGGGTCCAGTTCGAAGGATCAAAGTGGACTCTTGTTCGAAGTATCTTCGAATGTAGACTCTTCAGAGAACCTCCCTGTCAGCTAAGATGGAAGACTTATCTTCTTTCTTATTAGATTAGTCTTTTACCATTTTAGCCCTATTAAGGGTACCGAATAGTTTCCACTATGTCGGTTGTAATAGAGGGGTAAAAAGGTCTTTTCCATAAGATTTTGGCCTATAAATACCCACCGTTTTACCCTGTAATGAGGATCGAATACTGAGTTATTCAATACACATCTTCGAACTTCTTCGAGCTATTATCCAATTCGGAGGCTTGGAATAGTTCACTTCGCAAACACTTCGTTTGTTAGTTTCTAATCTCTAGAAACCTGTTAGCGTAATCTTTTACGCCAACAGTTGGCACTGTCCGTGGGGATCTTAGTCCAAAAAACTTCGTTCTCTACCAAGTTCTCAAACCATGCCTCCCAAGCGGAGTTCAGGTGGTAGTCCTACTCGGAGGTCCCTCGGACCTCCGGAGCAAGATCTTCAAACAAAATCGAGGTTAGAGGACCTTCGGTAATTCCTCCACCTTAGACCCCCGAAGGGATTCCCCTTCCTCGAGCATATGGAGTTCCTCCTTCAACTCCATCTATACTTCGGCCAACCGAAGTCCCTTCTCTAGCTCCGATCCCGCTTCGAACTGATACGTACAGTTCTCAAGACCCAGAAGGTCTTCCGGAGGAGATGAAGATGGTCTTGGTGACATGGCAGCCCAAATGGCAGTCTCCAAGCCGAAGTGGCGAGGTGGAGGAAAGAAGCCGCAGATAGGCTACGCTCTCAGGCCATCCCGGTCATTCCCGAAGTGCCCCAAGACGACGAACATCCTTATCCTGAAGCCCCGGAGAATGCTTCCTTCGATAGCGTGTCTTCGTTGCACCCGAGCTGCAGAAAGTGCACTTCGACCCTAAGTTTAAAACTTCGAAGCTCTGCAAGTATTCTGGAGATGGGGAGTTCTCCTATTCTTATGTATTGGCAATTGAGGACAATGGAGGAGTGCGAGGCACCATGGCCAAGTGTTTCCCTCTTGCTCTTGAAGTGGTGGCTCTGCGGTGGTTTTGGTCCCTGAAGCCAGGGTCAATTAGAACCTAGGAGAAGTTAAGGAAGAAGTTCATAAGTAACTTTCAGGGTACTTTCGTACCCCCAATGTCTACAGGAAGTCTTATCCAGGTGAAGCAGCTGCCTGGAGAGACTTTAAGACAATTTTTCAAGCGCTTCGCCCATACGAAGTCGCAAATTCAAGGGCTGACTACGTCCTCCTTAGTTTAGGCAGCTCGAGAGGGAGTTACCCATGCGGGCCTCCTTGATAAACTTCATCGGAAACAAATATCCTCTGTTGCTCAGCTGATGTCTTATTTCGAAGAGTATGCTAGGTCAAAAGAAGGGTGGCTTCAGAGAACTGCTTCAACTCTGTCAATCCTTCAAGAAGTTAAGTTGGAAGTGAAGACTTCAACACCTTCACAGCGGCCTAACTTCAAAGTCCAGCATGATAGGCGTCGGGGGCAAAAGCATCCTCGTTCAGAAGTCTTGAAAATTGCACCTCCATGCAAATTTGCCCCTAAGACTTCGCAAGCTTCGGAAAGCAAGACCAGCGGCTTGAGGCCGCCAGGGAAGCTGGCTGGCAAAGCCCAGGCCTTCTTCTGCTATGTCCATGGTGAGAATCGAAGTCACGCAACTGATGCGTGCAAGTCTATACTCGCTTTAAGAGGTGAGTGCCTTGATAGAACCTCGCGTCAAGGCACTACTGACCGAGTTCGTTCCGAGGTGCGTTCGGAGCCTGTCCAGGCTATGGCACGTATAGACAACTTTGGCCCTACAGGGCAACCTCCGGTGGTCAATATTATGCCACCTCCGAAGCAGGAAGATGGTCAAGATTGAGGAAAAAGAGTAGTCCTCCCCATTTCCGGAGAAGGGACTCTCGGTAGTATGTCGAAGAGACAGCGAAGAGAATATGTCCGAGAAGTGGGCCATATTGGAACTTCTTCGTCCGCAGCTACCATGCCTAAGTGGGCCCATGTGCCGATATCTTTCTCTGTAGATGATGCAGCTGGCATAAAGTTTCCGCATGCAGATCCCCTTGTATTACTATCGATATAGCAGGGACTGATGTCCGGAGAGTGCTGATTGATGGAGGGAGTTCAACAGATATTATCTTCATCCAAGCCTTTGATCAGCTCTGTATCTCTAGGAAGCATCTTCTCCCAGCTCCTTTGCAAGGCTTTGCAGGACCCCCTCTTGATGCCCTCAGCCAAACAGGTCTGGATGTCGCTTTCGGAGAGGGGCTACTGGCCAGGACGGAGGAGGTGATTTCGATGTTGTGGATGCCGTACGCATATAATGTTATCCGCACATAATTATTTGTGTATGAAGATGCCCCACAGGCGGGGATGCTCACTGTCTTCGGAGATCAGGCCACTGCGTGAAGAGCAGAATATGGTCATGGCCCCTGTCGACCCGAGACAAGTGAACAACGTACAAGGCAACCCGGAGGATATCTCTGCTTCAGGTAAACCTTTGAAGAAGTCCTTCCCAAGACCAAGTCCCGAAGGAGAGATTGCAATGAAGGTTATTGTCAAAGACGGCAAAGACTATTCATTTCAGTTGGCAAGGATTTGCCTCCATAAGTCGCTACTTCATTAGAAAAAGTAGTTGAAGAAAATTTAGATGTCTTTGCATGGTCTGATGAGGACATTACCGGAGTCAGTCGGGATATTATTGAGCATAGATTGCTTGTGAACTCGAGGGTTCGACATGTCCGACAAGGACTCCGAAAGTTATCTGCGGAGAGGGCCATCCTTGCTAAGGCTGAAGTGGAAAAGTTGCTGAAGGCTAGGATTATCAGAGAAGTAGCATACGGAGTGGCTAGCCAACCCAGTCTTCGTCAAGATGAAATCATCCGGGAAGTGGCGCATGTGTATTGACTTTACATCCTTGAATAAAGCATGCCCCCGTGACCCCTATCCCATGCCCTGAATTGATTAATTAGTTGACTCCACTACTGGTTCAGAGTTATTAAGCTTCCTCGACGCGTATTCTGGCTATGATCAAATCTGGATAAAGCGCGAAGATGAAATCAAAACAATATTTGTAACTCCGTCGGGAGTCTTCTGCTATGTAAGAATGCCTTTCGGCTTAAGAAATGTCGGGGCAACTTTTTCGAGGTTAATTGCTAAAGACCTAGGTCATCAAATGGGCCACAATGTAGAAGCCTATATGGATGACATTGTAATAAAGAGTGCTCTAAAGCACCAACATAGCCTAGACTTAGCAGAAAACATTCAATAGCCTTCGGGCATTTGGAGTCCGTCTTAACCCCGAAAAATGTATCTTCGGGGCTCAGGCTGAAAAATTTTTAGGGTATCTAGTTTCAAGCAGAGGGATCAAAGCTAGCCCTACTAAAATAACTGCATTACAAAGGATGGCTCCTCTGGAAAATTTGAACCAGGTGCAAAAGCTAACTGGCCACCTTGCTGCACTTAGTAGGTTCCTAGCAAGGTCCGCGGAGAGAAGTTTGCCCATTTTCAAAGCATTGAAAGGGTCCGACTTTTGCATGGACACTAGAGTGTCAAAAGAGTTTTGATGATATCAAGAATTATATCAGTAACCTCGCTAAACTCACGGTGCCTGTTGTGGACAAAACCCTACTCCTCTACCTTGCAGCTACTGGCTCTACTATCAGTGCAGTCCTTGTCAGAGAAGTTGATTTCAACGGGAAGTTGGTACAAAATCCAGTCTTTTTGTATCTGAAGCATTGTTTGGAGCAAAAACAAGATATTCTGAGCTTGAGAAGTTCACCTATGCTCTGATAATGACTTCGGGGAAGTTAAGGCCTTATTTCCAAGCACATAATGTGATTGTACCAACCTCGTATCCCTTATGAGATATGCTCCGAACTAAGGATTCTACAGGAAGAATTGGGAAATGGGCTGTTGAATTAGCAGACTTCAGCATCTCCTTCGTGGCAAGGACAACAATCAAGTCACAAGTGTTGGCATATATGTGGCAGAATGGACTCCCTCCGCAGTATGGGCTCCGGAGAAACCAAATGAAGGAATTTGGACCATATACTCCGATGGAGCTTTCCAAGCATCTGGAACAGGTGTCGGAGCGGTAATAATTTTGCCTTGAGGGCAAAGAGCAATGTACTCCTCAAGGCTCAACTTTAAGTCCACCAATAATACAACGGATTATGAAGGAATTTTGTTAGGACTTCGAAAGGCACGTGCTTTGGGGGCTACAAGAGTTGTTATTAAACATATTCTCAAATTGTAGCAGGGCAAGTTGATAAAAGTTTTCAAGTTCACACCCCCAGCTGGCAAAATATTTGGAAGAGATCCGTAAGATTGAAGCGGCATTTAAAGGGATTTTCATCCGAAGTATACCCAAAACTGAAAATATGCAAGATGATAACTTGGCAAAAGCTGCAGCTGGAGCTATGGACATTCCGGAAGGAGTTTTTTACGAAGAGCTTAGTTCACCTTCGGTGCCACAGATCCCTCCTGCGGAAGTTCTTTCCATTCCAAGTACTGATTGGCGGAGTTCAATTATGGAACTATTGCAAGGTGAAGCAAATTTGCCTGAAGGGCCACAACTTTCGACGTTAAAGCTCAGAATTCGAAATTATCATATAATCATCGGTATTCTCTACAAGGTCGGAGTATGTTCCCCTCTACTCCGATATATATCTCAAGCCGGAGGTCAGGAGATTCTCCGAGAAATTCATGAAGGCCTTTGTGGTAGACATCTGGCCCTCGGGCTTTGGCAGGAAAAACACTTCGCCAGGGCTTTATTGGCCTACAATAGTAGCTGATGCAGAGATCCTAGTCCGCACATGCCAGGGTATCAATGGATGGGAAGAATAAGTCATCGTCCACCAACAACTCTTCAAGTCATTGCCCAGTTTAGCCCATGGCCAGATGGGGGATGGACCTTATTGGCCCCTTCCAGTAGCAAAGGGAAATTCGAAATTCGCAGTGGTAGCAATTGAGTATTTTTCCAAGTGGGTCGAAGCAGAACCCTCACAACTATCACTTCGAATAATATACAGAATTTTTTCTGGAAAAGTATATGCAGGTTCGGAGTACCTCGACAGCTCACAGTTGACAATGGGACAGTTTGATGCAAATCCCTTCTAGAAGTTTTGCGAAGATCTTGGCATACAAATATGCTTCGCTGCTGTGCCATCCTCAGTCTAACGGAGCTATAGAAAGAGCCTATGGTAATATCTTGTCAGGGCTGAATCGAAGAATAGTAGGACTGGCAAAAGGGTTGTGGACCCAAGAGCTCCCAAAGATATTATGGTCCATTCGGAACACCCAAACAAGGTCCATAGGTTTCACTCCTTTTAGACTATTATTCGGAGATGAAGCTATGATGCCAACGGAGCTTAAAGGAGGATCTTTTCGCAGCACCAAACCTGAAATAGAAGGAGAAAGGCAAGCTTCACTTGATTTAACTGAAGAAACAAGACTTCGAGCTATCACCAATCTGTCGAAATATCAGCAGCAAACGAAGACTTGGTTTGACCCAAAGGTTAAGCTTAATGAACTTAAGCCAGGTCATCTAGTTTTGCGAATCATTATAGCACCAGGGAAATTAGGAAATAAGTGGGAAGGTCCATACATTATTCTCCGTTCAGGACGCCCTAGTTCTTTTAAGCTAGCTAATTTAGAAGGCGAAGAGTTAAAGCATTCCTGGCATGCGGAGCACTTAAAACGATATTTCACATAGGGGCTCCTTGCAATCATTTGTAAACACCTTCTGAATTAATAAAATTCATGGTTCAGATAATGCCTACCTCTCAAACACGTCCTACTTCTAGTGGATGCACTGGAAGAATGAAGTTGGCTGTGAGGGAAGTGTCATTCATTTGAACCAATTTTTCGGACACCGAACCACTGGTTCGAAGCTTCTGACAAGGTGGGAAAATCACTGGAAAATGGATTCCAAGCCACCGGCTTGAAAGAATTCGTAAAAAGAGTCGAAGGAGACCAAATAATGCGTATTCCAAGCTCCGGCTTGAAAGCATCCGTAAAAAGAGTCTAAGGAGAACACTGCGAATTCCGAACCACTGGTTTGATAGCATTCGCAAAAAGATCCGAAGGAGACCAAACAGAACAGAGTTTGAGCTGATAAGCTTCGAATATATGTAAAAAGAGTCCAAAGTGACCATCGTTTTGGATGCTAAGGTGTCCGGAAAATTAGTCCGAAGTGACTACTTTCAAACAAAAGGTACTGAGTTACCAATTTTCAGACTCCAAGTACTCGAAGAAATTTTGTGAGATTTTAATCAATCTCTAAGTTGCTAAGGGGCTCCGAGCCTCCAAAATTGTACTCCTAAGTCTTTTTCTTTGCTCCTAACCATTCTACTACACTTTGAAGTTGCTTAGCCCAAAGAGGGGCTGGGAAGTAGGGAGACAATTTTAAAATCTTAATCTTTATCATTGAATAGATTACATTACATTATGAAAAATCTGTGTCTATACCAAGAAGGAAACAAAGACCCCTCGATCCCTAGAGCTACCACTAAAGCCAGAACGATTAGTTCCGGAGCTAGGAGTCCTAATAACTTTACGTTTAATTCTTTCCCTCCCCTTGAAGCTCGGAAATTTTTATTCCTGTTGGAGTTTAGCCCAAGTTCGAAGTCGCTCGGGGCTTCTCTCCCAGCTTCGAAGTTCTTCAGTCTCTTTCCTTGTTCTTCAGCAGTATTCTCTTCTTCAGACCACTAAACGTCTTTAGAAGATGAGGTTTCCAAGTTAACTTTTTTCTTCCTCTTTAATATAAGATAAATATCTATGCGTATTTCGAGTGCAATCGCACGGAGCTTTCTCGAGGAATCATAAATCGAGGTCGTTATGAAGTTTTAAGAGATCGAAGGTAGCCCATAGCAGGCGAAGTCTTCGGTAACATTTAATACTTCGAGATCATCCATACGAAGTTGGGAAGCCTAAAAACATTTCCAAGATGTTTTCATTCGTACAGATGAAAGCATAATTTTTAAATTTTCGGACCCCTAAACAAAACTAAACCTGCGGGTCTGGTGAAGGCTAGCTGCTCGAAGCTTGAGACCAAGCTTGTTTCTGGCGAAGTCATTCATCGATCCAAGCCTTGATCGTTGTTCGACCTTCGGCTCTCCATGACGCTTGGAAGGCTTGCCAGGCTGTGGCCACATCTTCGGAAGGGTTTAGTAGTGGTTGTCATCGAAGGTAATAGGAGCCGCCCCCAAGTCTGGTGCTACTGATAGCTCTAGATCTTCGTAGTAGCGAAGTATTCAGAGCAGATACTTGGCCGGAGAGTTCTCCATACCGAATACCCGACGTCTTCATCATCTTCGCTTCTCCTTAGATTTTTCAGTCGTCGCAGCAAGTGGACGTTGTCACTCGAAGATAGTGTCCAAGAAGTACCGAAGTACTCTAAGACACCTAAAAGATGATCCATGACCTCCGCAGCTTCCTTCTCGGACTTCACCTTGTCTTCAATTAAGGCAACCCTTGATGAAGACAGCTCGTCTACCACAAAAGATAGTCCAGCTGCCTCCGTAGCCAAAGAGTTCTTCTAGCTAAGTAGGTTGTTGGCCTCCTCCATGGCCTTCGTTTCTTCTTGAAGCTAGCTCAGCCCCCGCTGTTGCATGCTCTGCCCGCATTTTTTCTATTTTAGCCCGAAGCACAATTTGCTCGGCTTCGAGCTTCTGATTTGTAGCCTCGAGACCAAGTCTAGCTCTCCTCTCCGCTGCAAACATCTCGTCCAAGCTGGAGATTCGAATTTCGGAGCCCTCAAGACTCCTTTGGAGGGTAGTAATCCTCCTTAAGACGAATACTTCCTCGCTCGTTCGAAAGAGCTGCAGCTCGAGCCAAGACTATTTGCTGCGAAAAGAAAAAGTAGGGTGAGAATAGTTCACATGTTGAAATTAATCTTGTTTTTGCAGATACTTCGTACCTGGTATGCTGCCCGTTCCAAGGCTGCTTTCAGCTCCGACCCTTCAGCCCCCAAGTATGGATACTAAGTCTATTCCCCAAACTTCGCGGTTAGCTCGATCCAAAGGTTCGAGTAGGGCCCGAAGTCTGGTCCTTCGCTCCAGAAAAGAGCTAGGAGAGGAGCATGGAAAAGCCCTTTGATCATCTTCGTTGGGTGAAGGGGCAAAGCGCTGCGTCGCGTCCCCTCAAACCTCGGTGGACTGGCCCCCCTCCGTAGATTGTCCTCCGTCTATCGATTCCGACGGAGTTAATCCTGAGTTCGGAGCAGGAAAGGGGTCCATTTTGCCTTTACCTTTTCTGGGTCCAATCTGTGCAGCTTCTGGAACGACCCCAGAGATGTCGAAGTACCAGGAGCAGTCTTCGTAGAAGGAGTCATCTCCATGGGAGCAGACCCTGCTAAATCAAAGGTATTATATATTGCATAATTTTGCAGGGTGATGGAAAAGGTGCTTAATGAAGTTTACCTCCAAAATCCCGTCGGCGAATGAGTACGGGGCTGCTTGGTGGGTCGAAGGCCCCTTCAAAGTCTTCATCAAACTCGGGGTTCGGAACTGAAGGGTTGGCTGTTAGAGCCTCCCTTGGAGGAACAGCTACCACTTCGTCCGGAATCGAAGCTTGTTTAGCTATAACTTCGACTCCACCTTCAGCAGCAGGGCTTCTTGATGCGGAAAGTCAGGCTAGACACTCGAGGTCCCAGCGTGTTCAGAGCTGTCTGGAGCAGCTGGCACATTTGCTATGTCGCTAGTATCTACAACTTCGACATTTGCCTACGCTTCATCTTCGGTAATTAGGTTCACGAGGAACCTTTTCATTTCTCTCACTCCCTCATCTTCAGATGAATCGGAGGCGAAGCCACAAGCCTAGAAGGAGCCACATTCTTAGGCTTTCGGGCTAACTTTTTCACGGGAGTCTTCGCTGGAGCAGAAGTCCTAGCATCTGCTTTCCTCTTCTTCGGCCTTTGCTCAGAAGGCACCCAATCCGGAAGAGGGGGATACGACTCCGAGTAGCCCCATACTCGGTTAAGTCGCTCCCAACTGCCCACCAGTTTCTTCCTCCACTCCTTTTCAGCCGGTAGGATCTCGAAGAAACTTCTCCGAAGCTCGAACGACTTGCTACAAAGTCATAGGAGCTTGAGAGTCTAAAAAATAATTTAGTCATTTCATCAAATAATCATATATAAACATGTTGTAGTTTTTGAAGTTACCTACAAGGCTGAAGTTCGAAGAAATTTTTCGGAGTCCTCCTTCGGATCCTCTTCGAAGTTGATAGGCCAGTTGGCCATCAAAGGCAGAATTTGGAGTCCGATGAACTCCTCCGCTAAGTCCCGCATGCTCATGTGGCGACTAATTCTTTAGAGCAGGTCAAGGTAGGCTTCGAGCTGGCCGGAGTCTGGGTGGACTTCGGCTTCCCTTCGAGGTATATGTCTTGCAGGGGTCCGGCCAGACAACTTCCTACTCCGACTTCGGCGTAGAACCACCGGAGAATCCAATCTGTGTACCATATGGCGTTGATAGCCTTCACTGGAAATCGCAGTTGGAATTCATCTCGTAGTCTGAAGTTTATACTCCCGAAGGCTACTAAGATTTTCTCCCCCAGAGCCTTGGTAAGTCTTCGGCTAGCAAGATGCCTTGTGCAGTGCTGCAAATATTTTCGCTCTTCCTTCGCAGCCCTCAGCCTGCAGTGCCCATTCGAAGATAGCATGTTTTAAATTTGGATCTTTTTTTATGTAAGCCGCCTATCTCCTTCGCTTGTTGTCATTTATCATTCAATTATGGAAGCATAAACTCATTCGATCTCCTGATATTAATCAAATTAGCATCAGCCGGGAGTCCTAACCATTCTTCGAAGAAGGCCTTGAAGACGACAACTTCACCGCGCTGCGGCGAAGCGATGGCCGGCTAATCTCCGAGCTAATCTTCCCTCGACCACTATTGCGATCGTCTTCCTCTTGCAGGTGGATGGCCCCAGTTTGTAAGACTGGTCAGGATACTTCGAAGAAGCCGGGAGGAGGTCATGGGGACCGATCTATTGGGGATTTCCCGCCGGCGGCGCTGTAGCGGCTGCCGGTGCTATCACTGTCGCTGCTGCCACCGCTGCTGTCGCTGCCATGGCCTGTTGTCGGGCTAGGGCCAAAGTCGCCCCGGGAGCCTTGAAGATTGTCTTCGCCATTGATTTCAACTGAAAGATTAAGGCTAAGGTTTGGAGGCTAAAGGTTGATTGCGCAAGACGGTGAAAGGTGTTTGAGAAGTTTCTAGGTCCTCTATTTATAGCCTAGGTTCACAATTTTTACCGTTCACACTTGCCGTTTCGCATTCTTGACCGTTACTATTTGCAAAGACGCACCGCATAGCTTCTTCTGAAAGGAAAAGGCTAACAACTATTTCTTCTAAGTCTAAAAGGCTTGCTGGCTTCTTAAATTGATTCCAGGTTGTTCGAATATCCTTTAGAAATCAATTCGAAGTATGAATCTCATATATTTCGAAGATTGTTAAGATTTGATAACCCCTATGCATGATTATTTTTCTTGCGATACTGCTCTCCTAACCTTACAGATTAAGCGGAGAAGCGTATTCGAGGGGCTACTGTTGGGGGAAAATACTTATCCTCAGGGTTACTACAATAACAAGACGAATGCAGTCTATTAAACTGAAGTTCTCCAGTATCTAACTCCGATTTAGTACTGGGTCAAGTTCGAAGGATCAAAGTGGACTCTTGTTCGGAGTATATCTTCGAATGTAGACTCTTCAGAGAACCTCCCTGCCAGCTAAGATGGAAGACTTATCTTCTTTCTTATTAGATTAGTCTTTTACCATTTTAGCCCTATTAAGGGTACCGAATAGTTTCCACTATGTCGGTTGTAATAGAGGGGTAAAAAGGTATTTTCCTTAAGATTTTGGCCTATAAATACCCCCGTTTACCCTGTAATGAGGATCGAATACTGAGTTATTCAAAAATCTTCGAATTGCTTCAAGCTATTATCCAATTTGGAGGCTTGGAATAGTTCACTTCGCAACACTTCGTTTGTTAGTTTCTAATCTCTAGAAACCTGTTAGCGTAATCTTTTACGCCAACAATTCCTATTGCAGTTCTTGGTAGTAATCCTCTACAAATTTATTTCGCTGGTTAAATGTTGTAATTTTTGACGCAAGTCATGTTTATAAGTAGTGGGGACAAATCTACCACGCATGGCTCTTTAGCCCATCCCATGTGTCAGGTGCTAAGCCTACATTTGATAGTTCATTCCACCAAATAATAGCAAAATCAGTAAACTCACTAGTGGCTTGTCTAACTCTATGAATTTCTGGAACAAGATGAGAGTTAAATTTTTGTTCTGCTATCATCTCCCAATTTATATATGTCTCAGCATCATAAGAGCCAAAAAAGGTGGTATGCCGAACTTAACCTTAGCAAACGAATTATCAGCACGAGGGTTGTTTTCAGTATTACCTCCCATACCTGACGACGTGGATTTCGTTGATGGGGAGGACGTTATCGAGCAAGGGGCTGGATATCTCTTGATTTATGCATCTACCTCGAGATCCTCAGCTATCGTTCGGTGGCGGTGGTGGCTTTTCTCTAGGTTCTCCATCCTGGTGGCGAGGGTGGCAATGCTCCTCTCTATCCTCTCCAATCTTTTCTGATTGTCTGATTGATCTAATGATGTTTGCATTGAGTTCTTGCAGCAACTGTCCAAGCTCAAACTTGGACACACATTCATCTCCATCGCCTTGGTGTTGTGATCCTGTCATGGTTAGTGAAAAAACACAAAACACAAAGAAGCTCACAAGTACGTTAGTTTCCTATGAACTACTAGGATGTGGAGTCGCTCACACTCAAGTGTTTCACCAAGTTCTTGAAAAGTTCTTAAGAAACCAAGGGTGGTTTCGGAGTATGTGATGAGTGATTGACGATTTTATCGTCTGATTCGAAGGGGTCACTCCGAAGGTGGTTCGGAGGTGTTTCACTAAAGGGTTGGGGTTTCTAGTTGCTGCGGCTGTTGCGCAGAATGTGACTAACGGAGGGGTCCGACGGTACACAATGACTTGGTCGTACCGAAGGGTTGGTACTTTGGGCAAGGAGTACACTT
>JAAALK010000285.1:79068533-79239612 GCA_019279435.1 Zizania palustris
GGATGCAACCATCGCCTATGTCAACTTCTTCTAAAGGATCGGCCCGATGCGAAACCTTGTCCTAGTTTCTCTACTTCGCTAAAGTCCTCGATGGTTTCGGCAATACCGTCTTTAGTAGACCGATACTGCTCTACACGAGACTTTAGCCAATCTAGATTATTCTTGCTAGACATGACTACTAATTCAAAAACAGTCGTTCTACACCAGCCGACTTCACAGACACTGGTACAAAACGTCCTCCGGACACGCTAACAAAATCGTAATCCGAAAGATCTCTACCCGGTAGACATTCTACTTTGTTGTGAATGGCGTCGATGGACACATCGGCCAATGCTACCTAGGCCGAAGTGTCTGCGGGTATGACCTCTACTTCATCGCTGTCCCACTGAATTAGGCATTGGTGCAAAGTAGAAGGAATGCAACAGTTTGCGTGAATCCAGTCAAGCCCAAGTAGCACACTATATTTACCTTGCACATCGACGACGAAGAATGTTGTTGGCAATGTCTTGTTGCCTACTGTCAACTCCATGGAGAACATGCCTTTGGCCTCAGAACTCTCGCCATTGAAGTCGTTGAGCATCAAGTTGGTTTCTTTAGGTCATCCTTGTCCCTGCCAAGTTTCTTCAATAGCGAGTAAGGTATTAGGTTAACAGTGGCGCCACCGTCAACAAGCATCCGAGAGATTGGCTTTCCATCAATGTGACCCCTGATGTAGAGAGGCTTCAGATGGCGAGCCAAGTCCTCTGGTTTATCAAAGATAGCATTGCGCGGGCCGAGGTTCAACTAAGCGACCTCGGCTTCGTCCTGTGGTAGGGAGAACTCAGTGGGCTGCATGATGACGTTGATGTCCATTGCCTGAGGTGCGGGTCCCTCGAAGACGGGCGAGTAGTCATTGTCGAGCATGTCGTCTTCATCGTCGCTCGGACTAGGAGCCGGGTTGGTCATCTCAACCGGCTTAATCCTCCATACCTGTCTTGTAGTTTGCCGAGGGCAGATTTCTTCAAAGATAGCGTATCACTCATCCTTGGCTTTCTTCTCGCGCATCTCCTGTGCCCGTAGGCGTTGTAGGCACCTCTTTTGTGATTTGGACATACCTGGAGGTGCCCAAGATGGTTGTGACCTAGTGCCAGGTGCCACTACCTGGTTCCTGTTAATTTTGGCCAAAGTGGTACTGTCCAGATCGGTCTCTCATGTTCTGCCTTCGGAGGGGCCTTCGCTGCGGACCCCGGCAATCGGACTAGCCTCATTCGGCCGATCGGACCAGGCTTCGGCACAGGCTTCGGTCGGACTAGGGGACTTTCCTCTATCCGGCTTTGGCGAAGGGTCCTTTGGGATTAGGACTTCCTGAGACCCTACTCTGACTGTGATAGCTTCAGACTCCCTATCCTTTGCCTCTTCGCGTTCATCTTCCCTGACTTCGTTCTGCACAAGCCGATTCGGAGGTACTACGAACAGCCTGTGGATGATGCCTCCCTCTGTTGTGTCTGATTGTTCCTACCAATCATAATACTCTGAAGAAAAACAAGGAATAGTGTTATGTTGCGGAGGGTACTCCGGTTGTGATACGTACGGAGCCCACGGAGTCCCTGCCTAGTTGTATGGCGGAGGCATCGGTGGCTTCGCCCACTGTGAGCCGAACCCATTGGCCGGAGGAGGGTTCGGCAAAGTCGACGGTGTCTTAGACCATATCAATGATGGGTCCTGCCAGGCCGGGGGTACCTTCGGCCAGTGTGGGCCGAAGCCTCTTGTCGAAGGGCTCGTCCAGAGTGGTGCAGAGTTCAGCCATTGGGGGCCGAACTCGCTCCGCATGGGGCTTGACCACTGGGGTTTGAAGCCACTGTACGGGGGGTTCGGCCACTGAGGTCAGAAGCCACCATAGAGAGTGTTAGGCCACTTTGGCCCGAAGTCACCATGCGGAGGGCTCGCCACTGTGGTCCGAAGCCACCATGCAGAGGTCTCGGCCACTGTGGTCCGAAGTCACCATGCGGAGGTCTCGGCCACTGTGGTCCAAAGCCACCCTCTGAATGCCTTGGTTCCTTCGGCTGACTTAGTTTTTTGACGCGGGGGCCTGTCTAATTGGCTTTTCTTTGGTGCTTGTTTAACAACATCTGATATGTTACTTTCGGCTTCTTCCGAGCCCTAGCCGAAGGAGAAGTGCTAACATTCTGCTTCCACACTCCCACTTCAGGATTTTTAGGTATGAATGTGCGTGTGCGTGGTTCTCCAACAATCATTGCCTTCCCCTTAGTTGACTCAGCCTGTTCTGGCTGAATCAACACTCTCTTCTCATCAAGATCGACGGTGTTGATGGGAAAGGGGTCTTTATCTAGCTTCATCTTTGGGTTGTGGTCTATCTTCAATCATCCTTCTTCTATGGCCGATTGAACCTGTCAACGGAAAACATTGCAGTCGTTAGTGTAGTGCGAATGTGAATCATGCCACTTATAGTATGGATTTTTTTAACTCATCGGCAGATGGAATGACTTGGCCTTTAGGCAATCTGAGAAGCTGGTTCTTCAAGAGGAAATCAAATATTTTATCACACTTAGTTATATCAAATGAGTATTTGACCTCGCTAGGCCAATTCTTGGTGGGAGAGGGCCGTAACTCGGAGCAAGTAACATGCTTACTCTTAGCGTTCCAAACCCATTCGGCCACGTACATGTCGGCCGAATCCTCTTCCTCTTATGATTCCTCCTCATCGGAGTGTTCCATGACGTGGATTTCGGCTCTAGGCTTATTAAACGTCTTAATAAACTTTTTATCTTTAGTGCGGCCTTCCTGGACCAGAGCCTGTTGCAAGACTTGGCTAACTTATAAAAAGTGTTGGTTGTCTAGTTTCTCCTTAATCTCAAAACGCAACCCGCTAAAAGCTAGATCCGCCAAATCCCTCTCCGAAATATTAAGACTAAAATATCGGTTTCTGGTATCCCTAAAACGCTTGATATACTCAGAGACGCTCTTGCCAGATTTTTGTCTAACCGACGTCAAGTGTGAAAGCCTAAGTTCTGTTTCACCTGTGTAAAAGTAGTCATGTAATTTTTGTTCTAATTTAGCCCACGTTTGGATGGAGTTCGGCGGGAGTGCCGAAAACCAAGTGAAAGCGGTGCCGGATAGTTAGAGAGAAAATAGTCTAAGCTTTAAAGCGTCCAACCCACTAGCTTCTCCACACTATGCTAAAAATTGACTAACATGCTCTAGTGTGGTTTTGTTACCCTCATCGTCGAACTTGGTGAATTCAGGGACTCTATAGCCATGAGGGTAAGGTATTGTATCAAAATGATCGGGGTACGTCTTCCGGTAAACCCTAGCTCGACCCCTTGGTACGAAGCCTGTTCACTCCCTAAACAGTGCGCGGGTCCGCTCCTCAATGTCATCCTGACCCGCTGCCTGTGCACGTCTCTCATGCGGGGGCACGACACGTGGTGGGATGATGGCGTGTCGGCCATGGGTTTCTTCCTCATGTGCTAGCTGCACAACGTATTCGGGTCTACGCGCTTGTGCATGTGGTGCGGGCAGCGTGGGCAAAGTTGGCGCCGGTGTGAGTGGAAGCGGCGCATGGCGAGCAGTGTTAGCTTGGCCGTAAGCATAAAGATTGGTCTCGGCCATGGATATTGAGGGCGGAGACGTAATGGATTTGCCAGTACTACCGTTAGTTCTGCTATAAATGTGATTTACCAGAGGTATGCTAGCAATAGGGGCTGGTGGTACGACCTCAGTAAAGCCAAACCTCCTAAGTGTCGCCTCTACTTAGAGAGCTAACTGCCGAATCTAAACGGTTGGCTAGTGAAGAGCTAACGGCTTGGTCTATTGACGCGGCTATCTTCTGCTCAATTTCTAAAGAAGATAAACAGGGCGATACTGGTGTTACCTAGATCCGAGCAAGGTCGGGGACGTTGACGTCGCACTTGATGAAGCCCGCGCGTGTCTTGACGTAGCTCCCAAGCATCAGGACCCGGAGTGCCTTCACTTTTGCCTCGATCTCTGCTCGGTCTTCTCTGGGAATATCTTCAAGGGTAGGCGCCATGATGTTGCAGTTGTCGATATCCGCGCCTCCCATGGGATCCATCGGTGGTGTAGACGTAGTAGTCGTTGTAGACGTACTGGCGGCCGACGTAGATGTACCCGTCATGTTGGCGTAGCCTTCCCAGCGGAGTCGCCAAAAGTGTGTTGACACAAAAACGTGCTCCCGCACTTGGGTCAGTTCGACGATCCAAAAGTGTGCCAATACTTAGGGACAAGCCTAAGCGTAACACAACACTGACATCGCGTTCTGACTACCCTTAACCGTGGTAAGGGGGTGGAGTCGCAAGGTAATCAGATCATACAGAAATAATCCAATTAGCTAAATGAAATGTATTAAATAGAACAAATCAGTAAGCCGAGCAGAGCCTGGTTGATTCAAAGTATGCAGTGCGAAGGTATCGTCGAAGGATACCTTCGGCGTCTAGTGCGAAGTGTCCTACTGAAGGATACCTTCGGCGTTCAGACTGATTTGGTCGAAGATAGACTCCGAACCGATCTGGACGAGACAATCACCTCCGAATAGCAGAGTTCAATGCGAAGTCTCCGATATAGTAAGATACAGAATAATGACTTAGATGCAATGCTCAGGCATAACTTCGTCTGATGCGGGGTACAGGCATGGCGAAGCCTGTCGTGATGAAGCTTGTTGCGGAGCGTGTTGGCGTGCGGGACTTGGTCAAACTGACAATAGTGTGACGGTTCAGTACGGATGATCGAAGTAGTATTCTCGTCGAGGGGTGTTCTGGCAGCCTCCGAAACCAATCTCTCAGCTTCGGGCACCTCCGGAGAAGTAGATCCGAATGTGGAAACCTGCAACAAAGTAGATTCGAAGTACCAATTCGGCTCGAGTACCGAATTCTGCTAAGTGTTGCACTAGGGGGCGAAGGTAGCAATCTATTACGCAGATTAGCGGATACTTCATAGGCGAAGTAACAAGGCGATAACAATCTATTACGTAGATTAACAGATACTTCACAAGCGAAGTAACAAGGATTACCACTATTCCGAAGTGGCCGTCGGAGGGCTTCCAGGCAAACCCACGAAGAGTGAGGAAAGTAAAGGTAAAATAAAGGTACGGTTCAAAGCTAGGGCTTTGTGTTGATTTGTGTTGGGGGGTTTTGAACCGGCCTCACCCCTATATTTATAGGGGCTATACTTCTAATCTCTAAGTCTAATCTGTTATGGCTTGGCTGAATCACGCGTAGAGATAAACTCTTATCTAGAATCAGATTCAATTCTATCGCTGCCCGAAGTGGGACTTTGGCTAGGCCCGCCGAAGCCTGCTCCTCGGGCCGAAGCTTCGGCGGGGGTGGGCCTCCAAAGGCCTTCGGGCCGAAGGCTGCAGGCTTGCTGGAAGCTTCCGAAGTCCATAGCCTGGTGGGCTTTCCGCCCTATAGGGCTTCAGCCCAACTCGGGGCATGTGTATTTTCGGCCCAAATTACCAAAATTGACATTTTGACAATCTTAACCATTAATGCCATTTTTTGCTATCAACACTATGCACTTAGCAGTTTTCGAGGGGAGCATTGTTCCCATACTCCACTCTTCATGCCACATGTTGGTCACTGAGGATGGTGAGCACTCCCCTTGTGTGGGCATCTTCATGTTGAGGTAATTGTGTTGTGCTATGGCTTTGAATTGATTTAGCGTCCCCCTCTTGAAGATTGAGTTGTAGGCATAGGAGACATCAATTATGTCAAAGATGACCTCCTTCGCATGCACGAGGCTGTGTTCGCTGAAGGTGACTTCAAGGCCTATATAGCCAATTGCTTCGTGGGGTGGCCCGATAAAGCTTTGCAGGGGCCTAGCTGCCAAAAAGAGGTGCTTCCGAGGGATGCATGGCTAGACGAAGGCATGGGAGAATATGATGTTCACCGAGCTCCCTCTGTCACCCGGCGATGTCGGTGGAGATGATGAGGGAATCCACATGCAAGAATTCAATTCTGACCGTATCCTTAGATGTGAAGGAATTCGGTACATGGGACCACTCTAGCATCGCTGAGGCTAAGGCTCTGAGATCCTGATATGGCCTACCTCACGCTTGTACTACCGCCTCTAGCGCTTGAACAAGCTTCCCAGGGCTCCACCACCTAAAATGGGTAGCACCACCCGATGGTGACTAGATTCACAATTGGAGTACGGTACACGGCATGACCTTTAAAGTATACCGTGAACGCATTGTGTGGGCTCTACCACGAGGTCCCAGTAGCTGCACGAGACTTTGAGCGACAAGCTAATCTAGTAGCATTCCTCCTATGATGTTCACACCAATGAGTGCTGGAATTGGCAGTGCTGGTGGGATTGTCATTAGAGATAGTCCTTGTCATAATCATGACAATGTTTAGAGTTAGTGCTAGGTGGACCAGTATAGCCTATTGGTCATATCGCGTTGAAGCAACCCTAGTGAATTGACATTGTTCGACTGTGCGCCCACCCGAATTGGCAAAGATGAAAAAGTCAGCGGGCGAGTTGGCAACGAATTGGGGGAGAACCCTAGATGGAGCTGGGCACTTGAACACCTTGGGAGAAAATGAGAGAGCCCTGAACAGAGCTGGATGCTCAAATGTCCGGGGAGGCAATGAACACATAGTAGATGTACACTGAGCCTTCATCTTTAGTTGGGCGGAGGTGGTCACAACAAGTTGGCGCATGAAATCACCAACAAAAGTTAGGCTCCCGAAGGTGATCATGGATCCAACAGGAACCTGAGTGTTGACCTTGCAAATAACTGTCATTGAGTCAGTTAGAAAAACACAGAACTTGACTTCCCTTTCTAGCGCGCCAACTGTCATTATGTACAAATAACAATATCTGATGAGGACATCACTGTTAAAGATACATCCACACTTGATTACCGAGGATCGATGACTCGTGCTCGAGTTCGTCAACTTAATTTTCAGGTGAATTCGCTCCTCACTACTCAAACCAAATCCCATATGAATAGAATATTACTAAGTTTTGGTTACGATTGTATTATACTTAGGAACATTGGAGAAGAGATGTTGGATGGGCCAATTGCTGACCGCGACCACCATCAGCTGACCACCATTCACCATCAACTGACTGTCGACCACCATCGGTTAATCGCCAACCACCATCGGTCGACTACCGACCACTACTAGCCAACCCCGATCACCATCGGCCAATCGCCAACTGCGACGCCACCAATTGGGAGCTAGACTCTAGACTAAGTTGAGTCAGAGTCTTGTTAGGATCTTCTAGTCTATTTAGGTTTGAGTCCTTTTAGGCTACGACCCATGATCTTAGGGCACAGCCTGTGACTTAAATATCACCCTACGTTTATAACCCTATAAATAGACCCTTGCTGTCATCATTAGGTTTGGGTTTGCTTATATTATTATGTTGTCGCAGTTTTATCATAGATCGGTTTGTGAAACCCCAAACTTTGGGTTTTTCAGATTAATACCAGCAATCTAGATTGCGTTTACCTTATTCTTGCAAAGTTCTACGATTGATTTGTAGGATCAAAACCTTTGTGGTGAGGTCGACTACGTGAAAGCGTGGTTGATAACGACTAACGAGAGGGTGTAGCGATTGCAAAGGTTTGATTGATGATCAGAAGCCTTAAAGCGTAAACGTCCACTCATCGCCTCAATCGTACTTATTGGAAGATCAGTCCATCCATCGCACCTCAGTGCTCATAAGTATCCTATAGGGGTACCCATAGGAAGGTTTTAGGTTAGGCTTAGGGGGTTCCATGGATGAATCTCAATGGTTATCTCGAACAATGAGACAGGGTTTGATTTTAGACATGTTCAAGGCTCCCAGAAGATAATAATCATACTCATGTGTTTGCAGTATGGGTTTAAGGGCTGACAATGGCCTTAAGTGTATAAGCACATGGCTTTGGCTTGGAAAATATGCATGTAATAGGCTCTCGCGAGCCCTTTATAATTGAAAGGGCTCGGGGATTACAATTTGTAATTAAAGTGCGCCATAAACCGACCAATTATGATGGAAAACAATCAGTTCTTGGGCTATAACTCCACGCATTATTAATTGTATTAACTATACAATTAACCGCCATTGAAATGCTGGTATTTAATAGGGTGGTCTGATATTTGATTATGGTTGTCCAAGTGCCGACAGTCGCGGGAGCCTCTCAAGTTCTAGATTCAGAGTCTCATGACCTTCGACTCCTATGTGATTGTTGGTGAAAATGACTATTGGCTAGTTGTATTTAATGTTGTCTGTCGCCTCCTCTGTCTACTCGGTCGTCATAAAAGTACTCAGAGAATACCCTGGGGTCATATCCCCGGCAGATCTCAAGTGAAATTCAGAACACCTTAGCAATAAACTGTTATAAAAAATCTTCTAGTAGTGAACTATTACACAAGATAAGTGATAGATTGATGGTGATATAACATGCGTGATTTACACTTCTATTCATTAGGTTACAGATCAATGGGTCTAGTAGGTGTGATTCTCATATAATTCCAAACTAATTATGAACCCTCACTGCAAACTCTCCATGGAATCAACTCAAGCACACACACTCTACGACATACTTGCTAAGAATTACATGTAACAGAAAGGGAAAAGGCCAAGACAAACCAAGAAACCATGTACCTCAATCAATAAACACATTCGAAGTAATCATATCAAGTGTACCTTGCTTCAATCTGACTCAACTGAGGAGAAAGCAGGGTAGCAAGAATGGAGGTCACGGGCGAGACTCCATGTCTCCGCCAAGGGAAAGAAACTCATCGTTGTAGAGGAGTGGACTAGGTCACCATCAAGAGGATGAGTGAGGGGGATATGAAAGAAGCGCGCAAGGGGAGATTCACTACAGAACTGACACACGTAGGGAATATTAGTACCCAAAATGGTTTCTTATAAGTGGAAGGGAAAGTTGCTATACTTTGTGGATCCCAAAATTTTAGGATTCATACTGGGATTTGATTGAAGACAATTTTTATGGAAAAATCTCAAATTTAAGAATAAAGAAGAGATTAGGAATTTATTGGAGTTGCTCTTATCAATTAATTATCCGTCGACAAATGACACAATCTTAAATTGTAGCATGTATGGGCCTTGCGATCCTAATAAAGCCCAGGATGGTTCGTCGGTGTCACCTGGGGCATTCACCTGGCCCATACCGTATCGGTATACAGTAGCATTGATCTAGAGTGCGCGTGTCCCAGAGTACAGCGGGATGGATCAGAGTGCAGTCCAGCGTGCAGATCGAGGGATCCCTACGTTAAGCACCACTAGCGCCTATCTGTAGTGCTAGTTGATTCGAAGCAGGTTGATGCAATCTGTACCCTGTACGTTCCTGTAGCCATTGTCTTGTCTCCGGTCAAGTGGGAATTCAGATTTAGTTGAAAGTATTGAAAAGATTAGTCCTGTGACTTGCTCTGCCTGCAAAGCCCATCGGATGGGGCCATGTGCAAGTTACTATTAACTAATCCACCCACAACGCAGCCACACAGGTTAAGGGCTTCTTTGGTTTGAAGAAATTTTAGAGGAATAATATAGGATTCAAATTCCTATAGGAATTGATACTATTCACTCCTTTGGAATGGAGAATTGGTGTATAGGAAAAATGAAGGAAATTTTCCTTTTCCTTAGAATTCATAGAAAAAAATATAGGAATTCAAACATCACTCCAACCTCTTTTTTTCTTTCCTTTGCTAAGTCCAAAGCAAATCAATGCATAAAACTTCAAATGAGATAATATAAGTAGCTTTTAATATGAATGTTTAGAAAAATTGTTGTGATTAGTTAATTCATGTGTTCCAAACAATACATCTCTAATTTTTCATGTGTTTTGAAATTCTCTATTTTCTACATACATTCCTATCCTATTCCTATATTTTTTCTATTCCTATATTTTTGGATTCGTGCATTCCAAATAAGCCCTAAGGCGGTGTCAGATTCTTAATTCTTCTGTTTAGCTCCTTCCTGCGTAACTATAGTAACTACCGCTTGTCCACTGTTAATAATATGGAGTACTTGGACAATATGAGTAGAGATCAGTGGTAAGTAGGGGTGAAAACGGATCGGATACGGACGGATATCACTAATATCATATCCCTTTTCATATATTTTTTCGGATTCAAATTCGGATTCGGATAATCCGGATACGGATACGGAGTCGGATATCATCGAATACGAATACGGAGTGGATATGAATCAAATACGAATACGGTTATGGATACTTACCGAATATCAATAATGTATTTATTTATTCACGATCACAATACACAAATGACAATAATAGTTAACATCACATAAATCATCACGAACGGGGAGAGAGAGGTGGCAGGAGTAGGAGAGACCGGGAGAGAGAAAGAAAAATTAGGGTTGATAGGGTTTTAGTCAAAGTTGACTATTTACTTATTTTTGAAGTGAGAGAGATAAAGTTTAAATTATAAATTTGAAATATAAATATTCGTTTAAAGTTGAATTTTTTTTCTAATATCAAAATACAACATATCTAATTTCATAAAAAAATCACATTTTTATGCATAAGTTTGCTATTTTTAATTCATTATGTATGTTTCTTTGATTTATATTGAAATTTGTCAAATTTGAACTACAAGTGCATGAAATAATGAACCAAAAATTCTAAAAAAATCATATTAATGAATTTGATTCTATTTTAAGTCAGTATCCACTAAATTGAAAGATATTGTTTTAAAAAAATATTACGACACTCGATGGACAATATAGAGATTAATGAAATTTTAATTCTAAAAAATTTAAATAAAGTCTTAAAAATACGAGACATCTCATGGTATCATCATATGATACATAGATGTTGTGATAAAAATTTAAAATTATTTTGACAAAGTTTTCATGTACGATGTTAAGAAAGATGGAGATTTGAGAGTAACGAATTAGAATGTTATGAAGGAATGTGTTAGGATTAAAAGCAAATCAATAGTTAAATCTTTGTTTAAACTTGATTTTTTTCTATGATCAAAATACATCATATATAATCTTATAAAAAAATTTCACATTTTTATACATAAGTTTGCTATTTTTAATTCATTATGTATGTTTCTTTGATTTATATTGAAATTTGTCAAATTTGAACTACAAATACATGAAATAATAAACTAAAAATTCTAGAGAAATCATATTAATGCATTTGAGTCTATTTTAAGTCAGTATCCACTAAATTGAAAGATTTATTTTTTGAAAATGTTACCACACTCGATGGACAACATAGAGCTTAATGAAATTTTAATTCTAAAAAATTCAAATTAAGTCTGAAAAATATGATACATCTCATGGTATCCTCATACGATACATATATGCTGTGATAAAAATTTAAAATTATTTTGACAAAGTTTGCATGTACGATGTTAAGAAAGATGGAGATTTGAAAGTAACAAATTAGAATGTTAAGAAAAATTGTGTTAGGTTTAAAAACAAATTAATAGTTAAATCTTTGTTTAAACTTTTTATATAATTAAAATACAACATATATTAATTTATGGAAAATTTGGATATTGTTATATGTCAATTTGCTATTTTTTGTTAATTCATTGTGTTTCTAAAATTTAAATTGAAAGAACTAAAAAAAATCTTTTTTATCTATTAAAAAATTTTCTCCGTTTAAGATTATAGAAATTTATCCCATTTTTTTAAAAATATATTTTTTCAAAAAATATTCTTTATTTTTTTAAAAAAAATGTTTTTTTTTTAAAAAAATAAAGAAGATTTTTTATTTCAAACTCTTGGGCGGTTGGGCCATGGCGTTCGGCCTGCCTGCCATATAAGTCCTGTGGCCTATTACGTGATGTGGGCCTGCAGTGTGGCTATTGGGCATATATTTTTAATGGGTCGGATATCCGAATAAGAACTATTCGGATTATCCGAATTCGTATCCGAATCCGACGGATATCAGACATATCATATCCGTTTCCGTATCCGAAAAAAAATATCCGAATCCGAATTCATATCCGAAAAATCCGTATCTGAATAAAAAAAATCTGAATCCAAATCCATTTTTCCGGATACGGTCGGAAACTATTCGAACCACTTTCACCCCTAGTGGTAAGTACACATGAGGCAAGCACATGATCCGGGCCCCACACGTAAGGAACAATTGTGCTTGCATAAGTGGCGCAAGTGTAACGGCAACCGCTTCAGTGTCAGTCACTCAGTCGAGCCCAGGGAGGGTGTGAGGGGGGTGGCACTGTGGCACCTCATGTAAGCACGCAATGCCTGATCACGTGGTCCACGTTCTCCCCACACGCGGCAAGACATCGCGGCTTTCACTGACATCATGGTGATGGGTAGTTGGGCCCCACATGTCATCGTGGTAGTTGGATACAGATCTGTGTGCCTTACCTTTTTGTTAAAAAGTGAGAGGAGGATAAGTACGTCTGTGTGGTCGTGTTACTACCCAACAAATCCCCGCCGTTTGTTTAAGTCACTGTCAGGTGGTCCAGATTGTGTGGCCCCACGTGTCATCGAAAAGTAAAAGCGCCGTGGCGCTCCACGCTGATTTCCTTAAACCGCACGCTAAAACCAAACCCACCACCAGAGCGGAAGGAGGACAAAAAGGTCCGGGGAGAAAAAAGGGGGAAGCCCCCCGGAGACGCTCACACCCTGCAGCGGCCAGAGCTGACATGCTTCCGGGAGGCGAAGACGGCAAGCACCGCGGCGCCACCGCCGACGAGGAGGCCGCCGCCACCGCGGCCTCCCTGAACGACCTGTGCGCCACCGCCGGGGATGCGGGGCCCCCCGTGCTGGCGCCGTTCCCGAGTGTGGCGGTGTGGGCGGTCGCGGCGCTGCTCGCGGTGGGGCTCGGGCTCGGCGCGCTCGTCCTCGCCGTCGTGCACAGCGCTGCGCTGCTCGTGGTGGCCCTGCTCCTTTCCGCGGCCGTGGTTGCGTTCCTCCTGTGGAATGCCGCGGCTGCCCCTTCTGGGCGCGCTCTGCGGCAGTTCGTGGACGGGCTGCCGGCATCCAGCCTCCGCACTGCCGCCGACGGCCAGCTCGTCAAGATCACCGGTGTATGGTTCGCCATTTGCGAACGCATTATCTTTCCTTTACCTCGAATGTGCTGCGATTGATCGAAGAAGTCTATTTATTCCGTCTTAAAATACCATGCCTGATGAACTGCTTAATTGTAGCGTCGCGTATTGGTGGAACCACTAGATGGAGGATAATAATGTATTTGGTCCCGTAATTCTGCACCATCTAGTGCTTTCGTGTAGCTGTGGACTGCAATGTCCAAATACTCATGTTTCGTAGTGGAGTGTATATGCCCCTTGATCTAAGATTTTCGTAGTCACTTTGCTCAGTGTAACGAAGATTCGTCCAAAGATGGGTTACACTCCATAATCGTGCAAGGGGAGCGAGCTCAGCTATATCCAGATTTCTGTGCAGTAGGTTCACTGACTAAATCGCATCTATCTAGAGCAGATTCTTTATTTCCTGTCTCAAGTTTGTACTAGATAGTAGTAAATTGGATGTGCATTCTACTATTCTAGACTAGAGAAGAATTGTGCCTTTTACCTTGGGGGTGGTTTGCAGTTTGACATTTTCTTGACAAATTACGTTTTACATTGCTCTCATTATGCTTTACCCATGTTAGTAGAATATACTCATGAATTGTGTTCAATTATTGGCATGTTGTTCTTGGATGTGGGATGAACTGATGATGTCCATCTTTTATGCAGATTGTTTCATGTGGTGATATTTCATTGATTTCTTCATACGAGAAAGTAGAGAATTGTGTATATACATCTGCGATACTAAGCAAACTTGGTAGATGGGGTTCGGAGGTAGCAAATCCTAAGAACCGCTGCTCCAAATGGAAGTTGATGCATGCCGAGGTATGGATGCTGTGCTGCTATCTTCATTTCATCTTAAGGGCTTCTAGTGTGTGTGTGTATGTGTTATGTGCAGATTAGATTAAATTAGTTAGATTAAGATTGATAATTAGCAGATAAGATGGATAATTAGCATATTAGATGGATATTAGTAGATTAGATTGTATTAGGATTATAAATACCCCATAAGGGTCATGGAATAAATCAAGCAGAAGGAATTTTTTAGTTCCTCTTCCGCTCCTACCAATTTGGTATCAGAGCCCAGGTTCCGAGGATCCGAACACAATGACGATGATCGCCCCATCCGCAGAATTGATGTAGGCCCTCACAGATTTGAAGTAGGATGTCACCGGCATCTCGGCGCAACTAGGTTTGGCTTTGGTGGCCTCTACATTGTCGAGTTTTCTCTATGGTGTGACAGGGTTCCCCACCACGCCATCGACGGATGCAGAGGCAAAAGCGCAAGGGAGAGGAGGGAATTGGACCTCGTGGCTCGGTACGGATGGTGGTGCGGCTAGAGGGAAGGGAGACATTGCCACCATGCCATGCCGCAGGTCTGGGTGCCCACCGTGCCTGACATGCCGCAAGTGCTATCCATGGTCTAGGTGCAAGCACCGGTCTAGTGGATGTAACAGCAACAGTTCGAGGATGTGGAGAAGATCACGGTGGAGACTAAGGAGGTCCTGATCTGCGTCTTGTGTCCCCTCCTCCAGCTAGATCTGTGTCCTGATGATGGAGTCCTCACCGCGCCATTACCACTGTTGCCAGTTGCGGAGGCAGAAGCACAAGGGGCAGGAGGAAAGGGAGACGGCCTCGAAAGAAGAAAAAGACGTTCATCTTCCTCGAGATGTAGATCAGCCACGCGCGCTCGGCTTTCTCGATGGCGCGAATGGTGGGCTTGTTGAGGCGCTCGCCGAAGCACATGAGCACGAGGAGGCAGAACATGGTGTACAAGAACGCCTCCATGACATCGGACGCGTCGCCGCTGGACTCCCGCAACTTCTCCATGAGCACATGGCGCACCGAAACGTGCGACGACGTGTGATTGATGCAGTGTCTGCGACACGTGGTTGCAGCGGAGGAGGCGCCACATGGAGTCGTACTTCGCATAGGTGATGATGTTGTCACTGACACCAGGAATCATGTTCGAGGCAGCCTGTGACTAGTCTGCCAGGTTTGTGCTCACATCGATGAGCACCGTGTGTGCTAGGTGTCGGTTGGCCAAGAAGAGGGAGAGTCTTGACCTGACCCGACGCATCACCACCGAGCCATACTTCTTGAACAGTTGCAAGAGGGGCTCCACGACGACCGCCGAGTGTCGTAGCCACAACAGGTTGCCAAACAACGACAAGGCCAGCGGCCCAGGCGGGAGGCGACGTCTCCTAGATGAGGCATTGTGGAGCAAGACGGTGAGCGGGAGGAGGGGTTGTACCTCTAGGAAGAGGGTCCCAATAGCTTCCAGTCTTCTGACCCCGTCCTCATCATGGTTGTGGATAGCAGGATCAAGGATGACTTGGTGTTCGGTGACCCCAATGTGCCATGGTTTGTGCCGTGGGAGGGGAAACTGAGGTCGTTGCACGTGCGGGTGTACGACCCGCACATGTTGTGGTCACGGTGCGTGGCTCACGCACGGGGTGTGCCCACCACGATCGTCTTATCGCAGCCCTGCGTAGTGCACGTCATCTACTAGAAGGTCTAGGCGGGGCGCACAAGGATGGTTCGTCGTTATTCTGCTCCGTCACATAGGACCAAGGCAGACAACACATCATCACTGCGTCCACTGGCAACTTAGCCATCCTAATCGCCATAGTTGTTACGGTGGCTCGGTGAGGCAAGGCGCCAACCTACCTTCACACCTTTTAGGCGAGTATGGCATGTGGTGAGGCGACGCCATACTCACTTGACGTAAATATACATGTCACAATAATTTTGGAATAATAGGAAATTAAATTTAGAACCATATGAAATATAAATAGTCAAACAAGTCCATATTCCATTTAGTATAAACAAACAAACAAGCCAAAGGAGGCAATCAACTAGCTATGTATAGAAATCCCGACCCCCACGCATGGCGCGCGGTCCTGACAGTAGCGTGTGGTCTCGACGCGGCGACGACGCAGATTCGTTGGCGGTGGCGTGGATCTGGTGGCGGGGGCACGGATCCGGTGGCCGCGAAACAGATCCAGGTGGCGGGGAACGAATCCAGCGGATGGAGCGGCACACAGCAACACAGGAGAAAGAGGTGTAGAGCTATTTAGCTTTTTCTGGAGGTGCGACTCATCACAGAAGCACATCAGGTCGCCGCCGCGCCTAGCATCGCCGTGAAGTAAGATGGTGTCCATCTGACGCCATATGCGCTTAGGCGGACGCCACATTCGACTGTGGAGAGTCGTCCGCCGTGTCGTCCGTCAGAGTCCGCCCCAACGCCTAATCGTCGCTTAGGCGACACCTAAGCAATGCCATGACAACTATGCTCATCGCATTCGCCGTTGCGCTATCAGGATTTTCAACTCGAGGATGAGCTGATTTCTGAGGGAGGGAGAGATTGTTACGTGTAGATTAGATTAAATTAGTTAGATTAATTAGCAGATTAGATGGATAATTAGCAGCTTGGATGGATATTAGTAGATTATATTGTATTAGGATTATAAATACCCCATAAGGGTCATGGAATATAAATCAAGCAGAAGGAATTATTTAGGTCCTCTCTTGCTCCTACCAATATGTTTGTGGTATAGTCTACAAAACATATAGGCACTGTTGGCGTAAAAGATTACGCTAATAGGTTCTCGAAGATTAAGAACTAACAAATAGAGAGTTCGTGTTGAGAACTATCTCAAGCCTCCAAATAGGATAATAGCTCAAGTAGTCCGAAATTGTGTATTGAATAGCTGAGTATTCGATGCCTATTACAGGGTAAGAAGAGGGGTATTTATAGGCAAAAAGTCTAAGGAAAAGACCTATTTATCCCTTAATTACAACCGACATAGTGGAAACTATTCGGTACCCCGAATAGGGTTAAAATAGTAAAATACATCCGGAGAAGGTAGATAAGGCAGACGTCTTATCAGTCTTGCTGTTTTCCATTGTAGCTTCGTAGCCTTCGGAGGATGCCTTCGAATCATGACGCAGAAGTATCCTTCGGCTTAGAAACTTTATCACCTTGGAGATAAACGTGAACTTTAATGTTGGTGAATTATCTTTAACTGTTGATTTTCAAAGTCCTGAAAATGGAGTATTTTCCCCCAACAGTAGCCCCTCGAATACGCTTCTCCGATTTAACCTGTAAGGCAGGAGTATACGCATGGAATATTTTCATATTCAAGGACTTAAGAGAAATTTGAAGGTGTTATAGTTATTCGAAGGGTATTTGCCATCGAAGTATCCCCGATGAAAGCTTCGAATTGGGACTGCTGTGTGAACACTTCATAGGGAAGTGAACCGTTACGGAGGTGGAACGTCGTGAAGAGCCGTTAATTTTGAGCCGCTACCCTTCTAGTAGCCGTTATGCTCTCGAAAAAGGTAACGGTCAAAATTTTACCATGGGTTCACACCTTTTCACTTCCTGGTCCCACCTGTCAGCAGCAGAAGTCGAACCTACAATGTGAACGCAACCGAAGCGCAGTAGCTAGCGGAAAGGCTATAAAAGGGGGATCGAAGCCCACTGAAAATTTTTACAGAGCCTGATTTCCAAAGCTCACTTTCTTCAATCTTTCTGAGCGATCAACTCATGGCGAGGACCAGCACAACCGTGCCAGCGACAGCGAGCACTTTGGCGTGGAGGCAAGCTTGGGCGGCTTCGGCAGCAGCGGCCATGGCGGGGGCTCCAGGAAGTTCTTGGCCCAAAAATCCTCGGAAGCTCCGCCCTTCGTCCAAGAAGAAAATCCCACAAAGCTTCCTCATCGGCCAGTCCACAAGCACTATGGAATCCATTGAAGAGGCAGTGGCCGGGAAGCTGGGCCCCAGAATGAGGACTCGGGTCCCGGGAACAGAGTCGACCCCGAAACCGCGAAGTGGAGAAGTAGTGGTCTTAGAAGCGTTCTTCGAAGCTGGACTTGGGCTCCCTGCCATTGATTTCTTATCAGAGGTACTGAAATGTTTCACATTACCTTACCTCAGTTGTCCCCCAACGCCATCGCGAGGCTGGCGATCTTCGAATGGGCTCTTCGGGCCGAAGGATGCGAAGGAAGATCGGAGATCTTCGCTGCCACCCACGAAGCCACCTGCCAACCGAAGCCACAGGACGACCCCGGAGATACCAAGGTGTTGACAGCCTTCGGAAGTGTCAACTTTCAGCTTCGGAAGGAGCATGCACAACATTTCCCTGCGAAGGCCATCAATGACCGGTGGTATACCAACTGGATCCTCCGGTGGTTTTATGCCGAGGTCGGAGAAACTCCAGCTTCGCGGGGCCCCTTCAAGAGATCTGGTTCCGGAAGAAGGCCGAAGTCACTCCGAACCCAAGCCTGCTCTCAACGTGGCTTGGGTTGCTTTCTTCGATAGCTAGCCGCATGAGCATGCGGGATCTGACGGAAGAATTCATCGCCCTCCGGATCCCGCCTCTCGGAGCTGACTGGCCGATAGCGTTCCAAAACGCTTCGGAGGGAGCTTCGAAGTCTAGGTAAATCTTCGACCTTCCTGCAGTAATATATTAAAAAAGAAATAACATACTTATAAAATGCTACCTTTTTTCAGCGGCTCCTTTGGCGCTAGCTCCGGAGCAGATAGCAAGAGCCACCGAACGGGTGCTCGGAGCCCCTACGGTGGCGGAGAGGCAAAAAAGGATAGAGCTGGTGGGAAGCTGGGAGCACTTCAACAGAGTGTGGGGGGCTCTCGGAATGGAGCCCCCACCTCTGCCAGACTTCGACTCGACCGGAGTGGCCCCTCGGAAGAGGAAAGCCACCGTCGAGCCTTCGAAGAAGGCCGTCAAGAACCCCATCAAGAAGGGGAAGAAAACGACGAGACCTCCTCCTTAGTCGACTCCGGTGTCCTCGCCTTCCTCCTTGGGCATTCAGAGCTCGTCTTCGGAAGTCTCCGGAGAAAAGGACTCCGACGCCCGAATGGGGAAAGCTCTCGAGAACTATCTTATCGATGATAGTGAAGACGAAGCTGTGGATGCAGCCGGAGCTCTTTCTCGAGAGGCTGTGGAGGCAGACACAACGCGCTCTCCCGAGCCCGTTGCCGCGAGCTCAGAGCTTGAGGTGGTTATTCCCAACTCACCCGTGGCCGGGGTGATAGTGTCGGAGGTCGAGGCGCCTGCAGCGGCTACATGGGAGCGGACTTCGGGGGATGACCTCGACGAGTACCTCCGAATGTACGAAGTCTTGGAGGACCCTGCAATTCTGCCTCAAGGCGCAGACGAAGGTATACTTCGAAACTTTTGCCTTTACAATTCCTGCAATAACTATTACCCACAAATATTCGTTAAGTACCTTAATGTTGTAGGTGCGTCGAGGAGTAGCATAGCTCCGATCACAGATGGAGCTTCAGCTTCTCTCGGAGTTGAGGCTCCGACAGACACAACAGCTCCGATGACTGGAGCCGTCTCGGGCAAAGCAGTTCCGGCCGAGGGGGCTTCAGTCGAAGGAGGATCTACCTTCGCCGGAGTCCCTGCTCCGACTTTCGTGCCGGGGAGGGGAAAGAGCATGACGAGCCTCGGTCCCCTTCCTGCCTTGACGGCGACGCCCTCCTTCAACGATCCTTCGGCGAGCAATTCGGAGGAGGAGGCTGCCGTAGATGATCGCTAGGCCTTATCCTGGCTCCCTCTGTTGGCTCCATTCTTGGAGCAGCGAACGAGCCTCCGGGCGCTTCTGGAGCCCTTGGCGGACAAGGGCCAAGAAGTCGTAAACTCCGACTTGGTCTCCGTCTTGAGCAAAGCTAGAGCCCCGGAGCTCAATTTAGCCCTCGAAAGGGCTGCCCTTCAGGTATGCAACACACCACAAGTGCATTCAATCAATAAATGGAATTACTTGGTACTTACTTGCTTTTTTGCAGCAATTTGTCCTTGCTAGAGCGGCATCGACTTCCAATGAGCTTAAAAACTAATCAGCTCAAGAGGAAGGTTACTACCCTCCAGTCTTCCCTTAAAAGCTCCGAAGACAAAACACTTTGATTGGAGGAGGAGCTCCTCGAGGAACAGAGGGCTAGGGCCGCCACCGACGAAGCACTCCGGGTCGAGCGGCAGAGCAGCACTGCACTCCAAACTTCGGCCCAAGAGGCCGAGGCCGAATGTGTGGTGCTCAAGGCGGAGGTCGAGAAGCTCTGGCAAGCAGCAGCCACTTCAAGCACACAACTCGTAGAACTCCAAGACTCAATTCAACAAGCCATGGCTCAGAAAAGCACTCTGCTATCCAAAATGGCCGAAGTGTCTGCTGTTGCTGCTGGGCTGGAGGCGGCAGAAGTGAAGAATGCTGCGATAGCGGAGCATACCTTGGATGCCCTTCAGGCTACCTTGGAATACTTCGGCACAATGTGCCCTTCATCTTCGACTGTAGCGAGCGAGCCCCTCGACCGGAAGCTAAAAATGATTCAAGTGGCAACAAAGCTGACGGTTGGCTCCGACGTTCGGTATAGAGAGATCTCTGGACAAGTTGCTGGGATTGGAGTCCTCCGTCACATCAAAGCCCTTGGGATTTCGGTTGCTCCGGTTGGGGGTTCGGCGCCTGTAGGCTTTGCCGACGAGGACTTGTTGCGTCCTTCGCAGGATGTAGCTTCTACTTGGAAAGCTTTCCGGGCAATCTGGAAAACGGACCACAAGGCTGCAGCCAAAGCTTGGATCGATGAGGCTCGCCGGCAAAAGCAAGCTCAAACGAGGCCTCCGCTTCCAGCTTCGTCAGCTCCGACGTCATCTGCTCTGCCAGCCGACCCGCAGGTTTAGCTTTATAGGGCGTTTAAGCATGTACAAGAAATCTTGTAAAGCCCCTTATATGAATGAAAAGTTTATAAACGAGGAACTTTGTTTAGATGTTTATTCTTTTATGTTTTGCCATGCACTTCGGAGCTTGACTTCGAAGTACTGGAACTTAACGAAGAGCTTCGTCGGCAATGGTCTGTCCTCGAAAGCTTAAGGCCTTATTGACGCTCGCGCTTCTCTGTTCCTCGCGGGAATCAAGGGGAGATAGCACCCGAAGTCCATCGCGAGGTCTTAGCTTATATCAAGGACGAGGATAAGGAAGAAGTGTCTTCATCCTCTGAATACGTAGATTGGTCTGACTCGGAGTACCAAGCCGAAGATCCAGTAGAGGCTAGCTCCGAAAGACTTCTGTCTTGGGTTGAACTTCAAGAGGAGCAGAAAAAACTGCGAGCTTCGAAGAAGAAAAGCACCCGGACTAAGAAGAAATCCCAAAGGCTTCGAGCTCCAAAGGTCGAAGTGGTCTTAGAAGTAGCTCTAGAGGTCGGAGGGGTCTCCGTTTTTATCTAGGCTTAGACCAAAACTTCTCTTGATGTAATAATATGATTATCCAATTAATATGAATTGCTTTGAGCATCTTTTTGTTGTTCCTTACTCCCCTGCCCCTCCTTGTGGGTGGGGGACCGTGCGTGTTGCGATAGGGTCCGTCGGACCCAATGATTTATATAACAATTGATGCTTCACATAACACTTGGTAATCATACTTTACTCTTTCGTAGAGTTCTTCGAACTGTACGTTCGTATTATGATGTTTATAAGTTTCGGAGCTAAATTTATACTTGTAAGCTCCCATAGCAGTTGCTTAGGACTTTAAAAGTGTTTCATTGGGTCGGAGCCTTGAAACCTTATTGCTTGGTCACCTTCGACTCTTTTACAGATGCTTCGAACCCGGAGGCCAGAAATCTATTCTTTTAAAGTCCTTAGACTCTTCTACGGATCCTAACAAGCCAGAGCCTGGAATCTGTAGGCTGGCCACCTACGGCTGTTTTACAGATGCTTCGAACCCGGAGGTCGGAAATCTATTCTTTTAAAGTCCTTAGACTTTTCTACGGATCCTAACAAGCCGGAGCCTGGAATCCGTAGGCTGGCCACCCACGGCTCTTTTACAGATGCTTCGAACCCGGAGGCCGGAAATCTGTTCTTTTAAAATCCTTAGACTCTTCTACGGATCCTAACAAGCCGGATCCTGGAATCCGTAGGCTGGCCACCTACGGCTCTTTTACAGATGCTTCGAACCCGGAGGCCGGAAATCTTTTCTTTTAAAGTCCTTAGACTCTTCTACGGATCCTAACAAGCCGGAGCCTGGAATCTGTAGGCTGGCCAACGGAATCCTTGAACCAATGGTTCGAAGGCCGTTGTCTGGGTTCCTTGAAAGATGCTTGACTCCGCAAGCATCTCCGTTCTCCTGATGCGTCCACCAGGAGTAAGGGATATTTGAAGAGTAAACAAAATTTGAACCTCCATCTTTATTTAGAAAGGTACTTTTACAATTGATTACAAGGAGCCCCTAAGCGTAATAACATTTAAGGTGCTCCTGCATGCTATGAATGCTTCAACTCTTCTCCTTCTAAATTGGCTAATTTAAACGAATCGGGGCACCCTGAGCGTAGTATAATATATGGTCCTTCCCATTTATTTCCTAGCTTCCCCGGAGCTATTACACTTCGTAATACCACCTGGTTTAAGCTCGTTCACTTTTATCTTCGGGTCATACCGTCATACCATGTCTTTGTTTGGTCTTAGTACTTCGTCAGATTGGCGACGGCTCGAAGCCTTGTTTCTTTTGACAAGTCTAGCGAAGTGCTTCTCTCGTCTTCATTTCCAGGTTCTACTACGCGAAGGGATTCACCTTTGAGCTCCGTAGGAGTCATGGCTTCATCTTCGAATAGCAGCCTGAATGGGGTGAAGCCTGTGGACCTGGCTTGAGTGGTCTGAATGGACCATAGAATCTTAGGAAGTTCTTTGGTCCATAGTCCTTTGGCCAGCCCGACAATCCTTCGATTTAAACCAGAGAGAATATTTCTATTGGCTCGCTCGACGGCTCCGTTGGATTATGGATGGCGAACTGCTGCGAAGCATAACTTGATTCCCAGTTCTTCACAAAATTCTTTAAAGGGTTCAGCTTCGAACTGGGTGCCATTATCCACAGTTAACTCCCTTGGCACTCCGAACCTGCATATGATATTTTGCTAGAAGAATTTTTGTACATTTCTTGAAGTGATAGCAGTTAGGGGTTCAACTTTGACCCATTTAGAAAAATACTCAATTGCTACCACTGCAAACTTCAAGCTGCCTTTTGTCATTGAAAAAGGGCCGATGGGATCCATTCCCCATCGTGCCATTGGCCATATCGGGGCAATAACTTGAAGTGGTGTTGGTGGACGGTGGCTCCGTCTACCCATCCACTGGCATCCTTGACAGGTTCGAACTAATTCTTATGTATCCCTTACAATTGTTGGCCAATAGAACCTCTGTTGAAGTGTCTTTCCTGCTAGAGCATGAGGGGCCAGGTGACTTCCATATAAACCTTCGTGAATGTCCCGAAGTATATCTTGGCCTTCAGGTTGTGAGATGCACCGGAGTAAGGGAGAACAAACTCCGGCTTTGTATAATATCCCATAGACAAGCTCATAATTTCGAGCCCTTACTTGCAACCTTCGGAAATCCGGGCCTTCTGACAAGACTGTGCTGTTTTGCAAGACATCCATTATCGGAGTCCGCCAATCTGTAGTTGGGATGCAAAGGACTTCTGTGGAGGGTAATTGATTTACCGTAGGCTTGACAAGTTCTTCATAGAAAGCACCCTCCGGGACGTCTAATGCTTTGGCTGCAGCCTTCGCTAGAATGTCTGCAAGTTGATTATCTGCTCGAGGGATACTACGAACAGAAAATCCTTTGAACATTGCTTCTGTCTTGCGGATTTCTTCTAGATACTTTGCAAGATGCGGGTTCTTGGCTTGAAAGCTTTTGTCAACATGCCCTGCGACAACTTGGGAATCTGTTTTAATTATAATCCTTGCTGCTCCAAGTGCCTTTGCCTTTCGGAGGCCTAGCAGGATTCCTTCGTACTCTGCGATATTATTGGTGGTCTTTGAGAGGATAAGTCTATGTGTGTGTATGTGTGTTTTGGCATGACATGTTGTTTGGCATGACATGTGTGATGTCCATGTGTGGACAAGTTTGTAGTCTTAGCACCTTTAGCATCTTTTGCTTTAGCATCTTAGACTAGCATCTTTGCTTTAGCATCTTAGACTAGACTAAGCATCTTTGCTTTAGCATTTTAGATTAGCATCTGTTGGCGCAAATGTTACGCCAACAGGTTCTCGGTAATCAAGAACGGACAAACAGGAAGTTTGTGCTTTAGGACTAGCTCGAGCCTCCGAGATGGATAATAGCTCAAGCGGTCCGAATGAGCGTGGGTGAACAACTTGTTCTGGATCCCCCTTTACAAGGTACAATAGGGGGTATTTATAGGGAAAAAAGTATAAGGAAAAGACCTATTTACCCCCAAATTACAACCGACATAGTAGAAACTATTCGGTATCATAAACAAAGTTATACACGGTAAAGTGCTGCAAGGTAGATGGATAAGCTGAACATCCAATCAATCATGTCCTTTTGCTTCGAGGCCTCCATCTTCCCTTCGAAGGGTTCTCTAGGACTTCGCACCGTGGCACCCTCCGGTCGTGGCGACGTATGCTCCGAACAGCGGTCCGCCCCCTTCGGGATCCTCATTGAGCCATCGAAGGGTTACCCTTTAAGTCCTGGAAATAGAGTAATTTCCCCCAACAGTAGCCCCTCGAATACGCCTTTCTGTAGTTAACCTGTTTTTAGGAAGAAGGCAGTATACGAAAAGGACATTTCTAATTTCTGAGGCTTAAAGAAGATTTGAAGATGCTGTGACTTAGCCCAGGATTTTGGACCCAATACTTTCGAACCTTCGTCTTCGGGTTCTTGATGCAGTGAGAAAACTCCCTGGGAATGGAACGGTTTCAGAGTGTGAGCGTCGTGGAGACGGTTACGGAGCACCTTCGTCGTGGAGACGGTTCTAGAGAGCAAACGTCGTGGGGTGCCGTCAAAGTGACCGTTACGGCGCAAGTAGCCGTTACCTTCTGCAAAAAAGGTAACGGTCGATTTCTACAGCGGTTATACGCCGTTCCAATTACCGGACCCACTTGTCGGTGACAGAAATAGGACCTGCAATGTGAAATCAGCCAAAGAGTAGTACTGGTCGCGTGGTTATAAAAGGGGAAGACGGAGATTAACCGAGATTTTTTATAGCATTCATCACCTGCGATTCACCTTTCCCCCAATCTTCCAAACTCTTGAACGTTCGAGCGCGATGGCGAGAACTAGCCACACCACCCCTGTAGCGGCCAACACCTTGGCGCAGAGGCAGGCGTGGGCTGCTTCGGCAGCAGCGGCAATGGCGGGGGCTCCGAGCGGTGCTTGGCCCAAGAATCCTCGGGCGCTCCGTCCGCCTTCCAAGAAGAAGATTGCTCAAAGCTTCATCATCGGCCAATCCTTGAGCACCGCCGAGTCCATTGAAGAAGCGGTGGACGGAAGGTTGGGCGCTGGGTTGAGGACCCGAGTTCCTGGGACAGAATCAACTCCACGACCGCGGAGCGGAGAGGTGGTGGTCTTCGAAGCATTCTTCGAAGCGGGTCTGGGACTGCCAGCTGTGGATTTCTTGGCAGAGGTGTTGGACTTGTTCCACATAACCCTGCCTCAGTTGTCCCCCAACGCAATCGTCCGTTTGGCTGTCTTTGAATGGGCGCTTCGGGCGGAGGGATGCGAAGGCCGCTCCGAAATCTTCGCGGCGACCCACGAGGCCATCTGCCAACCAAAGCCTCAAGACGGGCCAGGGGACTCCAAAGTGACGATAGCCTTCGGCAGCGTCAACTTCCAGTTGCGGAGGGAGCACGCCCTCCACTTCCCTGCTAAAGCCATAAACGACCGGTGGTACACGAACTGGATACTTCGGTGGTTCTACGCCGAAGTCGGAGAGGACTCCCCTCTCTCGGGTCCTCTCCAGGAGATCTGGTTCCGGAAGGAGGCAGACATCTCCCCGAACCCTAGCTTGCTCACGACGAGGCTAGGGTTGCTAGCTTCGGTGGCCCGTCGCATGAGCATGCGCGACCTGGCCGAGGAGTTCGTCGGTCTTCGGATCCCTCCCCTCGGAGCCAACTGGCCGATCGTAATCCCACAAGCCTCGGCGGGGGACCTCCGAAACTTAGGTACACCTTCTTCCTGCTGCATCATATTATATGAACAAGTTAAATATACTCATACTTCTATACCTCTTTTTCTTTCAGCGGCGCCTCTGGCATTGGCTCCGGAAGACATAGTTCGGTCCACCGAACGAATTCTCGGAGCCCTCTTCGGTGGCCGAGAGGCAGAGAAGGCTGGAGTTGGTGGGGAGTTGGGAGCGATCCAACAGGGTGTGGAGAGCCCTCGGCATGGAGCCTCCGCAGCTTCCTGACTTCGCCCCAACCGGAGCGGCTGGCCGCAAAAGGAAGGCCGCGGCCGAGCCCTCCAAGAAAGCCGGCAAGCAGCCGCTTCAGAAGAAGGCAGCGAAGCAACCTCCGCACTTGACGCCTGCTTCGTCTTCTTCGCCGCCAGATGCGCGGAGCCCATCCTCCGAAGGGGTAGAAGACTCCGATGGCGAGACGGCGGCGGCCTTCGAAGCCTACCTCCTGGCTGATGAAGATATGGGGGAAGTCACTCCAAACACCTCCGTCAGGGAGGGGGTTAGCGCAACTCCAACTGCTCCTCCCGCGCTTGCCGTCGTGCAGGTGGAGTCAGACTCTACTCCCGACTTGCCCGCACCCGAGGCGGTCCCTGCGGAGGTCGCGACTCCGACAGAGAATACCGAGGGCAGGACTTCGGGGGATGACTTCGCCAACATCCTCCAGATGTACGAAGTCTTGGAGGATCCAGCGATCCTTCCTCAGGAGACTCTCAGAGGTCTTTTTCCGAAGCTCCTCTTTTTTTTGTCAATACTCGCCTGCTATCTGTAAAACATGCTCATTAATCTTGCTATTGAAGTAGGTACCTCTTCGGGTATCACTGCTTTGGTGGCGCCCGCAGTCCCCGCTTCTTTGGAGACGGCTATTCGAGCAGACCCTTCTGCTCCTCTAGGGGCTCCGAGCCTGGTGGCAGAGAACGTGTCCTTTGGGGCAGACGACGTGCTCGCCGGGACGGAGTTGGCTCCTGTCGCAGCCACCTCGACCACCGAGGTCGCCTCCGGCAATGTGGCTCCGACCGAAGAGGTGGTGGCCGGGGGTCGGAGTGCTCCTGCTTCTCCCCCCTTCGTGCCGGGGAGGGGTAAGAGCATTTCTAGCCTCGGTCTTCTTCCTGGCCAGGCCGCACCCTCCATCGGCAATTCGGAGAACGAGACCGCAGCGGACGACGCCCAAGCTTTGTCTTGGCTTCCTCTGCTGGCTCCCTTCCTGGAGCACCGGAGCGGCCTTCGAAGACTCATGGAGCCCCTGGCCGAGAGAAGCCAAGACATTGCTAATTCGGAGTTGATCTCCGTCTTGAGCGAGGCCAGGGCTTCGACACTCAACATGGCCCTCGAAAGGGCTGCCCTTCAGGTATGAAAAAGACACCATAGTTGCTTCGCATTAACGGTCATAACTTCTTTAGTGCTTACCTAGTTCTCTTTGCAGCAATTTGCCCTTGCTAGAGCGGCAGCGACTTCCAACGAGGTCGAAATTAATCGACTCAACCGGAAGGTCACTACCCTCCAGACGGCCCTTAACGACTCCACCGGGAGATCCCTCAGGCTGGAGGAAGAAGTTTTGGAGGAACGGAAGGCTAGGGCAGCATCTGACGAAGCCCTCGGAGCCCTCCGTTCGTCAGCCCAGGAGGTTGAGGCCGAACGCGTTGTCCTCCGTGCGGAGGTTGAAAAGCTCCGTCAGGAGGCAGCTACTTCGAGCGCACAGCTGGTGGAGCTTCAAGGGGCTCTTAGCCAGGCGATGGCCCTCAAGAGTTCTTTGATGCTCCGGGTGGCCGAAGTGGACGCGACTGTTGCGAACCTAAAAGCGGCGGAGAGGAAAAACTCCAGTACTGCTGATCGTACCTTGGAAGCCCTTCAGGGTACGCTGGAGTACTTCGGTACTATGTGCCCTTCGTCCTCCGCCGCGGCCCACGAGCCACTCGACCGGAAGCTGACGAGGATCCAGGTTGCTTCGTCGTTGATGAAGAACTCCGGCATTCGGTACGGGGAGATCTCCGGACAGTGTGCTGGCATCGGGGTTCTTCGTCATCTTGAATCTCTTCGGATCCCCCTTGGCTCGGTCGGAGACTCGTCTCCTGGAGGCTTCGCGGACGATGACTTGCTACGGCCATCTTCGGAGGTGGCTTCGGCTTGGGAAGTCTTCCGGTCAACCTGGAAGACGGACCATAAGGTCGCTGCCAAGGCCTGGATCGACGAGGCTCGCCGGCAGAAGCAAGCTCAAACGAAGCCACCACTCCCTGCTTCGCCAGCCCCTCCGGTTCCTGCTCCACCATCCGACCCGCAGGTCTAGCCACTTAGGACTGTTGTGTACCTGAGGCCCTGTAAACCTTGTTTTTATTAATGAAAAAGTTATAAACAGTACTTGTCTTGGGTGTTCTGCTCTTTTTTAGGTTTTGTCATGCCCTTCGAGCCCTGACTTCGAACTCCTGGAAACTACCGGCGAGCTCCGAAAGGAGTGGGCAGTCCTCGAGGGTTTGAGACCTTATCGCCGTTCCTGCTTTTCTGTTCCTCGCGGAGACGGGGGGAGGTTACCCTTGAAGTTCGAAGGGACGTTTTAGCTTATATTAAAGAGGAAGAGAAGACGGAGGGGTCTTCATCTTCCGAACCTATTGACTGGTCCGACTCAGAGTACCGAGTTGACAACCCCGCGGAAGCAGACTCTGAGAAGCTCCTGACTTGGGCTGAGCTTCAAGAGGCACAAAAGAAACTGCGGGCCTCGAAGAAGAAGAGAAGCACTCAGACTAAAAGGACGACTTTGGCGACTTCGAGCTCCGAAGGGAATCTTAGCCGTAGGGGTAGCTCTAGGGGCCGAAAGGGTCTTCGGTTTTATTTAGGCTTGGATGAAAATTTCTCTTAATGTACTATTATAATGATTTTATGTGAAACGCCTCGAAAGTATGCTGTGTGACTCGTACCCTCCGACCCCCCCTTGTGGGTGGCGGAGCCTTTATCATAGAGAAGGGTTCGCTAGGCACAATGACTGTCGAACACCTGCATGCTTTTGCGGACTAAAATTTTGCTCGTTTTTTTCTAAGTCTTTAGACTCTTCTATGGATCCTAACAAGCCGGAGCCTGGAATCCGTAGGTTGGCCACCTTCGGCTCTTTTTCAGATACTTCGAACCCGGAGGCCGAAAATCTGTTTTCTTTAAAGTCCTTAGACTCTTCTACGGATCCTAACAAGCCGGAGCCTGGAATCCGTAGGTTGGCCACCTTCGGCTCTTTTTCAGATACTTCGAACCCGGAGGCCGAAAATCTGTTTTCTTTAAAGTCCTTAGACTCTTCTACGGATCCTAACAAGCCGGAGCTTGGAATCCGTAGGTTGGCCACCTTCGGCTCTTTTTCAGATACTTCGAACCCGGAGGCCGAAAATCTGTTTTCTTTAAAGTCCTTAGACTCTTCTACGGATCCTAACAAGCCGGAGCCTGGAATCCGTAGGTTGGCCACCTTCGGCTCTTTTCAGATACTTCGAACCCGGAGGCCGAAAATCTGTTTTCTTTAAAGTCCTTAGACTCTTCTACGGATCCTAACAAGCCGGAGCCTGGAATCCGTAGGTTGGAGGTGGAGCCGTTGAACCAATGGTTCGAAGGCAGCCTCCTGGGTTTTGTGAAAAGTGCTTGGCTCTGCCAGTATCGCCGTCATCCCAATGCGTCCATTAGGAGTAAGGGATATTCGAAGAGCAAAGCAGAATTCAACCCTTATCTTTATTGATAAGAAGGAAAATTTTACAGAGGATTACAAGGAGCCCCTAAGCATAATACCGCTTAAGGTGCTCCGCATGCCACGCATGCTTCAACTCTTCCCCTTCTAGATTAGCTAATTTAAACGATCCGGGGCGTCCTGAGCGTAAGATAACATATGGTCCTTCCCATTTGTTTCCTAGTTTCCCCGGAGCTATTACACTTCGCAATACTAGATGACCTGGTTTTAATTCATTTAGCTTAACCTTCGGGTCATACCAGATTTTGGTGTGCTCTTGGTACTTAGTTAGGTTGGCTACTGCTCGGAGCCTTGTTTCTTCGGACAAATCTAACGAAGTGCTCCGGTCATCTTCGACCTCAGGCTGAATTACCCGAAGCGATTCACCACTAACCTCCGTAGGAGTCATGGCCTCATCTCCGAAGAGCAATCGGAATGGTGTGAAACCTGTTGATCTGGTTTGAGTGGTTCGAATGGACCACAAGATTTTGGGAAGCTCTTCGACCCACAGCCCCTTGGCCAACCCTACGATCCGGCGATTTAGCCCGGAGAGAATGTTACCGTTGGCTCGCTCGACGGCTCCGTTTGACTGTGGATGTCGGACTGCTGCGAAGCATAGCTTAATGCCCAGTTCTTCACAAAATGTTTGCCCAGTTCTTCACAAAATGTTTGGAAGGTATCAGCTTCGAACTGGGTTCCATTATCCACCGTCAGCTCCCTGGGGACTCCGAACCTGCATATAACATTCTGCCAGAAGAATTTTTGCACGTTCCTCGAGGTGATAGCTGTTAATGGCTCCGCTTCAACCCATTTTGAGAAATACTCGATTGCCACTACCACAAATTTCAAACCACCTTTTGCCACTGGGAAAGGACCTATGAGGTCCATGCCCCATCTGGCCATCGGCCATACTGGGGCAATAGCCTGAAGTTGGGTTGGCGGGCGATGACTCCTCCTGCCCATCCACTGGCAGCCTTGGCATGTTCGGACCAGCTCCTCTGCATCTCTTACTATGGTCGGCCAATAAAACCCTTGTCAAAGTGTTTTGCCTGCTAACGCACGAGGGGCTAAATGTCCTCCGCACAAGCCTTCGTGAATGCCCCGAAGTATATCCTGACCTTCGGGTTGTGAGATGCATCGAAGTAAGAGGTGAACACACTCCGGCCTTGTACATCACTCCATCGATGAGCTTGTAATTTCGTGCCCTTGCTCGCAATCTTCGAGCTTCTGGGGCTTCGGAAGGCTCCATGCTATCTTGCAATATGCCTATTATCGGAGCTCGCCAATCTGTTGTTGGAATGCACATTACTTCTGATGAGGGTATTTGGTCAGCCGCTGGCTGCTCTAGCTCTTCGTAGAAAGCTCCCTCCGGGATGTCCACCGCTCCTGCTGCAGCCTTTGCAAGAATATCTGCAAGTTGATTATCTGCCCGAGGGATGCTTCGAACTGTAAACCCTTTGAATGCTGCTTCGGCCTTGCGAATTTCTTGAAGGTATTGCGCGAGATGTGGGTTTTTTGCTTGAAAGCTTTTGTCAATATGCCCCGCGACGACTTGGGAATCTGTCTTGATCACTATTCTTGTAGCTCCGAGTGCTTTAGCCTTTCGGAGGCCTAGCAAGATTCCTTCATACTCTGCCATGTTGTTAGTAGTTCTGAAGTTGAGCCTTACGGAATACATAGCCTTTTGTCCTGATGGTGACAAGATGACGGCCCCTGCCCCGGCACCTGATGCTTGATAAGCTCCGTTAGAGAATATTGTCCAAAAACCTTCGGAGGGTTCCTCCGGGTCCAAATTGCAGATGGAGTCCACTCTGCTACGAAATCTGCTATAATTTGAGATTTAACAGCTGTCCTCGCTGTTAAGGAGATTTCGAAGGGTGCCAGCTCGACTGCCCATTTTCCAACCCTGCCTGTGGAATCTTTGTTTCGGAGCATATCCCCAAGAGGATACGATGTAGGGACGATGAGGTTATGCGCCAAGAAATAATGCCTTAGCTTTCGCGAGGTCATTACTAGGGCATAAGCAAATTTCTCGAGCTCGGAGTATCTGACCTTGGCTCCGGATAATGCCTCCGACACAAAATAAATTGGGTTTTGCACCAGCTTCCCTTTAAGCTCGACCTCTCGGACCAGTACTGCGCTTACTGCTGAACCCGTTGCTGCGAGATATAAAAGCAGTGTTTCCCCTGGAAGGGGGATAGTTAAGGTTGATAATGTGCCGAGGTATGTTTTTATATCCTCGAAGCTCTTCTGGCACTCCGGCGTCCAGCTGAAGCTTTCGGATCCCTTCAGCGCCTTGAAAATTGGGAGGCTCCGCTCTGCCGACCTGGACAGGAACCTGCTGAGTGCTGCGAGCCTTCCTGCTAGCTTCTGTACTTGTTTCAAATTCTCTGGCGGAGCCATCCTTTGCAGCGCACTTATTTGTGTTGGGCTAGCTTCGATCCCTCTGCTCGAAACTAAGTACCCTAGCAGCTTTCCTGCTTGTGCCCCGAATATACATTTTTCGGGGTTGAGGCGTACTCCACATGCTCGGAGGCTCTCGAATGTTTCAGCTAGATCTAGGCTATGCCGGTGCTTTTGAGCACTTTTTATTACAATATCGTCCATGTAGGCCTCGACATTGCGGCCTATCTGATGACCTAGAGCCTTAGCTATTAAGCGAGAAAAGGTGGCTCCGGCATTTCGTAAACCAAAAGGCATTCTTACATAGCAGAATACTCCGGAAGGAGTTATAAAGCTTGTCTTGGCTTCGTCTTCGCGCTTCAGCCATACTTGATGGTACCCTGGAATAAGCGTCGAGGAAGCTTAATAATTCGGAGCCGGCTGTGGAATCTATCAATTGATCTATTCGGGGCATTGGGTAGGGGTCTCGCGGGCATGCTTTATTCAACGAGGTGAAGTCAATACACATGCGCCACTTGTTCGAGTCCTTTTTTCTTACAAAAGCAGGGTTAGCCAACCACTCAGTATGGGCTACCTCCCTGATAATGCCAGCCCTTAACAATTTTTCTACTTCGGCCTTGGCTAAGCTTGCTCTTTCTGCTGACAGCTTGCGGAGCCCCTGACGCACCGGCTTGGCCTTCGGGTTGACGAGCAGACTATGCTCGATGATGCTTCGATCGACCCCAGTGATGTCTTCGTCGGTCCAAGCAAATATGTCTAGATTTTTCTTGACGACTTCTTCTAACGAGGCGGTTATTTCTGGAGATAGCCCCTTGCCAAATTTCACTGGGTATTCTTTGCCGTCTTCCGAGATTATTCTTGTCTCGACATCACCCTCCGGGCTTGGCTTAAGCGAAGATCCCTTCGGAGGGTTCAAGGCCTCCGGTACTTCCTCGGTGCTTTCTGCCACATTATGCACTTGTCGGGGGTCCAATGGCTTCCCATGGTCATACTCTGTCCTCCTGGCTACAGCTTGGTCTCCTGAAATAGTAAGCACCCCACCTTGCGTGGGCATTTTGAGACAGAGGTAATTGTGATGTGCTATAGCTCCGAATTGGTTCAACATCCCCCGACCGAAGATAGCATTGTAAGCGTAAGGGGCATCCACCACATCGAAGATCACCTCTTCTACTCGGGCCAGAGGCCCCTCTCCGAAGGCAACCTCGAGGCCTATTTGGCCAAGGGCATCGAGAGGCGGTCCTGAGAACCCTTGAAGCGGCCGGGTTGCTGGAAGCAGATGCTTCCGAGGTATGCACATCTGGTCGAAGGCCTGGACGAAGAGTATGTCTGCGGAGCTCCCGCCATCTACCAGGATCCTTCGAACGTCCGCTCTTGCTATATCGGCAGAGATGACTAATGGGTCAGCATGGGGAAACTTCACCCCCGCCGCGTCGCTGGCTGTGAACGAGATGGGCACACGGGACCATTCTGGCATCCCTTCAGCGGAACTCGAGGTCCCAATGTGCCCGACCTCGCGGACGTACTCGCGGCGCTGTCTCTTGGACATGCTTCCGAGGGTCCCCCCTCCGGAGATGGGCAGAACCACTCTCTTGCCGCGGTCTTGCGGGTCTTCTTGCTTTGGGGGTGGCATAATACTGGCCACCTGTAGACGCATGGGGGCTTCGAGGGCACCGGCTCGGGCCACAGTTTGAACAGGCTCCGAGCGTGCCGACGGTGGGGCTCGATCCGAAGTACCCCTCCCAGGTATTTCGCTCAAGGTAGTCGCCCCGAAGGGCTAATACTGCCTTGCAATCTTTCGTATCATGGCTTCTGTTGTCGCCATGCACGCAACAGAAAAAACTCTGGCGCCTGCCAGGCATCCTTTCTTGAGGCTTTGGTGGTCCAGCCTTGAAATTTTTTACCTGCTGGAAATTGGCAGGTGTCTTCGAGGCTGAAGATGCAATGTTTAGCACCTCCGAGCGGAAATGCTTCTTCCCTCGCTTGTACTCGTTGGAGCGGTTGTCTTGTGGAGGTTGTAGTGTAGCGGAGGCTTCAGGCTCCCTTTTGACTTCCCGAAGGGTGGGCAATGTTGCTTCAACTCGTCGAAGACATCCTTCCTCCGCCTTGGCATACTGTTCGAAGTATGCCATGAGCTGTGCCACAGACGTTACCGGCTTCCGATGGAGTTTGCTGAGGAGGTCGGGGTTCAGCACCCCTTCGCGGGCAGCATCAACTACCGAGGAGGTAGAGAGGCCCTTGATCTGTGACTTGGTGTGGGCGAAGCGCGTGAAGTACTCCCGGAGGGTTTCTCCCACCCGCTGCTTTACCTGAAACAAACTTCCCGTGGACATTGGGGCCACGAAGGTACCTTGGAAGTTGCTCACAAATTTCTTTTTTAGCTGCTCCCATGAACTGATCGATCCTGGCTTTAGGGACTAGAACCAGCGGAGTGCCACACCTTCGAGAGCGAGGGGGAAGCATTTTGCCATGGTGCTTCACACCCCTCCGCTTGCTTCTATTGCCAAGGCGTAAGAGCAGGCGAACTCTCCGGGGTCCGACCCCCCGGAGTACTTGTGCAGCTTCGAGGCCTTGAATCTGGGGTCGAAAGGCACTCTCTGCAGATCAGGGTGTAACGGAGATTCATTATCGAAGGATGCATTCTCGGCTTCCTCCGGGACTTGGATAACTTCTGGGGGATTGCGGGTTCCATCGTCTTGAGGCCCCCTAGAGTTTCGGTGGAAGCTTGAGTGCGGAGGCGATCGGCGGCCTCTTGCCTCCACCTGGATACCTCCTCCTGAAGCCTGGCTAGCTGCGTAGCCTCGGTTTCGGGAGGGCCTTCGTCTTCGTCGGAGGGCACTTCTGGATCCCGGCTATCTGCGTAGTCGGTCTGAAGCATCGTAGGAGGAGGCAGAGGGCCCCGGGGTGCTCGACGCCCAGCGGTCTCTGCAGGAATCGCCGGATTAGCTGAGGGTCCGGCTCCATTGGTCCGAGGGGACCTTCGAAGAGGACCCGAAGCCTGGCCACGCTTCGGAGGCATAGCTAGTCGTGAAGATGTCTTGGAGATGGACTTCGAATGACTCGAGGGGTCGAGAGAAGGCCCTCGAGCTGCACTAAGAAGCCCTTAACTGAAGGGTGCGCGGAGTCTTGGGACTCCGAGGCTCCCTCCGTAAGTGCTCTTCGGAGTGCAGTCAGCAGTAGAGAACAAGCTTTTAGAACCTGGTCCCCACGGACGGCGCCAACTGTTGGCGCAAATGTTACGCCAACAGGTTCTCGGTAATCAAGAACGGACAAACAGGAAGTTTGTGCTTAGGACTAGCTCAAGCCTCCGAGATGGATAATAGCTCAAGCGGTCCGAATGAGCGTGGGTGAACAACTTGTTCTGGATCCCCCATTACAAGGTACAATAGGGGGTATTTATAGGGAAAAAAGTATAAGGAAAAGACTTATTTACCCCCAAATTACAACCGACATAGTAGAAACTATTCGGTATCATAAACAAAGTTATACACGGTAAAGTGCTGCAAGGTAGATGGATAAGCTGAACATCCAATCAATCATGTCCTTCTGCTTCGAGGCCTCCATCTTCCCTTCGAAGGGTTCTCTAGGACTTCGCACCGTGGCACCCTCCGGTCGTGGCGACGTATGCTCCGAACAGCGGTCCGCCCCCTTCGGGATCCTCATTGAGCCATCGAAGGGTTACCCTTTAAGTCCTGGAAATAGAGTAATTTCCCCCAACAGCATCTTTGCTTTAGCATTTTAGATTAGCATCTTTGCTTTAGCATTTTAGACAAGCATCTTTGCTTTAGCATCTTAGACTAGCATCTTGGGCTACATGGCTAGCCTATAAATATGAATCCCCAACCATTCGGGTTGGCATGACATTTGAGTGAGTTGAATGAGAAGAAAATTGTCCCAACTCTTGAGTGTCATCCCTACCAATGCGAGTGTTCTCTCTAACAATTGGTATCAGAGTTGTATGGTTCTGTGACCTTTCCAATCCCCTCCGCGACTCTCTCCAACGGAGACGCCCGTCTCCTTGTCCATCTTCCTCCCTTGCCGGTCCACCAGAAACCAACGACTCGGCGAGCACCACCCACACTCCGAGCAGCAGCTCGATAGTAGCGGCTTCCTCCCAGTGCAGCAGCAACCCCCACGACCCTTCCACTCTACCGCTGCGCAATGTCCGCAGGAGACTCTCTTCACAGGAGACTCTCTTCGCTCGGTCACCTCAAGCGCACAACGTTGATAGGAGGCCGAAGTCATCGCGGCGGAGGAGCGCGACCGGGTGGCAGCAGAGGCTGTGGTAGCGGTGGCTCGAAAGGCGAGGTTGGCGGCGGCAGAACTGGCAGTAGTGAGAGCGGAAGAGGAAGCGGCAGTGGCTGTGGCTGTAGCACGTGTTGCGGCGGCAGAGCTCGAAGCTTTGCGCCACGGTAGCAACAGTGGCACTGCCTCCGAGGGAGGTAGCCTCGACTTGGAGGCCGAGTCACCAAGGGGGGCGAAGGATGAGCGGGTGGTGCAGTGGGCAGCAGCGTAGCCCTGTGCTCGCGGCGGCAGTCCAAACAGACCTAGACGCGCCGACAACACTCTGGGAGGATGCGCAAGCGACGGTCGTGCTCCTGGCGAACGCGACCCTCACAGGCGGCGTGGCTCTCCTTCCCCGGACCGGCGCCATGGTCATCACGGTTTCCAGACCATCGTCAAGTACGCTGGTGCTGGTGGTGGATGTCCCACCCTCACCAAGACAAACTACATCGAGTGGTCCATGATTATGAGGGTGAAGCTCCAAGTGCGGCACATGTGGGAGGCGGTCACATACGACGACGTCGCCTACGACGATGATCGACGGGCGCTGGAGGCCCTCGTTGCTGCCATCCCGCCGGAGATGCAGTCTTTGATTGCTAGCAAGCGGACTGCCAAGAAGGCTTGGGATACTATCGCTGCAGTGCGTATCGGTAGTGATCGCGCCCGCAAGGCTACGCTGCAGGCACTACGCAAGGAGTGGGAGAACCTGGCTTTCAAACCAGGTGAGGATGTTGATGATTTTGCTCTCCGTCTCAACTCTCTACTGCAGAAGTTGGTGCAGCATGGCGAAGACCTCATCAACGAGGAAAGAGCTGTTAAGAAGCTCTTTCGCTGCATTCCCGAGAGATACAAGCAGATCGCTCGTTCGATCGAGTCCTTGATGGACCTCTCCAGGATGTCGATCGAAGAAGTGATAGGTCGCCTCAAGGTCGTCGACATCGACGAGCCCCAGCCATCTTCAGAGACGGCCACCACTGGTGGCAAGCTTCTCTTCATCGAGGAGCAGTGGCTCGCTCGCCAGCGAGAGCAGAAGAAGGGGGAGGCATCAAGTTCATCGAATGGCCACAAGTGCCAGCCACGCAGGGGGCGCAAGGCCCCCCAGGCGTGTGGAGGCGCTACTGGCGGCGCCAACGGTGGCCGCAAGACCACCCGTGATGACACTTGCCACAACTGTGGCAAGATCGGCCATTGGGCTAGGGACTGCCGGCAGGCGAAGCGCGGCGGTCAGGCACATGTCCCGCAAGCGCAAGAGGAGCCATCTTTGTTCCTTATACATGAGAACATTGAGCTGCACTCCCCTCCCACGTCGACAGCCGACGCTCTTCTCCACGTCGACGAACCGCGCACACACGTCTTCCTCGGCAATGAGTCCAATGATGACAAGATTGACGGTTGGTTCCTCGACATCGGCACCACCCATCACATGACCGGGCGGCAGGACCACTTCTCCGACCTGGACTCCAGCGTGCGAGGATCCGTCAAGTTTGGGGACGCCTCCGCCGTGGAGATAAGGGGCGTCGGCTCTTTCATCTTCACCGCCAAGACCGGCGAGCATCGGTTGCTCACCGGTGTCTACTACATCCCCGAGCTGAGGAACTCCATCATCAGCCTTGGCCAGCTGGATGAGAATGGCTCGCGCGTGGAGATCGAGCATGGGGTGCTGTGCATTTGGGATCATCAGCACCAACTTGTCGCCAAGGTAAATAGAGGAAGCAATCGCCTCTATGTCCTTCACGTGTAGGTGGCGCAGCCCGTGTGTCTTGCAGCCCGCCGCGACTACGACGCTTGGCGGTGGCACGAGCGCTTTGGGCACCTCAACTTTGAGGCCCTGAAGCAGCTCGACATCAAGGAGATGGTGCGGGGCATGCTGAGTGTCGAGCATGGGGAGCAGTTCTGCAACACCTGCGTGCTGACCAAGCAGCGGTGACTCCCATTCCCTCATCAGGCGAGCTTTCGCGCCAAGGAGAAGCTTGATCTCGTGCACGGCGACCTTTGCGGTCTCGTGACACCGGCTACCTCTGGAGGCCGGCGCTACTTCCTCCTCGTTGATGACGTGTCCCGCTACATGTGGGCGGTGCTTCTTGACACCAAGGCAGCAGCCGCAGATGCTATCAAGCATCATCAAGCTGCTGCGGAGGAGTGTGGCCGTAAGCTCCGTGTGTTGCGCACGGACAACGGCGGCGAGTTCACGGCGGCTGAGTTTGCGGCGTACTGCGCCGACGAGGGGATTCAACGCCACTACTCCGTGCCGTACACACCACAGTAGAACGGCGTCGTTGAGCGTCGCAACCAGACGGTGGTGGCCACTGCTCGCGCCCTCCTCAAGCAGAGGGGGATGCCAGCGATCTACTAGGGAGAGGCGGTGATGACTGCCGTCCATCTCCTCAACCGCTCGCCCACCAAGGCTCTTGACGGCGAGACACCGTATGAAGCCTGGCACGGACGCAAGCCGACGGTCGGCCACCTCCGCGTTTTTGGTTGCCTGGCATTCGTCAAGGAGCTCAGCCACGTCGGCAATCTTGATGATCGGAGTACGCAAGGGGTCTTCATCGGCTATGCGGAGGGCTCCAAGGTCTACCGCATCTTCGACCCTATGACACAACGCGTCCACATCTCGCGAGACGTTGTGTTCGACGAAGGGCGAGGCTTGGACGTGGGGCAAGATGGCGGATGATGGCTCGACTTCGACGATCAGCGATTTCGTCGTCGAGTACGTCTACTTTGAGGGAGCAGGGGGAGCTAGCAACTCACCTTCACCGAGCTCGCTTGCCCCAGCACCTGGCACATCATCAGCTCCGGCAAGTACTCCACCACCTCTTGCACCGGCCACACCTCGCTCTCCTACACCGGCGCCCACATCTTCGGGATCGACATCCACAGCTTCAGTCCATGATGAGCAGCGCACAGTGGAGTTCACTACTCCATTGTCAAACGACGGGGACCGTGTCGATGCTTGCCACGACGGCGAGCCTCTACATTACCGCACCATGGATAACATCCTTGGTGAGCAGCCCGTTCCTGTGATGGCGCAACATGACTTCGATGCGAAGCTGCACTTGGCGCACGACGACGGTGAGCCACGTTCCTTCGCTGAGGCGGAAGGAGACGCGGCCTGGCGCACCGCGATGCAGCAGGAGATGGATGCCGTCGAGTGGAACTAGACATGGGAGCTGGCTGATCTTCCGGCCGGCCACCGTGCCATCACCCTTAAGTGGGTGTTCAAGCTGAAGAAAGATGAGGCTAGGGTGGTGGTCAAGCACAAGGCTCGGCTGGTGGCACGTGGTTTTGTTCAGTAGGAGGGAGTCGACTTCGACGACGCCTTCGCTCCTGTTGCACGGATGGAGTCCATTCGTGTCCTCACGCTGGCAACCTAGGAGGGTTGGCGTGTCTATCACATGGATGTCAAGTCTGCCTTCCTCAATGGCGACTTGAAGGAGGTGGTCTACATTCGACAGCCGCCGTGATTTGTCATCCCCGGCAAGGAGAACAAGGTTCTTCGCCTGCGCAAGACCCTCTATGGCTTGCGATAGGCACCACGAGCTTGGAACAACAAGTTGGACTCCACTCTCAGGCAGATGGGGTTCCATCAAAGTGCTCATGAGGCTGCAGTCTACCGGCGGGGCAAGGGAGACAATGCCCTGCTGGTAGGCATCTACGTTGACGACTTGGTGATCATCGGCACCAAGGAGGTGGAGGTAGAGGCGTTCAAGACAAAGATGAAGGTCACCTTCCAGATTAGCGACCTAGGGCTCCTCTCCTCTACTTGGGGATCGAGGTGCACCAGGACAGCTCTGGCACTTCACTTCGCCAGACCGCCTATGCCAAGCGCATTGTCGAGCTGGGCGGACTCACCGACTGCAACCCAGCCTACACTCCCATGGAGGAAAGGCTGAAGCTGAGTCGCGACAGGACGACAGAGGAGATGTACGCGACGTAGTACTGACGCATTGTGGGTAGCCTTCGCTACCTTGTCCACATGCGACCGGACTTAGCGTTCGTAGCTGGCTATGTCAGTCGGTTCATGCAGCGACCGACGACGTAGCGTCAGTAGGCCGTGAAGAGGATCCTACGCTATGTCGCGAGGACCTTTGACTACGACTTGTACTACCCGAGGTGCCCCGGTGCGGCGCATTTCATCGGGTACAACAACAGCGACCACGCCGGCGACATTGACACAAGCAAGAGCACCAGTGGGACGCCGTTCTTCCTTGCTAAGTGTCTGATCAACTGGCAGTCGGTCAAGCAGCAGGTGGTGGCCATGTCCAGTTGCGAGGCAGAGTACATCGCAGCCACTTCTGCATCAACTCAAGCTCTCTGGCTGGCTCGGCTGCTTGGCGATCTTCTTGGCAGAGATGTTGAAGCGGTGGAGCTCAGGGTGGACAACAAGTCTGCTTTGGCTTTGGCAAAGAACCTTGTATTCCACGAGCGCAACAAGCACATCCGAGTGTAGTACCACTTCATCCGGAGTTGTTTGGATGAGGGGAGTGTGAAGGCCAGCTACATCGACACCTAGGACCAGCTCGCCGACTTCCTCACCAAGTCGCTTGAGCGGATCAAGTTCCAGGAGCTTCGCGCCAGGATTGGGATGGTTCAGATTTCCCAGAAGGTGCCACACAAGACTTAGGGGGAGATTGAGAGGATAAGTCTATGTGTGTGTATGTGTTTTGGCATGACATGTTATTTGGCATGACATGTGTGATGTCCATGTGTGGACAAGTTTATAGTCTTAGCACCTTTAGCATCTTTTGCTTTAGCATCTTAGACTAGACTGAGCATCTTTGCTTTAGCATCTTAGACTAGCATCTTTGCTTTAGCATCTTAGATTAGCATCTAGCATCTTGGGCTACATGGCTAGCCTATAAATATGTATCCCCAACCATTCAGGTTGGCATGGCATTTGAGTGAGTTGAATGAGAAGAAAATTGCCCCAACTCTTGAGTGTCATCCCTACCAATGCGAGTGTTCTCTCTAACAGTCTTAAAGTTGAGTCTCGCAGAATACATGGCCTTTTGCCCTGATGGCGATATTATCACAGCTCCAGCTCCGGCACCAGATGCCTGATAGGCTCCGTCTGAAAAAATTGTCCACAGACCTTCGGAGGTTTCTTCCGGAGCCTAGACTGCAGACGGAGTCCACTCTACCACGAAGTCAGCTATGATCTAAGATTTGATAGTTGTTCTCGCCGGGAAGGAAATACCAAAGGGGGCTAGCTCGACAACTCATTTCTCGATCCTACCCGTAGAATCTTTGCTCCGAAGCATATCACCAAGGGAATACGAGGTAGGAACGATTAGGTTATGTGCTAAAAAGTAATGCCTTAGCTTCCGCGAGACCATTACTAAAACATAAGCAATTTTTTCGAGCTCGGAGTATCTTGTCTTTGCTCTGGACAAAGCTTCTGAGACAAAGTAAACTGGGTTTTGCACCATCTTTCCTTTAAGCTCAACTTCCCTGACCAATACTGCACTTACTGCGGAGCCCGTTGCTGCAAGATAAAGAAGGAGAGTTTCTTCCGGGAGGGGCACAATAAGTATTGACAGGCTTCCGAGGTATTCTTTAATATCATCAAAGCTCTTCTGTCACTCCGGCATCAACCTGATTAATCGTCTCGCATAGCTGGTGCTAGATCTGTCGTGTCAGGCTTGCGCTTTATGTTGGACTCCTGCTACAATTGCGTCGGCACCACCCTCCTGGCTCTTGCCATAGCCTCAAGCCAGTGTTCTTCAGCTTGAGTGGAAAAGAAGAGAGGAGGTAGGAATGATGGATACAGAGATGCGTGGTGCACCAAACCAACCATGTGAGAAAAGAGAGTACCTGAGAGAGTGACAGCAGTGAGAAAAAGAGAGTGACAACACAGAGGGAAAGGACAGCGGCAATTGAGAGATGTCAGAAAAAGAGAGAGTGTGTGCCTGAGAGAGTGACAAAAAGAGAGAGTGTGTGCCTGAGAGAGTGACGACACAGAGAAAGATAATGACAGCACAAAGAGATGTGCCAAAACAGAGCAGCAAAACGTGAGAAAAGAGAGTACATACATGAGATTATAATGAGAGATACAGACAAATAGTATACTGTTTTTCTTGACTATAATTGTATACATGTTAACCATGAACACTTTGATACATTATATCAACAGATTAATTCAGTTAATCCCCAATTAACTCATTAATTCATAATCCCTGGCTGACCATCAACTACTAATAACCAATTTTTCTAACATTGGTCGGGTGGATGAAGTGGTGACAAATATCTAGCATTCTCTGTGACAAAAGGGTAGCATAGAAGCTAAAAGGCAAGTTCTATAGAATGTCGATTAGACCTGCAATATTGTATGGTGCTGAATTTTGACCTACAAAGCACATCTTCACCGTTAAGTGGTGCAAAAGTGTGTATATTACGTTGAATTTGTGGGCACACAAGTTTGAATCAAGTCTAGAACGACGATATACATGATAGACTAAGGGTCACACTAATTGAACAAAAGTTTGTCTAACACCGGTTAAGATGGTTTGTACATGTTCAACGGAGAACTCTAGGGGAACATGTGCATAGTGGAATCCAGAGGTACAATAATAATGTGATGAGAGGTAGGTGAAGACCTAAATTAACTTGAGATGAGACAATAGAAAGAGACTTAAAAGGATTGAATATTCTGAAAGATTTGGCCTTGAACCTTGATTAATAACTTATGTTGGGTTTCAACTCTAGTCTACCCTAACTTGCTTGGGATTAAAAGGCTTTGTTGTTGTTGATCTAACGAGTAGATGTTAGAACGTTACCCACTTGTCAGTTGTCAAAAGTTTCAAACTATTGCTCATCTGCATTGTCTGACTTGTTTCTTTAGTCTTCTATTTCTCTAATGTCATAATGTGTTTGTCTTCATTGTAGAATTATGTTCATAGTAATATGTAGTAAGATGCTATAGATAGTGTGATGTTTCTCTTATTCAAACATTTTGTGGAGTGGGCAGAGGTTTGCTGCTGATTTCTACATAACAGATGCAAAATCAGGTAAAATAGCCTTGGTGAAAGCTGGGCACCAGTCAAGAGTAGTTCCCTTGATCGATGAAAATCTTCTGGTTACAACAAGCAGGAGCACTGAGCTATCTTCAACCTTGAAGTGTTGGCTGGAAGAAAGAAATCTTTCTTCTGAAGAATCTCAGCTTATCCGTCTCCGAGAAGGGTAATCAAATTGCTCACTAGTATTGAACCGTTGGAAACTTTATCAGCATCTTTACATATTGAACTGTTGGAAACTTGAAATGTTAATGCAAAACTTGTAGATATGTCAGTGAAGGAATGCGATTGAGTGTGATTGGAATTTTAAGCAAGAAAGGAGATCTCATGATACTTCCTCCACCTGAACCTGTTTCTACAGGCTGTGTGTTGCTTTCATTTCTCCTTCCAACTTATTTTGATGGAATAGTTCTGAGATTAGTTGACAGAAGCTATTTAATGCCCAATTCTGGTGTTTCGTGAAGTGATGTAAGAATTGATGGATGTACTAATTGCTAACATTGTTAGTGCAATGCCCTTGCCCTGGGATCTTCTAGGGACCACAACATCGTTAAAGTGTACATTCTTACTCGTTTGAAATTGTTAATGCCTTCCCCGATCTGGAAATGTGTATCTTCTCATATCATTTGGCTGCTTGAAGGGCCATTGCTTTCATCAATTTGCCTGCCTGTACTTTGGTAGTTTGGCCGACAGTGTACATTTATTTTCAGTTTACAATATGGGATGCCTCGGTGGAACATCCATAGTTCCATGCAGGACTTATAGAAACCGCAGGTAACTTTTTCTGCAGTAATCAGATACTTCTATCTATGATTTGCCTAGAATTCAGAATGTAAGTCTGCTCCGGTTGGTTAAAGAGGTGCTTCAAGATAAAAGAAAATAACCTTGCCGGTCTTGTCTCTCTGCTTCATTAGTCAACACCTCGGCCCTCCATTGCCACCAAATAGTCTTGCAACCAAGGCTGAACATTAGGGAGAACAAATGATGCAACTGTTTATGGCTCTAAACTTACAATATTTATACCAACGATCCTGATTCGATCCCCAGCGGTGCATTTAATTGTCTTTTTTCAGCAAATTGTTCAGTTAGGTTGAGCCAGTTTTGAGCAGAACAGGTCAAACCGGCCCATTAACAATTTTGAACGATGCTGATTTCAAATTTCCTAAAAACAGAACACTTTAAAAATTCGTAGAAAATCTGTTTCAAGTTTTAGAAGGGCTTCAGAGCTACACGCCTGCACTGCACCCTACACAAATCTCAGCTAAGTGAACTAACCTTTCAAAACCATTTACATGGATGCTACATTGCGATTTTTTTAATAATATTTTTTAAAAAAAATTCAAATCTGGTAGTCAAATTCCAAAAAATTGTAAAATTAGGCTCCCTGCCGGTAGATCATCCACCGAACGTGGCTACGTCAGCCTCGTTCGGCTGATGAACGGCCAAACGAAGCCCAACAGCTTGTCCAGTCAGCGCCAACGAGTCACACAATGGCTACTTCGCCGATCCAGACTACATCAGCCTGGTTCGACCGATCAAGTGTCGAACGTAGCTTTATAAATAGGTGGTGAACACCCCCTTTCCACCATTCTCGGACTGCCTCAACCTTTACCCCTAAGGTAAGTTTTTCTCACTCTTTTTTATATTCAGTTTTAAATATTGTAGTATTATTTTAGCAATACTTTAGTAGTAGTTTAGGAGTAATTTAGTAGTAGTTTAGGAGTAGTTTAATAGTAGTTTCCTAGTATTTTAGGAGTAATTTAGTAGTATTTAGGAGTAATTTAGTAGTAGTTTAAGATTAGTTTAATAGTAGTTTAGAAATAATTTAGTTATACTTTAAGTGTAATTTAGTAGTAACGTGGCATTATTTTAGACCACCCTAATTAGTAGTAGTTTAGGAGTAGTTTAATAGTAGTTTAGTAGTATTTTAGGAGTAATTTAGTAGTAGTTTCAGAGTAGTTTAATAGTAGTTTAGGAATAATTTAGTTATACTTTAAGTGTAATTTAGTAGTAACGTGGCATTATTTTAGACCACCCTAACAAGTACCGTACATTAAATTTACATATGCTTTCAAGATAATATAGTGTTATTTTAGAGATAATTCAGGGCTATTTTAGAGATAATTTATGGATGCTTTACACATGTTTTAGACATAATTATAGCGTAATGTACATGTTAACTAAACAAAGTCCTTTATTGTTTGTGGCTTTGTTACACTTGCTTGGTAATCTGGTTGACACAAGTGCCTGTGCTGTTCCAGGTATTTGCACATATTTACTTTAGTTTGATATATAATTATTGTAATGATAATTTAAACATGATTACCATAATATGAAAAGTTTGATGATGTGGAGTCAATATTGAATATTTGTTTGTGTTGGTGTGCTTTTTGGTCACACATTGACACACACGTGGCCTAGGAGATTTGCTTAACTCCAGTGCATGTCCTACGTCTTGGAAAAGGGATTCAGGGCATGCCAATCAGTTTGACCCTACAATTGATAAGGGATCAAAAACGATAAACATTAGTAGCATAGCCGATCCGCTGACAAGCCGATGACTGTGGCAGAAAGGATAAAACCATGAACCAGCGTACCGATCGGCCATACAGTCGATAGCCCAAGTTGGCCCAATTGAGCGAGCGCGCCATCGACCGATAGGAAAGACAGAATATGCATATAGGTCGATGTGCACCCTTCGATGGTGAACATAATATAGAGATGAATTAAAGATAACCTATCAGCTTGTACTCTGATAGAAATAAATAAAGCATGACAGATCTATATCATGGAAATCATCACAATAATTAGATCGGACCTAACTGAGACAATGGCTAGTCACGATGATCTAAACAATATATCAACGAATCAGGCAAACTTTATTTAGATGAATAGTATATGACATGAAAAAGATACAATAGCAAGAGATGTCAGACTTAACAGACGAAGCCTCAGACTATCAAACCCATATCACTTCAATTTAAGAGATCAAACCTAACTGATGCAGCCTTAGACCTAGCCAAATACACTAAGAACAATCGGCGACCGTGCTGTTTCACCGTTCTCCTCGAGATCGAACTGAACTAATGCAGTTGTGAGGGTACTAACCTAGTTGGCACGGACGTCGGGGGTGGCAGAACTCACCGCTTCGTCGAAGATCAAAATGATGCAGCCTAGCTCCGAGCGCCCAAGTCCCGCCGGATAACCTTGGGGCTCAAGGGTGGCGATGCGCCGATTGATTGATTGAACGAGAGTTAACTAATCTAACCTAAGGGATACATATTTATAGTCCATAGACTTGCCGTCCAAGTAACTTATCCAACTGATTCCGGATGAATCTGTAATCATCTTATGCTTTTATCTCCATCGGGTCCCCTTCCGATTATACAGCTGTTGCAGACGGACTCCTTTGACTTTCTTTGACCGGATCTTCTTTGACCTTATGTTGACCATTCACCTTCCTTGGCGGGCCTTGGGCTTTACCAAATCTCGGTGTCAACACATGCCCCCTAGTTTTGAGGCATTAAGGGGCATCTGTCGCTTTGAAACTATCAGTCATAACTGCCTTATGCCGCCAAGTCTTTTCACACGGTCATCTCACATTCATTACCATCAACCAGAAAAAATCTTCGCCTTCGACTCTCACGATTGGTCTGATGGGTAGCCGAATAATCACTGTGGTCAATAAATATCCAGCCTTCTCCGTATTTTCTTTTCACGCTTGCTGCTTTTTTATCATCGCCGTCTTGCCGCCTTCTTCTTTGTAACACCACACCGAGAGGGCAGCGACATGGCTGACTTGAATAGGATCCCTTTGGTGAGTTTCTGCTTCTTTATTTGTTTGGCCCTTCTCTATTTTCTTTGTGATTTTCATCCTTTTTTCTGAACCATTTTCCGACATGTAGGCTCTTCAGAACCAGGTCTTCATACCGATTGTCACCCATCCATATAGTTTCTTTTGGGGTCCCCTATGTAAATACGATCCGATTGACTTTGTAAACGCCGAGACCTACCGAATCCCTTTCAAATGTTTCCCCATGTGTCCCTCTGACTGGGTCCTTGGCTTCTCGCCTTTTCCTTCCTCTATTTCTGGCTGGCGTGACTGGTACCTGAGGGTATCAGCCACTTACCGCACCTTCTGGGACGAGATTGATGTCGGTCACTGCATTGGTCTCTCCATTGCCACGCCATTCCAGAATGAACCGATGTTAGCCGCATCATATTACTTCTGGTCTGACGCCATAAATGCCTCTCTTTGGCCATGGACCGATGAGAACCTCCTTGCTTGACGTCTACTTCTTGACCTGTCTTGATATCAGTTCATCGGTCCACCCCTTTTCCCTTCGTTACTAGCCTTCATACAACCTTGGTGCCGACCCGGCCAATAATTAGAGCCGATACATCAGGCGACACAACAAAAAAGTCGGACCAGTAGGCACTCGCGAGAACATCGCTTTCCTCACCCTCTAGCTAGAGGAATTGTTTTCTGTGTGTCAGCCCCGACCGCGACTCTGTAGTTCCAATACTTGGCCGAATGGCTTGCCGACCACGAGCAGATCCCCTTGGGTTGTTATCTTCTTGGTGCCACCTACCATCTCCTCCACCTGGGTCGGTCAGCTTATCGGCTGGCAACTTCATCGGCCGGCGTTAGGGTCCATGGTGTTGGGGAATAGGGGAGCTACGCTAGCCAGAAAATTAAAAATTTACGCCCTAAGCCCAAGACTCATGCGCGTGCGAGATCATGGATCGGTACCTTCTAGCATGATACACGCTAGGTGCAGCGGAAGAAGATGTTGGAGTAGCGCGTCAAGCCTATCCTCGCTTCATCCTTGCCGTTCTTTCTCGATCCGATCGATGAAGATGTCGTAGTCGTTCGTAGGTAGATGTCCACGAGCATCGCTATTGGAGCAACGCCTCCACGGAGTCCACATGTACAGGGATGGAGAACATCCCACGGCAGCGTGCTAGCGCCGCACGTGAGAGACAGGGATCCTTGATCTCAACGATTGAGATCAAGAAAGGAAGGAGAGAAATCTTTGGTGGCTATGTCTAATCTAGGCTTATTGCTTGTTCTAAGACGTCCTCCTCCTCTCCTTTTACAGGGATGAGGGCCCCCTGGTCATGCTCATCTTAGAATCCTCAAAACCGTAACAGATCCAATCTATTTACCCATGTCGGAACTTTCGATCCTGTAGGATCGAAAGTAGCGACCAGAGGGGGGGGGTGAATGGGCGCCTAAAAATTTCTTGCTAAACTAAGATTTAATTCCAACACTCAAACAAACTTAACAAGACAAATAATATTAGCAAGTACTGGAATTAAAGTGATATTAAAAAATAAACTAAACATACTGCAATAAATAAAATTGGCACTAGAAATCTAGGATCATCAATTCAGAACTAAACCTAAAGTATTTCAGGTAGGAACTAAAAATAGTAGATTAAAACTACCAAAAAAAATTTTACCTGCATAAAAAAATTACTACGTCGTCTTCCAGCAGAAGGCCAGATCGCTGCCACAATAGCTGTGCTCTGATCGCCGAAAGACTCGCCGTGTAGATCCTGCCGAAAACAAACAAAAAAAACTGCAACTTTTTCTTGCCGTTCTGCTGCAACCGGCTGTTCTTGCGTGGTGCAAAGGAAAAAACTAGCGCAAGGTGGGGCCCACGGGGTTCCTACAGCAGCGAACAAAACTTGGCTTTCTGCTGCAGCGCGCTGAAAAGGAAACCAGAAGCAGCTCGCTGCGGAAATATCTTGCGCACAAAAATCGCCGTGGGGTCCGCTGGAGCAGGGGCACACCAGCCGAAGAAATGCCTTCCGCCGCTGTTTGCAAAGTCGCCGTGGGGTTTTGTGACGGCGAAAAAAAAACACCAGCGAAGAAAAATGTGGTGGCGAACGAATAGTAGATTGATCTATTAAAAAACATTCAACTATCCCCAAGGGGATAGAGGCCTATTTATATGCAAATCCTAATACATGAAAAGACTACTTTACCCTCGGGTAAAATAAACTGACTCTAAAATAAATTCCGAAAATTACTAAAATATTCTTAGAAAAATTAACTGGAATAAAAATATTCTAAACTTAAAAACTAAATATTAATATCTAAAAACGAATTGAACATAGATCAGTCAGTTTTACGCCAAAACTGACAAAGCGTCCACTATCTTCGTACCGGGTACCCGGATTGGGCCGACCCGACCCCGCAGCTTCCTCAGCCCGGCAATCGCTCACCGCCCGTGTACCTGAGTCAAACCCAGTCAACAGACCGGTGGATCATCTGCCGCTCCTAGCCATGTACCCGGATTGGGCCAGCCCGACTCCACAGCTCCTCTGCCCGGTCATCGCTCACTGCCCGTGTACCTGAGTCACATGCGCCTCAGACTCGGCAGGTCTCCATCTCTCTTTCTTTGACTTCCGTTGACAATCACTCATCACATCTGGAATATCAAAATCATATTTTTCAATTTTAAAGCATAAAAGCCATGCATATGACAAATATCAGATATATCATGTGAACTGAACCAGAACATGATCATCGACAAGCAATCAAAAACATATACTAGCTAGAGAAAGTAAAGCAGATTAATCATATAACAGAAGCAACCTCAAAATGTGATAGATGATTATGCATGATATGAACACACACAAAAAGACTCAATGAAAATAAAGAAGAAAGAAAAAACTGATACCAATGAAAAGCTGACTCAAAATATCCTAAAAAAATACACAGCTCCCAAAAACACGATCAATAATCATGAGTGGGACCAAACGGTCCAATGCCAGGTTTAGTAAAAGTGTTGAACCAGTGTCGAGCCATCTGCGCGTATGTAGGAAAGCAAAAGGAATCATATGAGTCTGGACTGAAGCGCGGATCAAAGCGCAGTCCTCTGTTCTGCCTAAAATCATGGCCGCGAGATCCAAAACCATATACCGAACGATCTAGAACTCTGCCGGAATGGAAACCACCCTCCAGAGCACGATCATAAAAACCGTCTCCTCTACCACCACCTACACGACGTGGCCTGGCCTCTAGCCTCTCTCTATGTCGAGGAACTCTCTGTCTACCACCCTGCTGGGAGAACTACTCCTGCCCACCTCGAGCTCTCTCTGCTCACTCAACCCGCTTCCTCCTGAAGCGAAACTCCTCAAGATGCCCGTCTCTCTGACAAAACTCACAGTGATAGGTAGGACTTCTTGGGATGTTGTTGTGGCTTAAGGTTCTTAGGCTTGGTGGTGTTGGGTGAAGCATCTTTGGTGTGAGAGGGTCCAGGTAAAGAATCAAGAGAAGTGTGAAGAGTTTTAGGCTTTGGAACCCAGATCTTCTTCTTAGGTGGAGCTTTAGGTTGTTCTTGAATCACTCCATCCTTGGGCCGACTATCCTTAAAGGACTCAGTGGAGTGAGTCTTGGGATATCTCTGTTTGGGAGTCATCTTACTCCACTCCACTGCACGGCTAATGGCGCTCTCAAAATCAGCCTTGGTATATGTGTAACCTACTCCAAAACCATCATGTCTCTTGAACTGCTGGATCATCATGCCGAGCTGTGGCTCTCTAGCACTAATCCAACTCAAGATCTGACGGAGGTAAAAGTTCTCGTTCTGAACATCAGCTAGCTCCTCTCTCAAAGAAGCTAACACCTCCACCTGAGACAAGCAGATCTCACACTCTTTATCAGCTTCGACAGACTTCTCAGCTTTTAGCTTGATCAACTCCATTCTAATGGACAGATAGTTCTCACAAACAGTGGATGGAACTGACAAGGTCTCAAGCTCTAGCTTAGTCTGCTCCAACTCAGCTCTCACTCCAGCTAACTCGCTCAACTGCTCATCACTCTTGGCTCTCAGCTCGGCTATACTAGCTAAATGAGATGGGCAGTCTACACAAGGTGCGACTGACAGTGGCATGAGCATCTTTTAGCTCCTGCTGAGCGCTCTCAAGCTCAGTGGCCAATGCGTCTCTCTCATCTACTCTCTCTGTGTACCTGGACTTAAGAGTCGTCAGGTCACACAACAGCACCTCACAGTTGGGGCACTCACCACTATCACCCAAGCGAGGGGAAGAAGACAAACTCTCAATCTTGTCATTCGCCGTGGCTAGCTCACTCTCAAGTTCATCTATCCTCTTCTTAGCCCCTCTAAGCAGTTTCTCCCGATACTTCAACTCCTGACTGTTCTGTTCTAGTAAATTGACAACTTCTTGTTCATAGGATGATACCTTCTCATCGTCATCGTCGTCGGAGTTGTCGGAGGAGTCCTTTTCTTTCTTCTCCCCAAGAGCCATTGAGCAGAAGCTCCTGTGGGATCTTCGGCTGTGGCGTACGCGACTGTTCGGCTTGTCCCCGAAGCCCATGAAACAGAGGCCTGCCGGATTGTCCCTGTCCTTCCCCTTCCTGATCATGATCTCTTCATCACTTGAACTTGAAGACGAGGAGGAGGACGAGGACCTCTTGGAGTATCTTTTCTCCATCTCAGCGAAAAAGGTCTTGTCTCGCTTCTTGTTCTCACGCCTGTAGTCCTTCAAAGCTTTACGAAAGAATCTTGTCTTGGGCTTGCTCTTTGTAGAGTTGACGTACTTGTCGGAGTCGTAGGAGTTGCCGCCTGTTCCCTTCTTGTAATTGTTCTGCTTAGGGCAGTCGACGATGAAATGACCTGGGTCACCACACTCAAAGCATCCAGATTTTGTGCCGTGTCTCTTGAACATTCTCTTATCATAGACACGTCGCACCCGGTTGTTAAACAAGCACAGATCATCATCTCCTAGAGTATCAAGTTGTTCCTTGGAGATAGACATCAAGGAAAAGGCAGTACAACTCATGACATTAGGATCAGCAGACGATGTCGCAAGTGCCAGAGTCTTGGAGCCAGAATCAATGAGATTTGATCTCAACTGAATATCGACCTCTAAGGCCTTGAGCTTACTAAAAAGCTCTGCAATGGTCAAGGTGTCATAAGATGTGCTCTCAACAATAGAAGAAACCTTGATCTCCCAGATCTTAGGGTCCAAGGTATGGAGTACCTTAAGGGCCTGTTCATGATCCGAGACCAGCTGATCACCCTCGGCCTTGTTAACACGAAGCTTGTTAATGATCGATTGAAAACGACCAAACAACGCCTCAACCGTCTCACCTGGCTTCTGTGAGAAATTCTCATACTCACGCCGGTAGGTCTGATAAAGCCTAGCCTTGACCTGAGCTGTCCCCTCATGTTGTGCCTGGAGGGTAGCCCAGATCTCTCGAGTAGTGGTGAGATGGCTAACATGCTCAAACTCACTAGGACCTAGACAAGAAAATAAAATATTCACCGCCTTACTATTATTTTGATGCTGGGTAATTACATCAGCAGCAGTATCCGCAGCAATAGTCGTTATGGTGAAGTTCGGATGAACACAAATCTCCCATATGTCCGAGCTCTGGCTCATAAGGTATGCTCGCATGCGAGTCTTCCAATAAGTATAGCCAAAAGCTTCTAGGGATGGGATTTTACCAGAAGACGTCATGGTCACTACCTAGGTTTTGAATCGGTTAAGATATTAGAAAAACCTAACCTTGCTCTGATACCACTTGTAGGATCGAAAGTAGCGACTAGAGGGGGGGTGAATGGGCGCCTAAAAATTTCTTGCTAAACTAAGATTTAATTCCAATACTCAAACAAACTTAACAAGACAAATAATATTAGCAAGTACTGGAATTAAAGTGATATTAAAAAATAAACTAAACATTCTGCAATAAATAAAATTGGCACTAGAAATCTAGGATCATTAATTCAGAACTAAACCTAAAGTATTTCAGGTAGGAACTAAAATAAGAATATAACCGCGACTAATAAATTTTTCTTTTCATTTTATATGAGCAGATTAAACAAATAAAAATAATACTAGACAACTAATAAAAAATTTAACAGATTAAAATAACAATGAAATTTCGAAATAAATTTTTCAGCTAATTTGTTAATAGATGATTATCTAAAAATTTGATCTCCCTAAAAATAGTAGATTAAAACTACCAAAAATTTTTTTTACCTGCATAAAAAAATTACTACGTCGTCTTCCAGCAGAAGGCCAGATCGCTGCCACAATAGCTGTGCTCTGATCGCCGAAAGACTCGCCGTGGAGATCCTGCCGAAAACAAACAAAAAAAACTGCAACTTTTTCTTGCCGTTCTGCTGCAACCGGCTGTTCTTGCGTGGTGCAAAGGAAAAACTAGCGCAAGGTGGGGCCCACGGGGTTCCTACAGCAGCGAACAAAACTTGGCTTTCTGCTGCAGCGCGCTGAAAAGGAAACTAGAAGAAGCTCGCTGCGGAAATGTCTTGCGCACAAAAATCGCCGTGGGGTCCGCTGGAGCAGGGGCACACCAGCCGAAGAAATGCCTTCCGCCGCTGTTTGCAAAGTCGTCGTGGGGTTTTGTGACGGCGAAAAAAAAAACACCAGCGAAGAAAAATGTGGTGGCGAACGGATAGTAGATTGATCTATTAAAAAACCGTCAACTATCCCCAAGGGGATAGAGGCCTATTTATAGGCAAATCCTAATACAAGAAAAGACTACTTTACCCTCGGGTAAAATAAACTGACTCTAAAATAAATTCCAACAATTACTAAAATATTCTTAGAAAAATTAACTGACTCGAATAAAAATATTCTAAACTTAAAGACTAAATAATAATATCTAAAAACGAATTGAACATAGATCATCAGTTTTACGCCGAAACTGACAAAGCGTGCACTGTCTTCGTACCGGGTACCCGGATTGGGCCGACCCGACCCCACAGCTTCCTCAGCCCGACAATCGCTCGCCACCCGTGTACCTGAGTCAAACCCAGTCAACAGACCGGTGGATCATCTGCCGCTCCTAGCCATGTACCCGGATTGGGCCAGCCCGACTCCACAGCTCCTCTGCCCGGCCGTCGCTCACTGCCCGTGTACCTGAGTCACATGCGCCTCAGACTCGGCAGGTCTCCATCTCTCTTTCTTTGACTTCCGTTGACAATCACTCATCACATCTGGAATATCAAAATCATATTCTTCAACATGGTTTCTCAGATCCTGGATCGGAACTTCCAACAGGGTATTTTAGGTCTCCTGATACAGTACGACATGCAATCAATCCAATCTATTATCGCCCACCTCGGAACTTCTGTTACCGTATTAGAACTTTCGATTAGTATAAAAATTCCTCGATTCTAAATCGGAACTTCCGCCTCGTCGGAACTTCCGATACCATATCGGAACTTCTGATACCCTATCAAAACTTCCAAAGCAACATTTGCTCTCTGTATCGAGACTGGAAAATAACTGGAACTTTTGATACTTCCTATCAAAACTTCTGATCCACGAAATTTTCTTGGGCATATCCTTCAATCTACCACTTGCACAAGAACCAATTTTTTTGCATGTTTTTAATCCATCCCCTTAAGTGTGTGACCCGATAGGTTCATACACCAACGGCTGTTAACCGGTAACTGTTTCTGACTCACGGATCAATAGCGGTACCTAGCAGCACATATTGACCCCCGAAAGCGTACAAAATAAAATTTTCATGAACCTTGATATACTCAAGCACTAGTCCCTTTACAACATGCCGTCAGTCAAGCTCAAGGCGAGATACGTGCCACCCTTGCTGGTTAGATTGACATTTCACTCGATCAAGTATCGGATTCAAATCATGACTAACTCCTTAATCATAGTGGCATGGCCATGCACTTTTCCAATCCAATACCTCGAGGGGCCCAGAGACGACTCTCCCATTATTAAGAGAGGTAAATTCCATCTTGATCGCTCACATCACAAGACATGTTTCACAACACACCTGAAAACAACCCTTATTACTACCCTATTACGGAATAACGTTAGGAAGCATCTAAGTGTGTCACTACACATTCTAGAATCAAATGGCGATCTCTGGTCCAAAGACTCTGCAGGTACACCATTTAAGATGACAACTGTTGGCAAATTATAATAACAATCCCAACAGTATCTCAAGTGGGTCTGTCCAACACCATGTTCACCAACATATGTCTACATCACTGATTTGACATCTCTATGTCTATGATCTATGAAACATAATCATCAATCAGTCGGATGTGCTAATCCATGTATCATCATTGTCCCACATGATGACAAAATTAGGGAACCTTTTTAACAACATCGTAACAAAGCAAATAGCTTCACATAATAAGTCAAACTCATTAATTAAATGCAAACGACATTTATTCAAGGAACAAGATAACAATTATCCTCATACATTAGCATAGACTCTAGTAGCATCTTCCACAAACACATGACTCACTCACGCAATTATCTAATACCTATGGAGCTCATATGCGCCTCATGCTTGGGCTGTGGAAGAGGCTTCGTCAACGGATCCACCATGTTCAAATCTGTGTGCACCTTGCAAATCTTCACATCACCTCTCTCAATGATGTCGCAGATCAGGTGATATCGTTGAAGTATATGTTTCGATTTCTGGTGCGATCTAGGCTCCTTGGCTTGCACAATGGCACTACTATTATCACAATAGAGGTCCACTGGACTAGACACACTAGGAATAACACCCAGCTCAGAAACAAACTTTCTGATCCAAACGACCCCTTTGCAGCTTCTGAAGTGGTGATATACTCAGGTTCTGTTATAGAATCGGCCACCGTATCTTGCTTGGAACTCTTCCAACTCACTGCGCCTCCATTGAGGCAGAACACAAAGTCATATTGTGATCGAGAATCATCTTTATCGGTCTGAAAGCTAGCATCCATGTAACCACTTACAACGAGCTCCACTTCACCACCATATACTAGGAACATTTCCTTAGTCCTTCTCAAGTACTTGAGGATACTCTTTACTACATCGAAGTGACTTTCACCCAGGTTCGATTAGTACCTGCTCGTAACACTTAGAGCATATGACACATCCGGGCATGTACACAGCATGACATACACGATGGATCCAATCATAGAGGCATACGGGATCACACTCATCTTCTCTAGCTCATCAAGTGTCGGAGCACACTGAGTCTTACTAAGAGAAATACCATGTGACATTAGCAGGAAACCCTTTTTAGAATTCCGCATTTTGAACCGTTTTAAAACCTTGTCAATGTACATACTCTGGCTTAATCCAATTAACCGTTTTGATCTATCTCTATAGATTTTAATGCCCAATATCTATGCTACCTCTCCAAGATCTTTCATCGATTTTTTTCAATGAAGTCTTAACAGCATTCAAGAGAGGAATATCATTTCCGATCAGCAATATGTTATCCACATATATGACCAGAAATACAAGTGAGTTCCCACTAGCCTTTTTGTAAACACAAGGGTCTTCTTCGTTCTTGATGAAGCCAAACCCTTTGGCTACCTCATCAAAGCGAAGATTCCAACTCCGAGAAGCTTACTTCAATCCATACATGGACTTAGCAACTTGCAAACTTTCCCAGTATTTTCTGGATTGTCAAGACCTTCAAGCTGTTTATGTACACATCCTCACTTAGGTTTCCATTCAGGAAAGTCGTCTTGACATCCATTTGCCATATCTCATAATCATAAAATGCATCAATATCTAGGATGATCCAAATAAACTTAAGCATAGCGCGGGCGAAAATGTTTCATCATAATCAACACCTTGAATCTGTCTGAAACCTTTCGCCACCAATCGTGCCTTATAGATGTGAACATTTCCATCAACGTCTATCTTTTTCTTGAATATCCATTTACACTCAATAGTTTTTACACCATCGGGTGGATCAACCAAGTTCCAAACTTGGTTAACTCGTATGAACTCCAACTTAGATCCAATGGCTCCAAACCATTTCTTAGAGTCTGGTCCCATCACTGCTTCCGCATAGGTCTTTGGCTTATCGTTGTCCAACAACAACATGTGGCAATTCCTAGTGGTCAAGAACATGTACCTCTCTGGTGCATGGACTACTCTCCTAGACCTTCGTGGGGATGGTGCATGTACAACAAGCTCCGCAACACTTTGCTCATCCTGTTGTTGTTCAGTGGGATTTGGAACACTTTCTAGTGGCTCTCGAACCCCTTCGAGATGCACCATTCTCCCACTAACTCCTTTTGACAGAAACTCTTTCTCAAGTAATACACCATTCCGAGCGACAAACACTTTGTCTGCTTCTCTATTATAGAAATATTATCCTTTGGTTTCCCTAGGATACCCCACAAAGAAGCATTTGTCAGACTTAGGACTGATCTTTCTAGACGTCATACGTTTGACATACGCCTCACATCCCCAAATCTTTAGAAAAGAAAAACTAGGACGCCTCCCAGAGCACATCACATATGGCGTCTTCTCTACTGACTTAGATGAAACTCTATTAATCGTGAAAGCTGTCGTTTCTAGAGCGAGACCCCAAAAGGATAATGGAAGATCAGTGTGACTCATCATGGACCGCACAATGCCCAACAAAGTGTGATTTCTCCGCTCGGACACCCTATTCCATTGGGGCGTGCCGGGTGGAGTCAACTTTGAAACAATTCCACACTGCTTCAGATGATCACTAAACTCATGGCTCAAATATTCACCCCACGATCCGATGTAGAAATTTAACTGTCTTGCCTGTATGATTTTGTACTTCATTTTGGAACCCCTTGAACTTTTCGAAGGATTCCCACTTATGCCTCATCAAGTAGACATAGCCATATCTACTAAAGTCATCGGTAAAAGTAATAAAGTACTGAAAGCCTCTCATAGCCGTGTGACTCATTGGTCTACACACATCAGTATGTACTATGGCCAATTGCTCACTCACCCCTCACTATGTCCAGTGAAAGGCATCTTTGTCATTTTTCCAAGTAAGAAAGACTCGCATGTGTCATATGATTCAAAATCAAATGACTCTAAAAGTCCATCACTATGGAGCTTTTGCACGCGCTTCTCATTTATATGGCCCAAACAACAATGTCAGACGTAGGTAGGATTCAAATCATCAAGTCATTGTTTCTTAGTACTAATGTTATAAACATGTGCATCCTCAAGACTTAGGATGTACAATCCATTCACTAATGGACAAACACCACAGAGCATACCATATGAGAATGTCGAACAACATTTGTTCTTTATCACGAACTCATAACCTTCTTCCTCCAAACATGAGGAAGAGATAATGTTTCTGCCCAACTATTGGGGGGAAATACTTCATCCCCAGGACCATTAAGATCAAAAGGCAAAGACAATTTATGCACCTTCAAGACAGAAGTTCGTCCCCAAGTTGATGAAGTTTTTGAGCCGAAGTGTCCTCCGAACCTCAATTCGAAGATACCCTTTGAAGGCTCCTTCTCTACAGTGGGAAACAACAAAACTGACGGGATGTTTGCCTTATCTATCCTCTTCAGACACATTTTACTATTTTAGCCCTATTTGGGGTACCGAATAGTTTCCACTATGTCGGTTGTAATTGAGGGGTAAAAAGGTCTTTTCCTTAGAGTTTTTACCTATAAATACCCCCTTCTCACCCTATAATAGGCATCGAATACTCAGATATTCAATACACAACTTCGAACTACTTCGAGCTATTATCATATTCGGAGGCTTGAGTTAGTTCACTTCACAAACTCTTTGTTTGTTAGTTCTTAATCTTAGAGAACGTATTAGCGTAATCTTTTACACCAACAGTTGGCACCGTCCATGGGGAACGACTCTGTTGGACTTGGGATGACGGACAGCTGCATAGCACATTTGGATACCAAGACTGTTGGCGTAAAAGATTACGCTAACAGGTTTCTGAAGATTAGAAACTAACAAACGAAGTGTTTGCGAAGGAAACTATTCCAAGCCTCCGAAAGGATAATAACTTAGAATAGTTTGAAAGTGTGTATTGAATAATTTGTATTCGGTCCTTATTACAGGGTTAAATGGGGGGTATTTATAGGCCCAAACATTAAGGAAAAGACCTTTTTACCCCTCTATTACAACCGACATAGTGGAAACTATTCGGTACCCTTAATAGGGCTAAAATGGTAAAAGACTAATCTAGTGAGAAAGAAGATAAGTCTTCCATCTTAGCTGGCAAAGAAGTTCCTGGAGGAGTCCATGTTCGAAGATATACTCCGAACTAGAGCCCGTCTTCATACTTCGAGCTTGACTTGCTGCATCTCCGAAATTATATGCTGGAAGTCTTCGTCTTAATCACCAGTCTTTATCTCATCACTGCAATAACCCTGAAGATGGAATATTTTCCCCCAACAGTAGCCCCTCGAATACGCTTCTCCGCTAAATCTGTAATGTTAGGAGAGCAGTATACGCAAGAAAAATAATCATGCGTAGGGGTTAGCAGATTTAAACCATCTCCGAACTACGTGAAGATGTAAACTTTGAATCAGTTTTTAATAAAATTACTTTCGAAGTAACTTAGAACTAATTCGAAAAGTCTGAAAGCCTTTTTAGACTTAGCAGAAATAGCCGTTAGCTTCTTTCTTCTAACGGAAGTTACGAAATGCTTTAATTTCGGAGCAAAGTAACGGTTAAGAATGCGAAATGACACAGACAAACGGTAAAAAATCAGGGTTTGGGCTATAAATAGAGGGCCCAAACCCTTCTTGTGTACCTTTTCACTGCTTTCGTGCAAACAAGCCATCACTAGAGCCCTAGCCACCATTTTTCCTCTGAAACAATCCACAAGATCCGATGGCGAAAACTAGTTTCAAGGGTCCTGGAGCGACTTCAGCCTTGGCCCGTCAGCAAGCAGCAGCGGCGGCAGCAGCTGCATCATCGGCGACGGCAACTCCAAATCCTCCAGTGGCGGTAATGGCTCCGGTGGGTGGAAATCCCCAAAGTGCCGGTCCCCAAGACCTATTTCCGGCATCGACGAAGTATATGGACCAGTCTTATCAACTGGGGCCGTCAACCTGCAGAAGGGAATCGCTTGCGGCCGCAGTAGAAGGCAAGATTAGTTCGGGGGTTATGATTCGCAAACCTGGGAAGGAAATCATTCCGTCACCAAGACCCGGAGAAGTGGTCGTCTTCGAAGCCTTCTTCGAAGCTGGTTTGGGGCTTCCGGCGGTAGACTTCTTGGCTGAAGTTTTAGACTTGTTCCACGTCACCCTCCCCCAGCTTTCTCCGAATGCGGTAGCGCGTCTTGCTATCTTCAAATGGGCGTTGCGAGCCGAAGGTTGTGAAGGAAGGGCGGAGATCTTCGCAGCACTGCATAGAGCTTCATGCCAACCGAAAACCTTCGTAGGCCCCGGAGGTGAAAAGCTGGTAGTGGCCTTCGGAAGCATCAATTTTAGACTTCGAGAAGAGTATGCTCTCCGATTTCCTGCTAAGGCCATCAATGCCAGATGGTACACCGATTGGATCTTGAAATGGTTTTACGCCGAAGTTGGGGTGAGCAGCCGTCTAGCTGGGCCTTTGCAAGACATCAACTTCCGAAAGGAAGCCCTTGTGCATCCAGATCCGGGTCAGCTCAAAGCTCGCCTCAGCTTACTTCAAAAGATTAGTCATCGGTTGAGCATGCGAGACTTAGCTGAAGAATTTCTCGGGCTTCAAATTCCTCCCCTGATGGCCAACTAGCCAATCACTTTCGAAGAGGATTCAGAAGGCGGTCTTCGGAAAATTTCTTCAACTTCGAGTCCTGCAGGTAACTTCGAAAACAACATACTCTATGTATATTTATTCGAAGAGTTAACGAACTTAACTCATTTTTTAGCTTCTTCAGCCCCTATAACTTCGGAGCAAATCGTACGAGCTTCGGAGAAGATTTTGGGCGTCCCAACTCCGACCGAGAAAGAATGGAGAATCAAATTGGTTGGTAGTTGGGAGCGATCCAACCGAGTATGGGGGCCACTCGAAGTAATTCCGCCCCTTTGGTGGATTGGGTACCTTCGGAGAAAGGGCCTAAGAAGAGGAAAGCCGAAGCTGGAACTTCGAGCTCTGCCAAGACTCCGGTCAAAAAGATAGCTCGAAAGCCAAAAAATTCCGCGCCTTCGAGTCCAAGAGCTTCAATCTACGATTCTCAAGAGGATGAAGGCAGGTTGCTCGTGAGGCTGATTGACGAGGATGCAACCCAACAAGATACACATATTGAAGATGCTGCGAGCGTGCCAGAGTCTCAAGTCAACCTCGAACAAGAGAGGACTCCGGCTGCTCAAGAAGATTTACCTCAAGAAGGAGTCTGAGACGGAGCCCCTATGGATGAAAGCAGAGTCGAAGTTACTGCAGCTTTGATTCTGGGTGAAGTAACTACGGCTGTTCAATAAGATGCTCCGACAGTCGAAGATTTGACTGTTGACTCTGACGAAGACCTTGCCTTCGACCCACCAAGCAGCCCAATACTCATCCGCCGCCAAAATGTCGAAGGTAAACTTCGCATAATTTTTTTGTTCTTTTTTCCTGCGAAATTATACAATATATAATACCTTTGTTTTTTCAGAGTCCACTTCCATGGAAGAGGTCCGTCCCGAAGCTACAATTCCTGGACCTTCGACAACTTCGGAGCCAATTCCAGAAGCCACTCAGATGGGGCTTGGAAAAGGCAAAGGAAAGATGGACCCTCTCCCTGCTCCAAGCTCAGGATCAACTCCGTCTGAGTCAACAGACGAGAGCCAATCTACTGAGGGGGGCCAGTCTACTAGGGCTCCGAAGACCACAGCTCAGCACTCCGGGCCTTCGCCAAGCGAAGATGACCAGCAAGCCTTGAGTATGCTCCCCCTTCTAGCTCCTTTCTTGGAGCGAAGAACTGGGCTTCGGACTTTGCTCGAGCCTTTGTATCGAGCTAGTCGCGAAGTCAGGGAGACAGACTTGGTGGCTATCTTGAGTGAGGCGGAGAGTTCGGAGCTTAACGCTGCCATGGAACGCGCAGCATACCAGGTACGAAGTATCTGCAAAACAACATCAAATTTATATACAAATAATTTCTCACCTTGGTTTTTTCTTTTCGCAGCAAACAGTCTTGGCCCGAGCTGCGAACATCTCAAATGAACGTGGAAGCGTTCGCCTTCGAGAAGAAAATGCAACTCTTCAATGAAATCTTACTATCTCCGAAGGTCGAGTGGCCCACATGGACAACATGGTTTCAACGGAGCGCAGGGCCAGACAAAGCTTGGAGGCTGCGAACAAGGAGCTCGAAGCAGAAAAGATTGTGCTTCGAGCAGAAATTGAAAAGATGCGGGCGGAGCAAGCTACTGCGGGGGCCAAGCTTGTTAAACTCCGAGAAGAAGCTAGCCAGCTACTGAATCAGAAGAATTCTTTAGCTACGGAGGCAGCTAGGCTCTCTGGAGTAGTAGAAGAGCTAACTTTGACGAAGGATGTATTAATTGAAGATAAGCTAAAGTATGAGAAGGTAGCTGCGGAGGTCATGGACCAATTGTTAGGCGTTCTGGAGTACTTCGGTACTATTGGGACGCTTCCTTTGGATGACAACATCTCTCTGCTGCGCCGGCTGAAGAGGATCCAAGGAGCAGCGAAGCAAATGAAGACAGCAGACATTCGGTACGGAGAAATCTCCGGACAAGTGGCTGCTGTCGGCATACTTCGTTACTACGAAGATTTGGGCCGATCAGTAACTCCGAGCGCAGGAGAGGGTCCCATTACCTTCGACGAAATCTGACTATCTCTGAAGGTCGAGTGACCCACATGGACAACATGGTTTCAACGGAGCGCAGGGCCAGACAAAGCTTGGAGGCTGCGAACAAGGAGCTCGAAGCAGAAAAAATTGTGCTTCGAGCAGAAATTGAAAAGATGCGGGCGGAGCACGCTACTGCGGGGGCTGAGCTTGTTAGACTCCGAGAAGAAGCTAGCTAACTACTGAATCATAAGAATTATTTAACTACAGAGGCGGCTAGGCTCTCTGGAGTAATAGAAGAGCTAACTTCGGTGAAGGATGCATTAATTGAAGATAAGCTGAAGTCTGAGAAGGTAGCTGCGGAGGTCATGGACCAATTTCTAAGCGTTTTGGAGTACTTCGGTACTATTGGGACACTTCCTTCGGATGACAACATCTCCCTACTGCGCCGGCTGAAGAGGATTCAAGGAGCAGCGAAGCAAAAGAAGACAACAGGCATTCGTTACGGAGAAATCTCCGGACAAGTGGCTGCTGTTGGTCTACTTCGTTACTACGAAGATCTGGGTCGATCGATAACTCCGAGCGCAGGAGAGGCTCCCATTACCTTCTTCGACGACCAGCTTCTCACTCCCTCCGAAGGTGTGGCCGCTGCTTGGCAAGCCTTTCAAACTTCATGGAGAGCCGAAGGTCGTTCTGCGATCAAGGCCTGGATTGACGAAGGACAACGCCAGAAGCAGGCTCAGTCCCAAGCTTCGAGCAGTCAGCCTCCTCCAAACCCGCAGGTTTAGAATTACCTTAGGATCTTCAACTATGTAAAGCACTACGCTTTTGTACATTTATGAATGAAGATTTGTTTATCATGTTTTTAGGCTTTGCCTCATATGGAAGATGTCGAAGTGTTAGATGTTAATGACGAACTTCTGTTATTATGGGCTACCTTCCAAATCTTAAAACTTCACAAGTGCCCTCGATTTCTAATTCCTCAAGATAGTTCTGGAATGATTATGTCCGAAATAAGCAAAGATATATTATCTTGCATTAAAGAGGAAGAAAAAGAAGTTTACTTGGAAACTTCATCTTCTGAAGACATTAAATGGTCCGAAGACGAAGATGAAACTCAAGGTAAAAAGCCTGAAGAACTTGGAAGCTGGGAAAGGAGCCCCGAACGGCTTCGAACTTGGGCCGAGCTTCAGCAAGAACAAAAAGACTTTAGAGCTTCGAAGGGAGGTAGGAGAATTAAACGCAAAGTTGTTAGGACTCCCGACACTGGAACTTGTTGTTCCAACCCTAGCTCTAGAGATCGACGAGGTCTTCGATTCCTTCTTGGTATAGATACCAATTTTTCATGATGTAATCATATTTGTTCGAATAATAAGTATCGATTTAAAATTGTCTCCCTATTTATTAGCTCCTCTTTGGGCGTAAGCAACTTCAAACTGTATTCAAAGATGGTTAGGCGCAAAGAAAAACTTAGGAGTACAATTTTGGGGGTTCGGAGCCCCTCAGTAATTTAAAGATCGACTAAAATATTATAAAATGTCTTCGACTATTTGTAGTCTGAAGATTGGCAACTTAGTACCTTATGTTTTTGAAAGAAATCACTTGAGATAACTTTCCAGACACTTTAGTGTCTTAGATAATTTGTCACTTTGGACTTTCTTAACAGACATTCGAAGCTCATGGCTCAAACTCTGTTCTGTTTTGGCCTCCTTCGGCTCTTTTTTGCGAATTCTGTCAAACTAGTGGTTTGGAGTTCGCAGTGGTCTCTTTGGACTCTTTTTACGGGTACCTACAAGCCGGTGGCTTGGGCTCCACATTATTTGGTCTTTTTGGACTCTTTTTACGGATGTCTTCCAGCCAATGGCTTGGACTCCGCATTCTGTGGTTTTCGGGCTCTTTTTCGGATGTCTTCAAACCAGTGGCTTGGACTCCGGATTATGTCAGCCCACCACCTCGGAAAATATGATTCAAATTAATGACACTTCCCTCTCGGTCAACTCCGCTATTCCAGTGCGTCCACTCGGAAGTGGGAAATTTATGAGGGGTAGACATTATCTGAACCATATGCTTTATTAATTTGGAAAGTGCTTACAAATGATTACAAGGAGCCCTTATGCGAAGTATCGCTTTAGGTGCTCCGCATTCCATGTATGCGCTAACTCTTCACCTTCCAAATTAGCTAATTTAAAAGAACCAGGACGCCCGGAGCGAACAATTAAGTATGGACCTTCCCATTTATTTCCTAATTTTCCTGGTGCTATAATACTTTGCAAAACAAGATGACCCGGCCTAAGTTCATTAATCTTAACCTTCGGGTCAAACCAAGCCTTCGTCTGCTGGTGATACTTTGATAAATTTGCCACAACTCGAAGTCTTGTCTCTTCTGTTAAATCCAGTGAAGCTTGTCTTTCTCCTTCTACTTCCGGTTCGGTGCTGCGAAATGATCCTCCTTTGAGCTATGTTGGTGTCATAGCTTCATCTCCGAATAATAGTCTGAATGGAGTGAAACCCGTGGACCTCGTTTGAGTGGTCCGAATGGACCACAAAATCTTTGGAAGTTCTTCGGTCCAGAGTCCTTTTGCCAATCCTACTATCCTTCGATTTAGCCCTGACAAAATATTACCGTTGGCTCTTTCTACAGCTCCGTTAGACTGAGGATGTCTCACTGCAGCAAAGCATAATTAGATGCCTGGATCTTCGCAAAATTTCTTGAAAGGTTCTGCGTCGAACTGTGTTCCATTGTCAACTGTGAGTTGTCTAGGCACTCCGAACCGGCAAATGATATTCTTCTAGAAAAATTTCTGTACATTGTTCGAAGTAATAGCTGTTAGGGGTTCTGCTTCGACCCACTTTGAAAAATATTCAATTGTTACCACTGCGAACTTCAAATTTCCTTTTGCTGTTGGGAAGGGACCAATAAGATCCATACCCCATCTGGCCATGGGCCATACCGGAGCTATAACTTGAAGGGCTGTTGGTGGGCGATGACTCCTTCGTCCCATCCACTGGCATCCTTGACAAGTGCGGACCTAGCTCTCCGCATTAGCTACTATTGTAGGCCAATAAAGCCCCTGGCGAAGTGTTTTTCCTACCAAAGCTCGAGGAGCCAGATGGCTACCGCAAAGTCCTTCATGGATTTCTCGAAGAATTTCTTGACCTTCGGCTTGAGATATACATTGGAGTAGAGGGGAACATACTCCGACCTTGTATAAAATACCGTTGATTATTTGATAATTCCGAGTTCTAAGTTTTAACCTTGAAAGTTGTGGCCCTTCGGACATATTTGCCTCTCCTTGCAACACTTCCATGATTGAACTTCGCCAATCTGTACTTGGAATGCAAAAGACTTCTGAAGCAGGAATTTGTGGTACCGAAGGTGTATTAAGTTCTTCATAAAAAGCTTCTTCGGGTATGTCCATAGCTCCGGCTGTAGCTTTCGCTAAGATATCCGCTTGCATATTTTCTGCTCTAGGTATACTTCGAATAGAAATCCCTTTAAATGCTGCTTCGATCTTTCGGATTTCTTCTAAGTACTTTGCAAGCTGCGGATGTCGTACTTGGAAACTCTTGTCCACGTAACTTGCTACAATCTGAGAATCTGTTTTAATAACAACTCTTGTAGCCCCTAGAGCACGTGCCTTGCGAAGTCCCAATAGAATTCCTTCATACTCCGTTGTATTATTGGTAGACTTAAAGTTGAGTCTTGCGGAGTACAAAGCCTTTTGCCCTGAAGGCGAAATTATCACAGCTCCGACACCTGCTCCAGATGCTTGAAAAGCTCCATCGGAGTAAATAGTCCAAATTTCTTCGCTTGTCTTTTCTAGAGCCCATGTTGCAGGGGGAGTCCACTCTGCTACGAAGTCAGACAATACTTGCGACTTAATTGCTGTTCTTGCCAGGAAAGATATGCCGAAGGGTGCTAATTCAACAGCCCACTTTCCAATTCTTCCAGTGGAATCCTTATTTCGGAGCATATCTCCCAAAGGATACGAAGTTGGTACCACAACATTATGTGCCAAAAAATAATGCCTTAGCTTCCTCGAAGCCATTATCAGAGCATAAACGAATTTCTCAAGCTCGGAATATCTTTTTTTGCTCCAGACAATGCTTCGGATACAAAGTAAACTGGATTTTGTACCAACTTCCCGTTGAAATCAATCTCTCTGACAAGAACTGCACTAACAGCAGAGCCAGTAGCTGCAAGGTAGAGAAGTAGGGTTTTGTCCGCAATAGGCACCGTGAGTGTAGCAAGATTACTGAGATAATTTTTAATATCTTCGAAGCTCTTTTGACACTCCGGTGTCCATGCAAAATCTTCGAATCCTTTCAATGCTTTGAAAATAGGCAAACTTCTCTCCGCAGACCTTGCCAGAAATCTGCTAAGTGCTGCTAGACGACCGGTCAGCTTTTGCACTTGCTTTAAATTCTCTGGGGGAGCCATCTTCTGTAACGCAGTTATTTGAGTGGGGCTAGCTTCGATCCCTCTGCTTGAAACTAGGTACCCTAACAACTTTCCAGCCTGCGCCCCGAAGATACATTTTTTGGGGTTGAGACGGATCCCACATGCCCGAAGGCTATTAAATGTTTCTGCTAAGTCTAGGCTATGATGGTGCTTAAAAGCACTCTTGATTACAATATCATCCATGTAGGCCTCTACATTACGACCTAGCTGATGACCTAGAGCCTTAGCAATTAACCTCGAAAATGTAGCCCCGGCATTTCTTAAGCCAAAGGGCATTCTTACATAACAAAAAACTCCTGAAGGAGTTACGAAGCTTGTCTTGATTTCATCTTCGCGCTTCAACCAAATTTGATGGTAGCCGGAATACGCGTCAAGGAAGCTTAATAACTCCGAACCAGCAGTGGAGTCGACCAACTGATCAATTCGGGGCATGGGGTAGGGGTCACGGGGGCATGCTTTATTCAGAGATGTAAAATCAATACACATGCGCCACTTCCCTGAAGATTTCTTCTTAACAAAGACTGGGTTGGCTAACCACTCCGTATGAGCCACTTCTCTGATAATCCCAGCCTTCAGTAACTTTTCAACTTCGTCTTTAGCAAGGACAACTCTTTCCACATACATCTTTTGAAGTCCTTGCCTAACAGGTCGAGCCTTCGGGTTCACAAGTAAACTGTGCTCAATAATGTCCCGACTGACTCCGATGATGTCTTCATCAGACCAAGCAAAGACATCCAAATTTTCCTCATCTACTTTTTCTAAGGAGGCAGCAACTTCTAGAGGCAAATCTTTACCAAATTGAAAAGAATATTCCTTGCCATCTTTGACAATAACCTTCATTGCAATCTCTCCTTCAGGACTTGATCTTGGGAAGGATCTTTTTGAGAATTCGCTAGGAGTAGAAAAATTCTCCGGATCATCTTGAACACTGTTCACCTGCCTTGGGTCAAGAGGAGGGCCATGACCGTACTCTGCTCTTCTTGCGTTGGCCTGATCTCCGAAGACAGTGAGTACTCCTGCTTGTGTGGGCATCTTCATACACAAGTAATTATGATGCGCCACAGCTCCGAATTGATTTAACATGCCTCTTCCGAAGATGACATTATATGCATATGGAGCATCTACAACATCAAAGATCACTTCCTCTGTCCTGGCCATTAGCCCCTCTCCGAAAGTAACTTCCAGGACAATTTGGCCGAGGGCATCAAGAGGGGGTCCTGCAAACCCTTGCAAAGGACGGACTGCTGGGAGAAGATGCTTTCTGGAGATGCAGAGTTGGTCAAAAGCTTGGACAAATATAATATCCGCCGAACTCCCTCCGTCAACTAGCACTCTTCGAACTTCAGTTCCTGCTATGTCAGCAGTGATGACAAGTAGGTCTGCATGTGGGAATTTAACACCAACTGTATCATCTACGGAGAAAGATATTGGCACATGAGACCATTCGGGCATAGCAGCTGCAAATGAAGAGGTTCCAATATGTCCCACCTCTCTGACATACTCTCTTCTCTACCTCTTTGACATACTTCCTAGAGTACCTCCTCCGGAGATGGGGAGGACTACTCTTTTTCCTCGATCTTGCCCCTCTTCTTGCTTCGGAGGTGGCATAACATTGACCACCGGAGGGCGTCTTGCAGCTTCGAAATTTTCTATCCGCGCCACAGCCTAGACAGGCTCCGGACGCACTTCAGCTGGAACTCGGTCAGTAGTACATCGACCCGAAGTTCTTTCCAGATATTCTCCTCTCAGGGCAAGTATAGCTTTGCATGCATCAGTTGCGTGACTTCGGTTTTCACCATGAATACAGCAGAAAAGGGTCTGGCCCTTGCCAGCCGGTTTCCCTAGCGGCCTCCAGCCGCTGGCCTTGTTCCCTGAAGGTTGCGGAGCTCTTTGGGCAAACTTCTGCGGGGGTGCAATGTTTAGCACTTCTGAACGAGGATGCTTTTGCCCCCTACGCCTGTCATGCTGAACCTCGAAGCTAGGCTCTTGCGGCTGCGCTGAAGTTTTTACTTCCAACTTCACTTCTTGCACTATCGACGGGGTTGCAGCGGTTCTCCGAAGACAACCTTCTTCTGACCTTGCGTACTCTTCGAAATATGACATTAACTGAGACACATAAGATATGCTTTTCCAGTGAAGTTTATCAAGGAGGCCTGGATGAATGACTCCTTCTCGAGCTGCGTCAACTACTGAAGACGTAGTTAACCCTCGAATTTGTGACTTCGTATGAGCGAAGCGCTTGAAGTATTGTCTCAATGTCTCTCCAGAGAGCTGCTTCACCTAGAAAAGACTTCCCGTTGACATTGGGGGCATGAAGGTGCCTTGGAAATTGCTTACGAACTTCTTCTTCAGCTGCCCCCATGAATTAATTGATCCTGGCTTTAAAGACCAGAACCACCGCAATGCCACTCCTTGAAGAGCTAGGGGAAAGCATTTTGCCATGGTGTCCCACACTCCTCCATTGGCTTCAATTGCTAGAGCATAAGAACGAACAAACTCTCCAGGATCTTCATCTCCGGCATACTTGCAAAGCTTCGAAGTTTTGAACTTGGGGTCGAAGCGTACTTTCTGTAACTCGGGATGCAGCGGAGACTCGGTATCGAAGGAGACATTCTCTGGGGCTTCGGGATAAATAACCTCGTCGTCTTCAGGCACTTCAGGAATGGTTGGGATGGGTTGAGAGCGAAGCCTATTCGTGGCTTCTTGCTGCCACCTTGCAACTTCGGTTTGGAGACTAGCCATTTGAGCGGCCATATCCCCAAGATTGTCTTCATCTCCTCCGAAAGGATCTCCCGGGTCTTGAGAACTGTATGGAGCAGTTCGAAGTGGAACCTGAGGTGGAAGAGGAACTCCGGGTGGTCGAAGTATGGATGGAGTTGGTGGAGGAACTCCGTATGCTCGAGGAAGGGGAATCCTTTCCAGAGTTTGGGGTGGAGGAAACGTCGAAGGTCCTCCGACCTCAACTGTATCTGAAGATCTTACTCCGGAGGTTCGGGGGACCTCCGAACAGGATTACCAGCTGTACTCCGCTTAGGAGGCATGGTGTGAGAAGTTGGTAGAGAATGAAGTTTCTTGGACTAGGTTCCCCACGGACGGCGCCAACTGTTGGCGTAAAAGATTACGCTAACAGGTTTTTGAAGATTAGAAACTAACAAACGAAGTGTTTGCGAAGGAAACTATTCCAAGCCTCCAAAAGGATAATAACTTAGAATAGTTTGAAAGTGTGTATTGAATAATTTGTATTCGGTCCTTATTACAGGGTTAAATGGGGGGTATTTATAGGCCCAAACATTAAGGAAAAGACCTTTTTACCCCTCTATTACAACCGACATAGTGGAAACTATTCGGTACCCTTAATAGGGCTAAAATGGTAAAAGACTAATCTAGTGAGAAAGAAGATAAGTCTTCCATCTTAGCTGGCAAAGAAGTTCCTGGAGGAGTCCATGTTCGAAGATATACTCCGAACTAGAGCCCGTCTTCATACTTCGAGCTTGACTTGATCCATCTCCGAAATTATATGCTGGAAGTCTTCGTCTTAATCACCAGTCTTTATCTCGTCACTGCAATAACCCTGAAGATGGAATATTTTCCCCCAACAAAGACCTTCGTAGAATTCTCTGAAAGGTTCGGCATCAAACCGAGTGCCATTGTAGATTGTAAGCTGCCTAGGTACTCCGAATTTGCAAATAATATTTTGTTAGAAAATGTTTTGCACATTTTTAGAAGTGATAGCGGTCAGAGGTTCAGCTTTGACCCACTTAGACAAATACTCAATCGCTACCACTATAAATTTCAGGCTGCCTTTTGCCATTGGGAAGGGGCGAATGAGATCCATTCCCCATCGGGTCATTGGCCACACCAGAGTTATAACTTGAAGAGGTGTTGGTGGACGATGACTCCGTCCTCCCATCCATTGACAACCCTGACAAGTGCGGACTAATGACTCTACATCAGCTACTATAGTAGGCCAATAAAGCCCCTAGCAAAGTGTTTTGCCTGTTAAAGCTTGAGGGGCTAGATGGCTACCACACGGGGGATTTAATTATTTGCCACTTTTAACATGTGAGTGGCAACAAAAATGCCACCCTAAGTCGCTGACATGTGGGGTCACCTGAGTCACTGACATGTGGTCCATTAATTGACACATGTTAAGAGTGGCAAATAGTTAAATTATCCCTACCACACAGGCCTTCGTGAATTTCCCGAAGTATGTCTTGGCCTTCGGATTGGGAGATACATCGGAGCAGGGGAGAACAGACTTTGGCCTTGTATAAAATATCGTTGATATTATGATAGTTCCAGACCCTCAACTGTAACCTTGATAACCTTGGGCCTTTAGGCAAATTAGCTTCGTCTTGCAATAAATCCATAATTGGGCTCTTTCAATCACTGCTCAATATGCAAAGTACCTTAGCAGGAGGGAGTTGTGGTACTTAAGGGGAGGCAAGTTCTTCATAAAAAGCCCCTTCTAGGATGTCTAGGGCTTTGGCTGCAGCTTTGGCCAAGACGTTTGCTTGCAAGTTATCGGCTCATGGGATGCTCCAGATAGAAATCCCTTTAAATACTGCTTCAATCTTGCGGATTTCTTCCAAATATTTAGCAAGGTGTGGATGTCAAACTTGAAAGCTTTTATCAACGTGCCCTGCGACAATCTGAGAGTCTGTTTTTATGACAACTTTTGCGGCACCTAGTGCGCATGCTTTGCGAAGCCCAAGTAGGATCCCTTCATACTCCGCAATATTATTGGTAGACTTAAAGTTGAACCTTGCGGAGTACATTGCTTTTTTCCCTGAAGGCGAGATTATGACTGCTCCGGCACCTACTCCGGATGCTTGAAAAGCCTCGTCAGAGCATATGGTCCATACACCTTCATTTGATTCCTTCGGAGCCCATAATGCAGACGGAATCCACTCTGCTATGAAATCAGCCAACACCTGTGATTTGATGGTTGTTCTTGCTATGAAGGAAATACCAAAAGGGGCTAGCTCGACAACCCATTTTTCAATTCTCCCCGTGGAATATTTTCTTTGGAGCATATCTCCAAGGGGGTAAGAAGTTGGAACAATTACATTATGTGCCAAAAAATAATGTCGCAACTTCCTCGAAGCCATTACCAAGGCATAAGTAAATTTCTTGAGCTCGGAGTACCAAGTTTTGGCTCGAGATAAAGCTTCTGATATGAAGTATATCGGATTCTGCACCAACTTTCTATTGAAATCCACTTCTCGAACAAGTACTGCACTGATAGTGGAGCCTGTGGCTGCAAGATAAAGAAGGAGAGTTTCATCAGTGAGGGACATAGTAAGCGTTGCGAGATTGCTGAGAGGTTCCTTAATTTCATCGAAGCTCTTCTAGCATTCCGGTGTCCAAGCAAAATCTTTGGACCCCTTCAAATATTTGAATATTGGGAGGCTCCGCTCTGTTGACCTTGCCAAAAGTCTACTAAGGGTTGTGAGGCATCCGACGAGATTCTAGACTTGCTTCAAATTTTCTGGCGGAGCCATCCTTTGCAACACACTTATTTGTGTTGGGCTAGCTTTGATTCCTCTACTCAAAACTAAATACCCTAACAATTTTCGTGCTTTAGCCCCGAAGATACACTTCTTAGGGTTGAGGCGAACTCCACATGCTCGGAGGATCTCAAAAGTTTCTGCTAAGTCTAGACTATGTTGGTGCTTGAGAGCACTCTATATTACAATGTAATCCATATAGGCCTCAACATTGCGGCCTATATGGTGACCTAGAGCCTTAGCAATTAATCTTGAAAAAGGTGCCCCGGCATTCCTTAAGCCGAAGGGCATTCTGACATAACAATTGTCTTGGCTTCGTCTTCGTGTTTTAACCATATTTGATGATATCTGGAGTACGCATCGAGGAAGCTTAAAAGCTCAGAGCCGACTATAGAGTTGACGAGCTGATCAATGCAGGGCATGGGGTAGGGGTCACGCGGGCATGCTTTATTTAGAGATGTGAAGTCAATGCACATGCTCCACTTGCCGGATGCCTTTTTCCTGACAAAGACGGGGTTAGCTAACCACTCCGTGTGGGCCACCTCCCTAATGATCCCGGCTTTTAATAACTTTTCAACCTCCGCTTTGGTGAGATCTGCTCGTTATGTTGACAACTTGTAGAGCCCCTGATGAACAGGTCGAACCCTTGGGTTGACGAGCAGGCTGTGCTCGATAATGCTTTGGTTGACTCCGGGAATATCTTTGTCCGACTAGGCAAAGACATCTAGATTATTTTTAACAACTTCTTCTTATGAAGTGGCAATTTCTAGAGGCATTTCCTTGCCAAACTGGATGGGATAGTCTTTGTTGTCCTTGACGATGATCTTCGTTATAACTTTGCCTTCGGGGTTTGTCTTGAGGGAGGATATCTTCGAAGGGTCTCTCGACACTGAAGCATCCTCCGAATGGTCCTGCACATTATTTACCAGCTTGGAATCAAGAGGTGGGCCATGGCCATACTCCGCCCTCCGCGCTGTAGCTTGGTCGCCGAGGACCACAAGTACTCCTCCTTGCGTGGGCATTTTTAGGCATAAATAATTATGATGTGCTACAACTCCGAACTGGTTCAGCATTCCCCTTCCGAAGATAACATTATAAGCATAAGGGGCGTCGACGACATCAAAGATAACTTCCTCTGATCTGGCCAGGTGCCCCTCTCAGAAGGCAACCTCGAGGCCTATTTGGCCGAGGGCATCGAGAGGAGGGCCTGCGAAACCTTGTAGCGGACGATCCGCTGTAAGTAAATGCTTCCGTGGGATGCATAATTGATCGAAGGCTTGAATGAAGATGATATCCGCGGAGCTTCCACCATCAACCAACACTTGCTGGACCTCCGTTCCTGCAATATCAGCTATAATCACAAGAGGGTCTGCATGGGGGAATTTAATTCCAACTACATTAGCTGTGGAGAAGGATATGAGCACATGAGACCACTCGGGCATTTCAGCTATTGACGAGGAGGTCCCAATGTGCCCTACTTCACATACATATTCCCTTTGCTAACTCTTCAACATACCACTCTAGGTCCCTCCTCCAGAGATGGGTAGGACTACCCGCTTCCCGTGATCTTGGTTGTCTTCTTGCTTCAGAGGTGGCATAACACTGGCCACCGAAGGTTGTCTTGGGGCTTTGAAACTGTCCACACATCCAACAACCTACACCAGCTCTAGACGTGTCGCGGGAGGGGCTTGGTCAGTAGTGCCTCGACCAGAACTCCTCTCGAGATATTCGCTCCGTAGAGCTAATATGGACTTGCATGCGCCTGTGGTATGGCTTCGGTTTTAGCCATGCACACAACAAAAGAAGGCCTCATCTCGACCAGCCGGCTTCCCTGGCAGCCTTGAGCCACTGACCTTGTTGCCCTGAGCCTGTTGATATTTAGGAGGCAATTTCGAAGTAGAAAGGGCAATGTTTAGAACCTCAGAGCAAGGATGCTTTCGTCCTCTTTGTCCATCATGCTGATTATTTTCAAAGAGAGATACTTGTGATGAGCTTGAGGCCTTCGGCTCGGTCTTGACTTCTTGAAGGAATGTCGATGAAGACAAAGCAGTCCTTCAAAGCCATCCTTCTTCTGAATTGGCATATTGCTCGAAGTATGTCATTAGTTGTGCTATCTAAGGAATATGTTTCCGATGAAGCTTATCGAGGAGGCCCAGGTTCGTGACACCTTCGCGTGCTGCGTCAACAACGTATGATGTAGACAACCCCTTTATCTGCGACTTTGTATGAGCAAAGCACTTGAAGAATTGTCGCAGAGTTTCTCCGGGCTGCTGCTTTACCTAAAAAAGACTCCCTGTAGACATCGGGGGCACAAAGGTCCCTTGAAAATTGCTCACGAATTTTTTCTTCAACTGCTCCCAAGACATAATTGATCATGGTTTTAAAGACCAGAACTAACAGAGATCCACCCCTTCAAGCGCAAGGGGCAAACACTTGGCCATCGTGTCTCGAACCCCTCCACTGGCTTCAATTGCAAGAGCATAAGAGCGGGAGAATTCTCCGGGTCTTCCTCTCCGGAGTACTTGCATAGCTTTGAAGTCCTAAACATGGGGTTGAAGCGCACCTTTTGCAAGTGTGGGTGCAATGGAGATTCATTGTTGAAGGAAGCATTCTCGGTGCTTCTTTGGACCTCAGAAGCTTCGGGATAGTAAACAGGGTCATCGTCTTGAGGCACCTCCGGGATGATGGGGCTAGCTTGAGGGCGAAGCCTATCGGTGGCTTCCTGCCTCCACCTTTCTACCTCAGCCTGAAGCCGAGCCATCTGGGCCACCACGTCATCCAAGTCTTGAGAACTGATGAAGTCAGTTTGGAGTACAGACGAAGCCATAGGAGGGGCTCCGTATGCTCGAGGGTGAGTGCTTACTTCAGGAGTTTGAGGTGGGGGGACAACGGAGGGTTCTCCGACCTCGGTGGTGTTCAAAGATCCCAATCCAGAGGTTCGAGAAGACCTTCGGAGGGGACTAGTGCCTAGGCTCCATTTAGGAGGCATGGCTCTAGGAAAGGATTGGTAGAGAACGAAATTTTTGTACTAAGTTCCCCACGGACGGCGCCAACTGTTGGCACAAAAGATTACGCTAACAGGTTTAGTAACTTGAAAGACTAACAAACAAAGTGTTTGCTTATGTGGACTATTCCAAGCCTCCGAATATATTATAGCTTGAGATAGTTCAATGTGTATATTGAATATCTGAGTATTCAATACCCCTTCAGAGCGAAGAGGGGTATTTATAGACAAGATACATTAGGAAAAGACTCTTTTACCCTCTACTTACAACCAACTTAGAAGATACTGTTTAATATTCTTCATAGGGTTAAAAGGGTAAAATACTAAGTAAACAATGAGAAAGTAATTCATCTGTTCTTGTTGGCAGTACCCCTTTGGGTAAAGAGGTTCCGGGATTCTTCGTCACGCCGAAGTCTTCGTGAAGGCTTTTATTGTAGAAGGCTCTGAATCTAGCGAAGCCTTGAAGCTTTAGGACCTTCGGAGATCAAACCTTATGACTTCATCTTGTCTTCTAACAGCGTTGATGTAGAGGTTTTGACATGATGCGGAGGATGAAATTTTTCCCCCAACAGTATGAAAACCTAGACCTTCAGCGCTTCATCAGCCGTTGCCTCCCCACACTAGGTGAGAAACTAGCTAATGTGCTCGATTGTGGAGATTGAGTCTTGTTCTGAGAACTTGGTGAAATCAGGAACCTTGTACCAGTTTGTTAGCATCACTCGATCAAACCACTCGGGATACGACCGCTGGTACATGTATGTCTTCTTTTTGGGCTTCAACCTGAATTGATCTTTGATAAGCTCCGTGATCCGATTCACCCAATCATCTTCCTACCGACCCAACGACGGACATTGGGCAAGCATTAGCACTTGTTGATACTGGTACCGCAGAGCAGCATCGTACCTATATCGCCCTGCATCGTTGTAGGGCATTGTTCCATAGTGCACCGTCCAGTGGTATCTAGGAGGGATGATGTCGGGTACCTCGTTAGCGGCATGAGGTCTGTCGGGGGTCTCTTGCGATGCCGTACGTCACTTGTGGCATCCCTTGCCCTGGAATCCTTGGATTGGACACCGGTCACGGTGCCTGTGCATTGTTATTGGCCCCTCCTAGCGTGCCCTGGGGCGAACTGTGTGAGGGGGCTGATGGCTGGGTCATCTAGTCCACCTTCGTAGCCGAGTGAAGAGTCCGGCTGGTCTAGTCTCATTGGCCCTTGCGGCAGTGACGCCGACCGAGTGTGCTATAGTAGTCTCAATGGGTCATTAGGGAGGTACGTCAGACCTTACGGTGCCTCGCGAACCACTATGTCCCCGATGGACTCCTTGATCAATCCTTGAATGGTCTTGGCCAGTGTCCCTGATTGGCTGACCAACAACTAGCGGATCGCCTAATCGACGGCTTCTTGAAGATTGGCCTAAAAATTCTCCGTTGGCTGACCACCTTCTATGGTCAGCACTAGCATTAGAAGCGGGGCCCTCTAGATGGGATCCAGCCGATTCATGCCGTAGACTTGCAGGCATGACTTCTGGAACTCCTCCACATGTTGCTGCACCTCCGTCCTCTGTTCCTCCGATAGAGCGTCCATGGTGATAGGGATGATGTTTACCCCACTAAGCTCACCCACCATGACTAAGTTGTTGGAGATTGTCCCACCGGGCATGCGAAAAGCATGCTGGCATGCTTTTTGTTCACACACATGGTCTAGGAGATTTTCTTAACTTCAGTGCACGTCCTACATCATAGAAAAGGGGTTCAGGGCGTGCCAATCAGTTTGACCCTAAAACTGATAAGGGATTGGAAAAGATAAACATTAGTCGCATAGCCGATCGACTGGTGAGCCAATGACTATGGCAGAAAGGATAAAACCAAGAACCAGCGTGCCGATCGACCATACGGATGATAGCCCAAGTTGACCCAATCGAGCGAGCGTGCCATCGGCCGATAGGAAAGACAGAATATGCATATAGGCCAATGTGCACCCTTCGACGGTGAACATGATACAAAGATGAATTAAAGATAACCTATGTAACAACCCAAAATTTTCAAAGAAATAAAAATACATTTTATTATATTTTTCTGGAAAAGATTATTTATCAAAATCCTTTAATGCCATTTATGCCCCAAATGAACTAGAACCTAGAGGAAATGTCCAAACCAGAGGCTAGAAAATTTTGTATATGATCCCAAGGCCAAGATATATTTTTGGGAATTTTTACAAATTGTTATCACCCTTGGAAGCAACCCAAACATTTTAAACTTATTTCAACAATTGAATTTATTCAGAAATGGATTTAAACAGTAATGGGCCCCTTTTCCCCCCATTCTCCCCCAACTAGCTGGCCCAGCCCGCGCTCTCCCCACGGCCCTCTCTGACAGCCGGGCCCCGCTCGTCAGTGACCCCCTCTCCCTCCGCGCGCGCGCCCGACACCTTGGCTCCACCTGTCGGCACCAACACCCTCGCGCGCCCGATGTCTCGGCCCCACCCGTCAGTTGCGTCCCATTGCCATGCCCTCGCCCCGCGTCCACTGACCGGTGACCCCCACCTATCGGACCCGTCGTCCACCTCGCGCCACCGCCCCCAAACCCTGCCGCCCGAATCAATGCCTCCACGATCTGCTCGTCGTCGGCCCCCTCCAATTAAACCGACGTCGGGAATCAATTCCCCACGATGCGCCGACCGTTTCCCCTCTTTAATCCATGCGTCATCGCCCCGGGACCACCGCTCGCATGTAAGGAAAGAAGCTCACCGGCGTTTACTCTCAGCCTCCCCCGATTGTGCCCCCTCTGACCCTGCCGGCGCCACTATATCAACACCTGGCCTCCACCGCGTCCAGCCCGCACGCCCATTTGCGTTAAGAACGAACCAAACACCCGCACTTCGGTTTTTAGCACCACACCGCCGCCCGCCCTCCACCCGCCGCTCGCCGTCACCGGAATCCTCCTCCCCCCTCGACGACCGCACCATCATGACCTCCTTGACCTCGTCCACCCCTTCGTCGCCACTGAAGACCGCCGGAACCGCATCGCCGACGAGGACCCGAGGAGCTTCATAGCCCCTCTTCACCACCGGTCGCCGCCAACTCACCACCACCACCACCGCCAGTACCCTCGTGTTCCCCATAGTCCCCTCTTCCCGTTTTTAGCCCTAGCTAGGCAGGGTAGCCCTCGCCGTCGCCGGAATTGCTCAGCGACACACCTCCGGAGTCGGGGAAGAAGGGTACTTTACCCCTCCCGACGCGTGCCGTGCCGGATTTAGTCCTACCTGCACGATCTTGATCTGGTGGCGGGGATTAATGCACTTGCGGGGTTTAATCTCGGCCGTCCATCTTGACCCAAGGGGTATCGTGCGATCTCGTGCGTCCGTTTTCACTTAAAACCCCCCGCCTCGCTCATCTCCGTCCGATCGCGATCCAACGGAGATCCGTAATCCGACGCACACGCACAGTGCGCAGGTTCATGGTGGATCTGGTTCACCATAGACCGGCGACTGTTTTGGATTTAATTTAAATTCCAGAAGTTCCTCCCTCTCCTTTCACTGAATAAGGCAAGTCACCAAGCCAATCTTTTGAGCATATTGAACCCACTTTTGTTAAACTATCACTAAAACATATAGGTTATACATGCATTAGTCAAATGAAAGCCCTACATTATATTTATTTAGATCCCCGACCTTGAAGTGCAACCCAAGCCATGCTATTTAGCCTAAACTCCTTGTCACCATATTATTAGTACTAGTAGATAGTGTCCGATGTATCGACACAATTGCTATAGGTTAAAAATGAGTCGTAGCAATTTGGATTCTACTATATGATCCCCGTTATTCTTATCTCTACAATTCTATTGGTGATAGAGTTATGGTTATGTGTGTATGCATGGTGGGTTCCGGGGGCAAGCTAGGGCATTGGTCGGTAGCACCTGGGGCACTATAAGGACCGGTCTGCGGGATCCGTTGCAATACATTTCCTGACGGAGTTTGAGTTTTTTTGGTTCCCGATGGAGTTGCGCAACGTGGCTTTCAATGACGGTTATATTGACATCCCCGAGTATGTTGGCGTCTTTCCAAACATAGGCGACAAGACTTGCGTGGTCATCTTAACTCTCGATAGCCACAACGCCGACCTCCCATTGCTTCATTTCACCACTGAAGGAGATGGTTTCGATCATGCTTTTCAGGAGGTGGCTCTTCAAGCCATTGCAGAGCTTAGTCGACAACACAACCTCCACCTCTATCGCGCACACTTCCTCTACTATACATCCAGGGAGGACGGTTAGCTCCACAACAACTTCTCCGATACTTCTAGTGAAGAAAACACCACCTTGGTTCGCACCATGCATAAATATGTTGTAGGCTATGGACAGGGCACACACTAGTTTGTACAAGGCCGCTAAGCGTTGAGAGTCCTTGCAGAAGGGTCGTATCATGTCACTGGAGGAGCACGTGGGGAACTTGGATAGTGAGATCACCAAACTCAAGGGTCGCCAAGTGCCTCACCCTGGTCCGTTGATTCACAAGACGGCTAGGAAGTCTGCTCGCCCTACCCCCAAGAATAGTTTGCTGAGAAGCAGGCCAGAGCAGTTGGAGACCAACATGAGGGTCATTCTAGCACCTTCGCTAGGAGCAGGTCCTAGTGGTACCACTAACACCAGAGGAGGAGGTGGCAATGTAGATGATTCATCTGAGGCTAATATCTAGTCGACTTGTAGCACCCTTAGTCGGTCGTGTTGCGTGTGTTATCTTGGCATATTTTATGTATGGTGTGTGTGGGGTATGCTTCATATGGGGTTGTAATATGAGCATACTAAGACCTTTCTACCACAAATAAACCCACATCACATAATAAGAACTAAAGCATGTTTTCCCTCATCTTAAATTGTCTTGTTCCTTTTCTACTTTGTGTTCTCCAGATGAGTGAGAATCAGGCCAACAATCATCCCGGTCAGGCCTTAGGCACCGAAACCAGAAAGCAATGTGGGGGAAACAATTCAGAAAGCCCAACCACAAGTGATGCATCAAGAAGTAATGTTCCAAATTGCGGAGCTACTGGTTCAAGGCAGCAAGCGATACCATTACCACCTCATGGTCACAACACCCTAGTTGAAGTTATGGCCAACTAGAACAAGCTCATTGCTGCTTTGATGGCTCAAATGCTACAACAATAAGTCCAAATGCAACAACAACATGTTCAACTATGCTGGGGGAAAATACTCCACCTTCAGGGTTATTGTTATGACAAGACAAAGACAGGTGATTGAATAAAAGGTTTAGAGCATTTAGCTCTGGGAGTACTTTGGATCAAGTTCGAAGGATGAAGGTGAAGGCTAGTTCGAAGTATATCTTCGAACATGGACTCTTTAGAGAGCTTATTTGCCAGCTAGGATAGAAGACTGATCATCTATCTGATTAGATTAGTCTTTTACTGTTTTATCCCTATTAAGGGTACCGAATAGTTTCCACTATGTCGGTTGTAACAGAGGGGTAAAATGGTCTTTTCCTTAATGTTTGGGCCTATAAATACCCCCCGTTTCACCCTGTAAGGGGGATCGAATACTGAGTTATTCAATACGCATCTTCGAACTGTTTGGAGCTATTATGCATTTCGGAGGCTTGAAATAGTTTACTTCACAAACACTTCGTTTGTTAGTTTCTAAGCTTTTGAAACCTGTTAGCATAATCTTTTACGCCAACAGTTGGCGCCGTCCGTGGGGAACCTAGTCCAAAAAACTTCGTTCTCTACCAAATTCTCAAACCATGCCTCCCAAGCGGAGTTCAGGTGGTAGTCCTACTCGGAGGTCCCCTCGGACCTCCGGAGTAAAATCTTCGAACACAGTCGAGGTCGGAGGACCTTCGGTAATTCCCCCACCTCAGACCCCCGAAGGGATTCCCCTTCCTCGAGCATACGGAGTTCCTCCCCAACTCCATCGATACTTCGGCCAGCCGGAGTCCCTTCTCCAGTTCTGATTCCACTTCGAACTGACACCTACAGTTCTCAAGACCCGGAAGGTCCTTCCGGAGGAAATGAAGACGGTATTGGCGATATGGCCGCTCAAATGGCCAGTATCCAGGCTAAAGTAGCAAGGTAGCGTCAAGAAGCCGCAGATAGGCTTCGTTCTCAGGCCGCCCCGATCATCCCTGAAGTGCCCGAAGACGATGAACTTCCTTATCCTGAAGCTTCGGAAAATGCTTCCTTTGACACTGAATCTCCGCTGCATCTTAAGTTGCTGAAAGTACGCTTCGACCCTAAGTTCAAAATTTCGAAGCTTTGTAAATATTCCAGAGATGAAGATCCTGGGGAGTTCTCCCGATCTTATGCATTGGCAATTGAAGCCAGCGGGGGAGTGCGAGACACTATGGCCAAATGTTTTCCCCTAGCTCTCGAAGGAGTGGCACTGCGATGGTTCTGGTCTCTGAAGCCAGGATCAATTAGAACATGGGAGCAGTTGAGGAAGAAGTTCGTAAGCAATTTTCAGGGTACCTTCGTACCCCCAATGTCAACAGGAAGTCTTTTCCAGGTGAAGCAACTCCCTGGAGAGACTTTAAGACATTATTTCAAGCGCTTCGCTCATACGAAGTCGCAAATTCGAGGGTTAACTACATCTTTTGTAGTTGACGCAGCTCGAGAGGGAGCTACCCATGCGGGCCTCCTTGATAAACTTCACAGGAAGCAGATATCTTCTGTTGCTCAGTTGATGTCTTATTTTGAAGAGTATGCAAGGTCAGAAGAGGGATGGCTTCGAAGAAGTGCCGCAACCCCATCAATCTTGCAAGAAGTCAAGTTGGAAGTAAAGACTTCAACACAGCCACAAGCACCCAGCTTCGAAGTTCAACACGACAGGCGTCGGGGCAAAAGCATCCTCGTTCAGAAGTTTTGAACATTGCACCCCCACAGAAATTTGCCCCAAGGACTTCACAGCTTTCAGGAAGCAAGACCAGCGGATGGAGGCCGCCAGGGAAGCTGGCTAGCAGAGCCCAGGCCTTCTTCTACTGTGTCCATGGAGAGAATCGAAGTCACGCAACTGATGCGTGTAAGTCTATACTTGCTTTGAGAGGCGAATACCTAGAAAGAACTTCGGGTCGAGGAACTTCTGACCGAGTTCCAACCGAGGTTCATCCGGAGCCTGTCCAAGCTGTGGCACGTATAGAGAACTTCGATCCTGCGAGAAGGCCTCCGGTTGTCAATGTTATGCCACCTCCGAAGCAGGAAGATGGTCAAGATCGAGGGAAAAGAGTAGTCCTCCCCATCTCTTGAGGAGGAACCCTCGGAAGCATGTCGAAGAGGCAGAGAAGATAATATGTCAGAGAAGTGGGCCATATTGGAACCTCCTTGTCTACAGCTGCTATGCCTGAATGGTCCCATGTGCCGATATCTTTTTTTGCAGATGATGCAGCTGGTATAAAGTTTCCACATGCAGACCCACTCGTCATCAATGCTGACATAGCAGGGACTGAGGTCTGGAGAGTGCTAATCGACGGAGGGAGTTCGACAGATATTATCTTTGTCCAAGCTTTTGATCAACTCTGCATCTCCAGGAAGCATCTCCTCCCAGCATCCCATCCTTTGCAAGGCTTCGCAAGACCCCCTCTCGATGCCCTTGGCCAAATAGGCCTGGAAGTTACCTTTGGAGAGGGGCTACTGGCCAGGACGGAGGAAGTGATTTTTGATGTTGTGGATGCCCCGTATGCATACAATGTTATCTTCAGAAGGGGCACGCTGAATCAATTTGGAGCTGTGGCGCATCATAATTACCTGTGTATGAAGATGCCCACACAAGCGGGAGTGATCACTGTTTTCGGAGATCAGGCCACTGCGCGGAGAGCGGAGTATGGTCATGGCCCTCCTCTTGACCCGAGACAGGTGAACAGCGTGCAAGGTAACCCGGAGGATTTTTCTGCTCCTAGCGAATCTTCGAAGAAGTCCTTCCCAAGGCCAAGCCCTGAAGGGGAGATTGCAACGAAGGTCATTGTCAAAGATGGCAAGGAATATTCATTTCAGTTTAGCAAGGACTTTCCTCCAGAAGTCACTACTTCGTTAGAGAAAGTAGTTGAGGAGAATTTAGATGTCTTTGCTTGGTCTGATGAAGACATTACAAGAGTCAGTCGGGATATTATTGAGCATAATTTACTTGTGAACCCGAAGGCTCGGCCTGTTCGTCAAGGACTCTGAAAGCTATCTATGGAAAGGGCTATCCTCGCTAAAGATGAAGTGGAAAAATTGTTGAAAGCTGGGATTATCAGAGAGGTAGCCCATACGGAGTGGATAGCCAACCCAGTTTTTTGTAAAAAGAAATCTCCCGGGAAATGGCGCATGTGTATTTACTTTACATCTTTGAATAAAGCATGCCCCCGTGACCCCTATCCCATGCCCCGAATTGATCAATTGGTCGACTCTACTGCTGGTTCGGAGTTATTAAGCTTCCTCGACGCGTATTCCGGCTATCATCAAATTTGGCTAAAGCGCGAAGATGAAATCAAGACAAGCTTTGTAACTCCTTCGGGAGTCTTCTGTTATGTAAGAATGCCCTTTGGCTTAAGAAATGTCGGGGCTACTTTTTTGAGGTTAATTGCTAAGGCTCTAGGTCATCAACTAGGTCACAATGTAGAGGCCTATATGGATGACATTGTAATAAAGAGTTCTTTAAAGCACCAACATAGCCTAAACTTAGCAGAAACATTTAATAGCCTTCGGGCATGTGGGATCCGTCTTAACCCCGAAAAATGTATCTTCGGGGCGCAGGATGGAACATTGTTAGGGTATCTAGTTTCAAGTAGAGGGATCGAAGCTAGCCCCACTCAAATAACTGTGTTTCAAAGGATGGCTTCCCCGGAGAATTTAAAGCAGGTGCAAAAGCTAACTGGTCGTCTTGCAGCACTTAGCAGGTTTTTGGCAAGGTCTGCGGAGAGAAGTTTGCCCATTTTCAAAGCATTGAAGGGGTCTAAAGAGTTCGCATGGACACCGGAGTGTCAAAAAAGCTTCGAAGATATTATGAATTATCTAAGTAACCTCGCTACACTCACGGTGCCTATTGCGGACGAAACCCTACTCCTCTACCTTGCAGCTACTGGCTTTGCTGTCAGTGCAGTCCTTGTTAGAGAGGTTGATTTCAATGGGAAGTTGGTACAGAATCCAGTCTATTTTGTATCTAAAGCATTGTCCGGAGCAAAAACAAGATATTCCGAGCTTGAGAAGTTCACTTATGCTATGATAATGGCTTCGAGGAAGTTAAGGCATTATTTTTTGGCACACAATGTGATTGTACCAACTTCATATCCTTTAGGAGATATGCTCTGAAGCAAGGACTCCACAGGAAGAATTGGGAAGTGGGCCGTTGAATTAGCACCCTTCGGCATATCCTTCGTGGCAAGGACAACAATTAAGTCACAAGCGTTGGCGGACTTTGTAGCAGAGTGGACTCCCCCTGCAGCATGGGCTCCGGAGAAGCCAAGTGAAGGAATTTGGACCATTTACTCCGATGGAGCTTTCCAAACGTCTGGAGCAGGCGTCGGAGCAGTGATAATTTCGCCTTCAGGGCAAAAAGCAATGTACTCTGCAAGACTCAACTTTAAGTCTACCAATAATACAGCGGAGTATGAAGGAATTTTGCTAGGACTTCGAAAGGCACGTGCTTTAGGGGCTACAAGAGTTGTTATTAAGTTAGATTCTCAAATTGTAGCAGGGCACATAGACAAGAGTTTTCAAGTTCGGCATCCACAGCTCGTAAAATATTTGGAAGAGATCCGTAAGATCGAAGCAGAATTTAAAGGGATTTCCATTCGAAGTATACCCAGAGCAGAAAATGCGCAAGCTGATATCTTGGCGAAAGCTGCAGCCGGAGCTATGGACATTCCAGAAGAGGTGTTTTACGTAGAACTCAGTACACCTTCGGTGCCACAAATCCCTTCTGCGGAAGTCTTTTGCATTCCAAGTACAAATTGGTGAAGTTCAATTATGGAATTATTGCAAGGAGAAGCAAATTTGCCTGAAGGGCCACAACTTTCGAGGTTGAAGCTCAGAATTCGAAATTATCATATAATCAACGGTATTTTTTACAAGGCCGGAGTATGGTCTCCTCTACTCCGATGTATATCTCAACCCGAAGGTCAAGAAATTCTTCGAGAAATTCATGAAGGACTTTGTGGTAGCCATCTGGCCCCTCGAGCTTTGGCAAGAAAAACACTTCGCTAGGGGCTTTATTGGCCTACAATAGTAGCTGATGTGGAGAGCTTAGTCCGCACCTGCCAAGGTTGTCAGTGGATGGGACGAAGAAATCATCGTCTGCCAACAGCTCTTCAAGTCATTGCTCCAGTATGGCCCATGGCCAGATGGGGGATGGATCTTATTGGCCCCTTCCCAGTAGCAAAAGGAAACTTGAAATTTGTAGTAGTAGCAATTGAGTACTTTTCAAAGTGGGTCGAAGCAGAGCCCCTAACAGCTATCACTTCAAATAATGTACAAAAATTTTCTAGAAAAATATCATATGCCGGTTCGGAGTGCCTCGGCAGCTGACAGTTGACAATGGAACACAATTTGATGCAGAGCCCTTTAGGAAATTTTGTGAAGATCTAGGCATCCAATTATGCTTTGCTGCAGTGCGGCATCCTCAGTCTAACGGATTTGTGGAGAGAGCCAATGGTAATATCTTGTCAGGGTTGAATCGAAGAATAGTGAGATTGGCAAAAGGATCGTGGACCGAAGAGCTCCCGAAAATTCTATGGTCCATTCGGACAACTCAGACAATATCTACGGGTTTCACTCCTTTCAGGCTATTATTCGGAGACGAAGCTATGACGCCGACGGAGCTTAAAGGAGAATCCCTTCGCAGCACCGAGCCGGAAATAGAAGCAGAAAGGCAAACTTCGCTTGATTTAACATAAGAAACAAGACTTCGAGCTGTCGCAAATTTATCAAAGTATCATAAGCAGACGAAGACTTGGTTTGATCTGAAGGTCAAGCTTAACGAACTTAAGCCGGGTCATCTTGTTGTGCGAAGTGTTATAGCACCAGGGAAACTAGGAAATAAGTGGGAAGTTCCATATATAATTCTCCATTCAGGTCGCCCTGGTTCTTTTAAATTAGCTATTTTAGAAGGTGAAGAGCTAACGCATACATGGCATGCAAAGCACTTAAAGCGATATTTCGCATAGGGGCTCTTTGTAATCATTTGTAAACACCTGAATGCATAAAGTTTATGGTTCTGATAATGCCTACCTCTCATCACTTCCTACTTCTAGTGGACGCACTGGAAGAACAAAGTTGGCTGGGAGGGAAGTGTCATTAATTTGAATCATTTTTTCAGACTTCGGACCACTGGTTCAAAGTTTCCGACGAGGTGGGAAAGTCACTGAAAAACGGATTCCAAGCCACCGGCTTGAAAGCATCCGAAAAAAGAGTCGAAGGAGACCAAATAATGCGGATTCCAAGCTTTGGCTTGAAAGCATCCGTAAAAAGAGTTGTTGCCGTAAAAGATTACGCTAACAGGTTTCTGAAGATTAGAAACTAACAAACGAAGTGTTTGCGAAGGAAACTATTCCAAGCCTCCGAAAGGATAATAACTTAGAATAGTTTGAAAGTGTGTATTGAATAACTTGTATTTGGTCCCTATTACAGGGTAAAACGGGGGGTATTTATAGGCCCAAACATTAAGGAAAAGACCTTCTTACCCCTCTATTACAACCGACATAGTGGAAACTATTCGGTACCCTTAATAGGTCTAAAATGGTAAAAGACTAATCTAATGAGAAAGAAGATAAGTCTTCCATCTTAGCTGGCAAAGAAGCTCTCGGAAGAGTCTACGTTCAAAGATATACTCCGAACCAGAGTCCGTCTTCATACTTCGAACTACCTTCAACGTACATCTGAGAATATACGTCGGAATCCTTTGACTTGATTTCTTGTCTTTGTCTTGTTACTGCGATAATCCTGAAGATGGAATATTTTCCCCCAACAGTAGCCCCTCAAATACGCTTCTTTGTTAAATCTGTGATGTTAGGGAAGTAGTATACACAAGAAAACATATCCATGTGCAAGGATTAGCAGACTTAATACACCTCCGAAATGTATGGAGATGCGAACTTCAAATTATTTTCTAAATGAATTGCATTCGAAGTATTTTAGAATTAACTCAGGAAATCCGAAAGTTTTTTAGACTTGGAAAAAATAGCCGTTGTCTTTTTCCTTCTGATGGAAGTTACGCAATGTGTTAATTCCGGAACAAAGTAACGGTCAAGAATGCAAAACGGCATAAGCAAACGGTAAAAAATTGGGGTCTGGGCTATAAATAGAGGGCCCGACCCTTTCTTGTACCTTTCCACCGCTTTTGTGCAAACAGACCAACTCTCGAGCCCTAGTCTCATCTTTTCCTCCAAAGCAATCCACGAGATCTAATGGCGAAAAACAGCTTCAAGGGTCCTGGAGCGACTTCAGCCTTGGCCCGGCAGCAAGCGACAGCGGCGGCAGCGGCTGCATCATCGGCGACGGCAACTCCAAATCCTTCAGTGGTGGTAATGGCGCCGATGGGTGGAAATCCCCAAAATGCCGATACTCAAGTCCTATTTCCGGCGTCGACGAAGTATGTGGACCAGTCTTATCAACTGGGACCGTCAACCTGCAGAAGGGAATCGCTTGCGGCCACAGTAGAAGGCAAGATTAGTTCAGGGGTGATGATTCGCAAACCTGGGAAAGAAATTATTCCGTCACCAAGACCCGGAGAAGTGGTTTTTTCGAAGCCTTCTTCGAAGCTGGTTTGGGGCTTCCGGCGATCGACTTCTTAGCGGAGGTATTGGACTTGTTCCATGTCACTCTCCCCCAACTCTCTCCAAATGCGGTAGCGCGTCTCGCCATCTTCGAATGGGCGTTGCGAGCCGAAGGTCGTGAAGGAAGAGCTGAGATCTTCGCAGTACTACACAGAGCATCATGCCAACCGAAGACCTTCGTAGGCCCCGGAGGTGAGAAGATAGTAGTGGCCTTCGGAAGTATCAACTTCAGACTCCGAGACAAATATGCTCTCCGGTTTCCTGCCAAGGCCATCAATGCCAGATGGTATACTGATTGGATCTTAAGATGGTTTTATGCCGAAGTTAGGGCGAGCAGCCGCCTAGCTGGACCTCTGCAAGAAATCCACTTCCGAAAGGAAGCCTTAGTGCACCCGGATTTAGGCCAACTCGAAGCTCGCCTGAGCTTGCTTCAAAAAATCAGTCATCGCTTGAGCATGCGAGATTTAGCCGAAGAATTCCTCGGACTTCAAATTCCTCCCCTGATGGCCAACTAGCCGATCAACTTCGAGGAAGATTCGGAAGGCGGTCTTCGAAAAATTTCTTCAACTTCAAGTCCTGCAGGTAACTTCGAAAACAACATATTTTATGTATATTTATTCGAAGAATTAACAAACTTAACTCATTTTTCAGCTTCTTCAGCCCCTATAACTTCGGAGCAAATCGTACGAGCTTCGGAGAAGATTTTGGGCATTCCAACTCCGACCGAGAAAGAATGGAGAATCAAATTGGTTGGTAGTTGGGAATGATCCAACCGAGTATGGGGGCTGCTCGAAATTGTTCCACCCTCTCTGATGGATTGGGTGCCTTCGGAGAAAGGGCCCAAGAAGAGGAAAGCCGAAGCTGGAACTTCGAGCTCCGCCAAGACTCCGGTTAAGAAGGTGGCTCGAAAACCAAAAGTTCCTGCACCTTCAAGCCCAAGAGCTTCAATCTCCGATTCTCAGGAGGATGAAGGCAGGTTGCTCGTGAGGTTGATTGACGAGGATGCAGCCCGAAGAGCTGTACAAATTGACGAAACTGCGAACGTGCAGGAGTCTCAAAAGAATCTTGAGCAAGTGAGGACTTCGGCTGCTCAAGAAGATTTACCTCAGGACGGAGCCCCTGTGGATGAAAGCGGAGTTGAGGTTACTGCAGCTTCGATTCTGGGCGAAGTAACAACGACTGTTCAAGAAGATGCTCCGACAGTCGAAGATTTGATGGTTGACTCGGACGAAGATCTTGCCTTCGACCCGCCAAGCAGTCCAATGACCCGCCGCCAAAATGTCGAAGGTAAACTTCGAATAATTCTTTTATCCTTTTTTCCTGCGAAATTATACAATGTATAATACCTTTGTTTTTACAGAGTCCGCTTCCATGGAAAAGGTCCGTCCCGAGGATACAATTCCTGGACCTTCGACAACTTCGGAGCCAATTCCAGGGGCTACTCAAATGGGGCCTAGAAAAGGCAAAGGGAAGATGGATCCCCTCCCTGCTCCAAGCTCAGGATCAACTCTGTCTGAGTCAACAGACGAGAGCCAATCTACTGAGGGGGGCCAGTCTACTGGGGCTCCGAAGACCACAGCTCAACACTCCGGGCCTTCGCCAAGCGAAGATGACAAACAAGCCTTGAGCATGCTCCCCCTTCTTGCTCCTTTCTTGGAGCGAAGAACTGGGCTTCGGACTTTGCTCGAGCCTTTGGATCGAGCTAGTCGCGAAGTCGGGGAGACGGACTTGGTGGCTATCTTGAGCGAGGCGGAGAGATCGGAGCTTAACGCTGCCATGGAACGCGCAGCATACCAGGTACGAAGTATCTGCAAAACAGAATCAAATTTATATACAAATAATTTCTCACCTTTTTTTTTCTTTTCGCAGCAAACAGTCTTGGCCCGAGCTGCGAACATCTCCAATGAACGTGGAAACATTCGCCTTCGAGAGGAAAATGCAACTCTTCAACGAAATCTGACTATCTCTGAAGGTCGAGTGACCCACATGGACAACATGGTTTCAACGGAGCGCAGGGCCAGACAAAGCTTGGAGGCTGCGAACAAGGAGCTCGAAGCAGAAAAAATTGTGCTTCGAGCAGAAATTGAAAAGATGCGGGCGGAGCACGCTACCTGCGGGGGCTGAGCTTGTTAGACTCCGAGAAGAAGCTAGCCAACTACTGAATCATAAGAATTATTTAACTACAGAGGCAGCTAGGCTCTCTGGAGTAATAGAAGAGCTAACTTCGGTGAAGGATGCATTAATTGAAGATAAGCTGAAGTCTGAGAAGGTAGCTGCGGATGTCATGGACCAATTTCTAAGCGTTCTGGAGTACTTCGGTACTATTGGGACGCTTCCTTCGGATGACAACATCTCCCTACTGCGCCGGCTGAAGAGGATTCAAGGAGCAGCGAAGCAAATGAAGACAGCAGGCATTCGTTACGGAGAAATCTCCGGACAAGTGGCTGCTGTTGGTCTACTTCGTTACTACGAAGATCTGGGTCGATCGATAACTCCGAGCGCAGGAGAGGCTCCATTACCTTCTTCGACGACCAGCTTCTCACTCCCTCCGAAGGTGTGGCCGCTTCTTGGCAAGCCTTTCAAACTTCATGGAGAGCCGAAGGTCGTTCTGCGATCAAGGCCTGGATTGACGAAGGACAACGCCAGAAGCAGGCTCAGTCCCAAGCTTCGAGCAGTCAGCCTCCTCCAAACCCGCAGGTTTAGAATTACCTTAGGATCTTCAACTATGTAAAGCACTACGCTTTTGTACATTTATGAATGAAGATTTGTTTATCATGTTTTTAGGCTTTGCCTCATATGGAAGATGTCGAAGTGTTAGATGTTAATGACGAACTTCTGTTATTATGGGCTACCTTCGAAATATTAAAACTTCACAAGCGCCCTCGATTTCTAATTCCTCAAGATAGTTCTGGAATGATTATGTCCGAAATAAGCAAAGATATATTATCTTGCATTAAAGAGGAAGAAAAAGAAGTTAACTTGGAAACTTCATCTTCTGAAGACATTAAATGGTCCGAAGACGAAGATGAAACTCAAGGTAAAAAGCCTGAAGAACTTGGAAGCTGGGAAAGGAGCCCCGAACGGCTTCGAACTTGGGCCGAGCTTCAGCAAGAACAAAAAGACTTTAGAGCTTCGAAGGGAGGTAGGAGAATTAAACGCAAAGTTGTTAGGACTCCGACACTGGAACTTGTTGTTCCAACCCTAGCTCTAGAGATCGAAGAGGTCTTCGATTCCTTCTTGGTATAGATACCAATTTTTCATGATGTAATCATATTTGTTCGAATAATAAGTATCGATTTAAAATTGTCTCCCTATTTATTAGCCCCTCTTTGGGCGTAAGCAACTTCGAACTGTATTCAAAGATGGTTAGGCGCAAAGAAAAACTTAGCAGTACAATTTTGGGGGTTCGGAGCCCCTCAGTAATTTAAAGATCGACTAAAATATTATAAAATGTCTTCGACTATTTGTAGTCTGAAGATTGGCAACTTAGTACCTTATGTTTTTGAAAGAAATCACTTGAGATAACTTTCCAGACACTTTAGTGTCTTAGATAATTTGTCACTTTGGACTTTCTTAACAGACATTCGAAGCTCATGGCTCAAACTCTGTTTTGTTTTGGCCTCCTTCGGCTCTTTTTTGCGAATTCTGTCAAACCAATAGTTTGGAGTTCGCAATGGTCTCTTTGGACTCTTTTTACGGATGTCTACAAGCCGGTGGCTTGGACTCCACATGATTTGGTCTCCTTGGACTCTTTTTACGGATGTCTACTAGCCGATGGCTTGGACTCCGTATGATGTGGTTATGGGCTCTTTTACGAATGCCTACAAGCGAGTGGCTTGGACTCCGAATTATGTCAGCCCCCACGTCGTAAACTTCGAACCAATGGTTCAAAGTCCGAAAATATGATTCAAATTAATGACACTTCCCTCTCGGTCAACTCCACGGTTCCAGTGCGTCCACTTGGAAGCTGGAAGTCTATGATGGGTAGGCACTATCTGAACCATATGCTTTATTGATTCGAAAAGTGATTACACATGATTACAAGGAGCCTTTATGCGAAGTATCGCTTTAGGTGCTCCGCATGCCAAGTATGTGCTAACTCTTCACCTTCCAAATTAGCTAATTTAAAAGAGCCAGGACGTCCTAAACGAACAATTAAGTATGGACCTTCCCATTTATTTCCTAATTTTCCTGGCACTATGATGCTTCGTAAAATGAGATGACCTGGTCTAAGCTCATTGATCTTAACCTTCAGGTCAAACCAAGCCTTCGTCTGTTGATGATACTTTGATAAATTGGCCACAGCTCGAAGTCTTGTTTCCTTTGTTAAATCCAGCGAAGCTTGTCTTTCTCCTTCAATATCCGGTTCGGTGCTGCGAAGTGATCCTCCTTTGAGCTCCGTTGGAGTCATAGCTTCATCTCCGAATAGCAATCTGAATGGAGTGAAACTTGTGGACCTTGTTTGCGTAGTCCGAATGGACCATAAAATCTTCGGAAGTTCTTCGGTCCACAGTCCTTTTGCCAATCCTACTATCCTTCGATTTAGCCCTTACAAAATATTCCGTTGGCTCTTTCTACAACTCCATTAGATTGAGGATGCCTCACTGCAGCAAAACATAACTGGATGCCTAGATCTTCGCAGAACTTTCTGAAAGGTTCTGCATCGAACTGTGTTCCATTATCAACTGTGAGTTGTCTAGGCACTCCGAACCGGCAAATGATACTCTTCCAAAAGAATTTCTGTACATTGTTCGAAGTGATAGTTGTTAAGGGCTCTGCTTCTACCCACTTAGAAAAATATTCAATAGCTACCACTGCGAACTTTAAATTTCCCTTAGCTACTGGAAAGGGACCAATCAAATCCATACCCCATCTGGCCATGGGCCATACCGGAGCAATAACTTGAAGAGCTGTTGGTGGGCGATGACTCCGTCGACCCATCCACTGACATCCTTGGCATGTGCGGACTAAGTTCTCCGCATCTGCTACTATCGTAGGCCAATAAAGCCCCTGGCGAAGTGTTTTTCCTGCTAAAGCTCGAGGGGCCAGATGACTACCGCAAAGCCCTTCATGAATTTCTCGAAGAATATCTTGGCCTTCGGTTTGGGATATACATCGGAGTAATGGGGAACATACTCCGGCCTTGTATAAAATACCGTTGATTATTTGATAATTCCTGGCCCTGAGTTTTAATCTTGAAAACTGTGGCTCTTCAGACAAATTTGCTCCTCCTTGCAAAAGTTCCATGATTGAATTTCTCCAATCTGTACTTGGAATGCAAAGAATCTCTGCAGAGGGAATTTGTGGCACCGAAGGTGTACTGAGATCCTCATAAAAAGCTTCTTCTGGTATATCCATAGCTCCGGCTGCAGTGTTTGCTAAAATGTCCGCTTGCACATTTTTTGCTCTTGGTATACTCCGAATGAAAATACCCTTGAATTGTGCTTCGATCTTACGAATTTCTTCCAAGTACTTTGCAAGCTGTGGATGCCGAACTTGAAAACTTTTATCTACGTGCCCTGCTACTATTTGAGAATCTATCTTTATAACAACTCTTGTAGCCCCTAGAGCACGTGCTTTTCGGAGTCCCAGTAAAATCCCTTCATACTCCGCTATATTATTGGTAGACTTAAAGTTGAGTCTTGCGGAGTACATTGCTCTTTGCCCTGAAGGCGAAATTAAAACTGCTCCACACCTGCTCCAGATGCTTGAAAAGCCCCATCAGAAAAAACAGTCCAAATTCCTTCGCTTGACTTCTCCGGAACCCACGGTGCAGGGGGAGTCCATTCTGCTACGAAATCTGCTAAGACTTGCGATTTGATTGCTGTCCTTGCCAAAAAGGATATGCCGAAAGGTGCTAGTTCGACTGCCCACATCTTTTCTATCTCTGACCGAAGAACAATTTGTTCTGCTTCGAGCTCTTTATTCACAGCTTCCAAGTTTTGCCCGGCCCTCCGCTCTGCTGAAACCATTTCGTCTAAGTGGGAAACTCGACCTTCGGAGATGTTAAGATTCCTCTAGAGAGCAGTAATTTCCTCTTGAAGGCGAAGGCTTCCACGCTCGTTAAAGACAGCCGCTGCTCGGGCCAAAACTATTTGCTGCAAAGAAGAAAAAGCAAGGTAAGAAATTATTTGTAGGTAGGATTAATTTCATTTTGCAGATACTTCGTACCTGGTACGTTGCACGCTCCAAGGCGGCGTTGAGTTCCGAACCCTCAGCTTCGCTCAAGATGGCCACCAAGTCCGTTTCCCCAACTTCGTGGTTGGCCCGGTCCAAAGGCTCAAGCAGGGCCCGAAGTCCGGTCCTTCACTCCAAGAAAGGAGCTAGGAGGGGGAGCATGGACAAGGCCCTCTGATCATCTTCGTTCGGTGAGGGGTCGGAGCGCTGCGCCGCATCTTCAGAGACCTCCGTAGAATGACCCCCTCCATAGATTGACCCCCGTCAGTTGATTCATACGGAGTTAATCCCGAATTTGGAGCAGGGAAGGGGTCCATTTTGCCTTTACCTTTTCCAGGTCCCATGCGTGCGACTTCTGGAATTGGTGTTGGGGAGGTTGAAGTCCCAGGAACCGTATCTTCGGGAGGAACCACTTCCATAGGAGCGGACCCTGCCGAGACAAAGGTATCATATATTGCATAATTTTGCAGGAAAAAGGAACAATGGGATTGAGCGAAGTTTACCTCTGAAGTCTTTTCGGCGGGTGAGCATCGGGCTGCTTGGAGGGTTAAAAGCTACCCCGAAATCTTCGTCAGACTCATAGTTCAGAACTGAAGGTTCAACTAGTCAGAGCCTCTTCGGGAGCTACATTCATCGCTTCATCTGGAATCGGAGCTGGCTCAGCCGCCACTTTGACTCCGCCTTCAGTTATAGGGGCTTCTTCGCGCGGCAAGTCCGACCGGATAGCTGAAGTCCCTAGCCTGCCCGGAGCTACTTGGAACATTTGGCACGTTTGTATCGACCCCGGTGTTTGCGCCCGCCTGGTTTTCATCCTCGTCAATTAAGCTAACAAGGAGTATTCCTTCGTCCTCAGAGGAGTTTGAGACTAAAGCCATCGGACTTGAAGGCGCCACGTTTTTCGGTTTTCGGGCTACCTTCTTGGACGGAGTCTTAGCAGAAGTCGAAGTTCCGGCCTCCGCTTTCCTCTTCGTCGGCCCTTGCTCTGAAGGCACCCAATCCGGAAGAGGAGGAGGAGCAATTCTGAGTACCCCCCATACTCGGTTGAATCGCTCCCAAGTACCCACTAACTTCACTCTCCATTCCTTTTCGGCTAGGAGTCGAACTCCCAGGATTTCTCTGAAGCCCGAACAATTTGCTCCGAAGTCATAGGAGTCATAGAAGCTGAAAGATAAGTTTGCATTAGTCATCTCATTAAATGAGTATATATGAAACATGTTGTTTTCGAAGTCACCTGCAGGGCTCGAGTTCGAAGAGATCTTTCGGAGGCCGCCCTCCTGATCTTCTTCGAAGGTAATAGGCCAGTTGACCATCAAAGGAGGAATCTGAAGTCCAATGAATTCCTCCGCTAAGTCTCGCATGCTCAGGCGGCGACTAATCCTTTTAAGTAGGCTGAGGCGAGCTTCGAGCTGACCAGGATCCGGGTGAACCAAAGCTTCCCTTCGGAAGTTGATGTCTTGCAAGGGTCCGGCCAGAAGGCTGCTTGCCCAAACTTCGGCATAAAACCACCTGAGGATCCAGTCTGTGTACCATCTGGCATTGATGGCCTTCACTGGAAATCTTACAGTGTACTCATCCCGAAGCCGGAAGTTGATGCTTCCGAAGGCCACTACCATCTTTTCACCTCCGGGGCCTACGAAGGTCTTGGGTTGGCAAGAAGCTCTGTGTAGTGCTACGAAGATCTCAGCTCTTCCTTCGCAACCTTCGGCTCGCAACGCCCATTCGAAGATGGCAAGGCGTGCTACTGCATTCGGAGAAAGTTGAGGAAGGGTGACGTGGAATAGATCCAATACCTCCGACAGGAAGTCGACTTCCGGAAGCCCTAATCCTGCTTCGAAGAAGGCTTCGAAGACTACCACTTCTCCAGGCCTTGGCGAAGGAATGGCCTCCTTTCCATGTTTGCGGATTACGATCTCCGAGCTAATCATTCCTTCTATCGCTGTGGCGAGCGACTCTCTTTTGCAGGTTGATGGTCCCAGTTGATAAGATTGGTTCGGATACTTCGAGGATGCTGGGAGGAGATCATGAGGGTCCAACGTTTTGGGGATTCTTCCTGCCGCCGCCATTGGTGCTGCTACTGCTGTCGCCGGAGTTGCCGTCACTGATGTCACCGCTGCCGCTGCTGCCGCAGCCCGCTGCCGGGCAAGGGCTGAAGCTGCCCCAGGAACCTTGATGCTTGTCTTCGCCATGAGATCGCACGGATTGCTCAAGAAGGAAAATGGAGGCTAGGGCTTGTTTGCACGAAAGTGGTGAGAAGGGTATTCGGGAAGGGTCTGGGTCCTCTATTTAAAGCCTAGGCCCATGATTTCTTACCGTTTACATTGGTCGTTTCACATTCTTGACCGTTACCCTTTGCAAAGTTAACGCATTGCGTAACTTCCATTAAAAAAAGGGTAACTGCTATTTCTTCTAAGTCTAAGAAAGCTTTCGAACTTATTAAGTTAATTCTAAAAATAGTTCGGATATAATTTCCTTAGAAGTCGATTCGAAGCTTTGAATCTCCGCATATTTCGGAGGTTGACTAAATTTGTTAACCCTTGCGCATGATTATTTTTCTTGCGTATACTGCTTTCCTATCATTACAGATTTAGCGGTGAAGCGTATTCGAGGGGCTATTGTTGGGGGAAAATACTCCACCTTCAGGGTTATTGTTATGACAAGACAAAGACAAATGATTAAATAAAAGGTTTAGAGCATTTAGCTCCAGGAGTACTTTGGATCATGTTCGAAGGATGAAGGTGAAGGCTAGTTCGAAGTATATCTTCGAACATGGACTCTTCAGAGAGCTTCTTTGCCAGCTAGGATAGAAGACTTATCATCTATCTGATTAGATTAGTCTTTTACTGTTTTAGCCCTATTAAGGGTACCAAATAGTTTCCACTATGTCGGTTGTAACAGAGGGGTAAAAGGGTCTTTTCCTTAATGTTTGGGCCTATAAATACCCCCTATTTCACCCTGTAAGGGAGATCGAATACTGAGTTATTCAATACACATCTTCGAACTGTTTTGAGCTATTATCCATTTTGGAGGCTTGAAATAGTTTACTTCAAAAACACTTCGTTTGTTAGTTTCTAAGCTTCTGAAACCTGTTAGCGTAATCTTTTACGCCAACAAACTCCAACAACAGCAAGCTCAACTGCTCCAGCATCAAGTTGTAGCTCCGCCCATAGGACTAGCTCAAGCTTCCAAGCTATCTGAGTTTCCATGCATTCGACCTCCTTTCTCTGGTACAACCAATCTGGTTGAGGCAAATGATTGGCTTTAGGTTATTGGGAAGAAGCTGGACCTTCTCCAATGCACTGATGCAGAGAGGGTGGCCTTTGCAACCCATCAACTTCATGGACCTGCATCTGAATGGTCAGATAATTACAGGGAGTGACAGCCTGTAGGGCATATCATCACTTGGGCACAATTTTGTGCTACATTTAGAAGTTCTCATGTTCTAGATGGAGTGGTGGCACTCAAGAAAAGGGAGTTCCGTGAACTCAAACAAAGTAACCGTACAATCATGGAATATTTACATGAATTCAATCGCTTAGCTCGATATGCACTAGAAGATGTGAGAGATGATGAGGAGAAGCAAGAAAAGTTTCTCGATGGACTCAATGATGAATTATCAGTTCAACTCTTGTCCAAGAACTATTAGAATTTCCAAAACTTGGTTGATAAAGCTATCCGCCAAGAGAACAAGCATAACAGAATGGAGAAAAATAAGAAGTGCATGATCACCTTCCGCTCTCAGCAAGAACCACAACATGGAAGCGGCCAGAGGCCGCACACCATGCAACCCACATCAGCACCTCATTCATCTACTCGGCGTCCTTCGAGCTCGCTGTTCTTCAATGGAGGCTCTAGTTCAGGTGCACCTCATCCTACACAAGGCCCATCTCAAGCACCATCATAGAAGGCCCCTATTCTAAAAGACAGTCAAGGTAAGCCAGTGGTCTGCTATAACTGTCAACATGTGGGACATTTCTCCAACAAGTGTCCATATCCAAAGCATTAGAAGGGAGCTACACTGAACCAACCTATCCATGACAAGGTCAATCATATCTCTTATGAGGAAGCCCAAGCAACACTAGAAGTAGTGTTGGGTATGTTTCTTGTCAATTTTTCTCTAGCCATTATTTTGTTCGGTTCTGGTGCCACCCATTCTTTTATATATGAGAATTTTGTGGTGACACATGGGTTAAGGGTAGAAAACTTAAGTTGGTCCATGATGATTTCTACACCAGGATCTCAAAAGCCAGCAAAACTATATAGTCTAGAAGTTCAACTAGAAATTCAAGGAATCACCTTTCTAGCCAGTTTGATCCTTCTTGAATGCAAAAACCTTGCTGTCATCCTAGGCATGGACTGGTTGACTGTTGGATCTAAACATGCGACTAGAGGGGGGGGGTGAATGGGACTGTGGGGGGAATTAGTTTTCCCTTAAAAAGGGGCCAAATGATGTCAGTCTCCAGAGGCCTCGGGCCCGGAGCCTATCTCCACCGAAGCCTGAAAGGGAAGCCTGGTCTCCTCCGACGGAGTCAATTTCAAAGAACCAAGACTTGCCCCTCCAGAGCCCTTCGGATCTAAGCCTTCGGGACCCCTCCGGTCCCCTTCGAATCCCTCTCTGGAGCCTTTCGGACCCCACTCCGAGAGCCGGTTCGGAGACCACTTCAGAGCCCTCTTCGGGGTCCGCTTCGGAGTGCCATTTGGAGCCACCTCAATCGCCAACGCTTGAAGGACTCCGGCAAGTCCCCTTGCCCAACTGCAACACAATCCTCGTAGAAGGAATTGATGGCTGCCTCCATTACGGGTCCCCTCGGAAGCAGAGGTCGGACCATCTGCGTCACAGGCTCTGCCAGGGTAGGCTCCGCTGGAGCCGGGCTCTGGTCTACTACATCGACTACCTCTTCGGCTTGCTCCTGAGGGGCCCCTCCACCGCAGTTGTCCCCCCCATCCTCTTCAGACGAAGAGCTCTTAGACTCCAAGCTGCTTCCACCATTGCTGCTCCTACTGCTGTCGGAGGTCCCCTCAGGATCCGCCACAACAAACCTCGCGTCGCCACCAGTGCCTGAAGAAAAATACAAGTCAATATACATGAATATAAAGAGAATGGTGATCAACTGTCTACCTTCGTCAACATCCTCTTCACTAGAAGACATGTCCTGGAAGGAGGTAGGAGCGATGTGCGCTCCCCAGTCCCTTCGCTGCGTGGGCTGAGCCCTAGCCCCCACGCTCGAAGGGGTCACCATCGCAACCTCCGACACCACCGCTTCAGTTGCCTCTGCAGCCTCCGACGCTACCACTTCGGTTGTCGCCACTGAAGCACCTATGGGCTCCACTTCAGCGTCAAGGTCCACGGCCACACGCTCAGTCATGCCAGGGGCTTCGTCCACCGAAGGCTCTGAGCAAACCCTCAAGGACTTCGTAGACTTCGATGTCTCGGGTTCCTCATCTTCCACCCTCTTTATTTTGGAGCCGCTTGCCGAAGGTGTCAAGATGGCGAAGTCTAGGAGCGCCTGGACCCCCTCGACGCCAAGCCAGGTCCACACCCGGTTCCAGCACTCCCAAGACCCCACCAGAGCAAGCCTTTGGGTCTGCTCATCCGGTGTCGGAGCCCCAACGACGCGCTCTATAGCCACGATTGCCTCCCCTGGAGGGCCGCACGTCACGTGCAGCTTCATCAAGATTTCAAGTCAGAGAAAGTTAATTTTGTGAAGTATGAAGATGAAGAAGTTCGAAGTCTTACCAAGGCGCTCCACAGACACCTCGCTCCGTCCCTCCGAGCCTGAAGCCTGGAACAAGTTCTTAGGCCATGAGAGCGCGAGGGGGCTAAGCCAAAGGGTGATGAACTCTTCAGCCAAGTCTCTCATTCTCATCTTCGAAGCTACCCTTCACAAGAGCAGGATCCTCGATTGAAGGGCTTCGGGGCTCGACTTCACCATGCCCTCGCGTTGGTAATAAATGAGAGCGTTGGTACTCCGAAGGGGGGCGTCCGCGCCCACCGAAGCATAGAACCACTCTTGGTCCCACTTCGAGTAGCACTTGTTGTTTACAGCCGTCGCTGGGAAGTCGTCTTGGAACTCCCTGCGGAGCTGGAAGTTGGCGCTCCCGAAGGCTAAGGCCCTCTCCACGCGATCTGCCCCCTCCCTTCGCTTTAGTTGGCAGCTTGCGTCGTGAAGGGAGACAAAGACATCCGTGCGCCCCTCGCAGCCTTCTGCCCTCATGGCCCATTCGAAGATAGCTAGCCTCGCCACGACATTCGGGGACAAGTGAGGGAGCTCAAAGTTGTATGCCTTCAGCACCTCACTCAGCATATCCACTGCCAGAAGCCCAAGGCCTGCCTCGAAGAAGGCTTCGAAAACTACAACCTCGTCAGGCCGAGGCCTCGGGATGGTCTCCATCTTCTCGGGCACGTGAAGCTGGGTGCCCTCGGAAATCTTCCCTTCACAAACCCTCCAAACGGACTCCTCCATGGAAGCCGAAGTCTTCAACTCTAGTATCTGCTCGAATTTTTCCGATGGCGACCGAAGGTCCCTCGGCCCCAGGCGCCTCGCTGTAGGCTTTGCTGCCGCCGCCGCCGCTTGGGCCTAGACGAAGCTTGAGCTCGTGCCCGGGACCAGGGCCTTCTTCGATGTAACCTTCTTTGGCATCTCGCAGAGCTTCGGCGCAAGGGAGCTAAGAAGCTATGAAGCAGGCTACGTGCGAGGCTGAAGGTAGAGAGAAGAGAGCAAAGGATGCTAGGTACTAAAGTAGAAGGCAAATGAGAGCGTGGGCAGAGCCGTGGTACAGTGAACCCCTTTTATAGGCGGTTAAAAACATCCACGCGTCCCACACCAAAGCCTTTTTTCACTAATTACCCCGGCTTCCGTAGTCTATGACAAATGGGCCCAGGGTGAATTTGAAGCGAACCGTCGTGCCCCCCACGCGCTACAATGACCAGTTTTCTGATCGTTGCAGGGTCGTTTGGGCTTCCGAGGGTGTCCCATCAATCCAAAGAGGTATTATTGCCTACGCAGTTTGAAGCCACCCTTCGGTCCAGGTTTTGAAGGCCTACCTTCTCCGAAGCTTCATTTACTCCAAGTCATTTGTCCTGAAGTGCTTGCACCCATTCGCTCCGAAGGGCTACGTGTGAGGGGCTACTATTGGGGGAATTAGTTTCCCTTAAATAGGGGCCAAATGACGTTAGTCTCCAGAGGCCTCGGGCCCGGAGCCTGTCTCTGCCCAAGCCTAAAAGTGAAGCCTGGCCTCCTCTGACGGAGTCAATTTCAAAGAACCAAGACTTGCCCCTTCGGAGCCCTCCAGAGCCCTCCAGCGCCAAGCCTTCGGGACCCCTTCGGTCCCCTTCGAAGCCCTCTCTGGAGCCTTTCAGACCCCACTCTGAGAGCCGGTTCGGATCCCACTTCAGAGCCCTCTTCGGGGTCCGCTTCGGAGTGCCATTCAGAGCCCCCTCAACCGCATCCGCCTGAAGGACTCTGGCAAGTACTCCGGACCAGAAGAAATATCCAAGCATCACTATAGTGTAAAGCCATACTGGGGCCCCTTCGCCCCTGGTATGCCATATACCTCCTCAAGAAGTGATGTTTATCTAATGCATCTATAAAGTCAAATGTACAGTACTCAAGCCTTTTTCCTTTCTTGCCCCTATAAAGCCTACGACTTGTAGAGGGCAATTTGGTCTTTTCCTTTGGCTTGCGTGCCTATAAAAGTAGGGCCATGCCCTTGTAATAGACAGGTTGAAGAGTAGAGGCAAAAACTATGCCAAATCCACTATAAACTGGACGTAGGGCTATTATCCCTCCGGGGAGGCCTGAACCAATATAAACTCTTTCTCTCTGTGTCAGAAACCTTCGAGGTTCATTCTATACTGCATACACTAATACACAAAAACCTGCTGTAGTAGCCGCAATTGCTACAACAGGGAACTTTTAAGATTTATCTTCTGAGGAACAAACTTCGAACTCACCCTTCGCAGAGATCGGTTCTGAGGTATTGAACATACTCCGAACACTAGATTCACACAGGGCAAAAGTTCAGAGTCCGGAAGACTTCGCTAACACCCAGACACCCAAAATTGCACTATGCTCGGCTAAGTATATGTGGGCTCCACACAAAGAAGTGCCTTCGAGCAGACTACGCACAACAGTACTTCGCACAAGTGTGTTTCCCTCAAATACCTTAGATCAGATGATCTGCACTAGTAACAGGTACTAGACTTTGCACTGAGGAGAGCTCCAAATAGGACTAAGAAAAAACTGACTAGCAGGAAGGCTTCGGCTACGCTAAGGGAAAACGACTTCGAAAAGGATAATACTTCGCTAGTAACACATGAGGGCTGGCCTCCGATATATACAGAGCGAATGTACTCCAAAACTCACAAAGAAATGGTCTTCGCACGAGTGAAGCAATACACCATTCGTTAGTATGAACACAGTACATGTTACTAGTTTGCACATGTTGATAGCAAAAATGGCATTAATGGTCGAAATTGTCAAAATATCAATTTTGGTAATTTTGGGCTGAAAATATACAAGTCTTGGTACAGGTCGAAGCCCTAAAGGGCTAGAGGCCCATCTGCATGGGGCCTCGTGGGCCTTTCATGGGCCTGCTTTGCTGGTTGGCTTCGGCCCGGAGGCCCTTTGGCGACCTGCTTCGTCGAAGCTTTGGCCCGAGGAGCACCCTTCGGCGGGCCTGCCGAAGGCCCACTTCGGGCAGGCTTCGGATAGGGAGTCTGATACAGATTTTGGTTTTTTTTATCTCTAATCTTGATTAAGCCGAATCTTATCAGATTAGAGTTAGAGATAAGAAGACTAGCTCCTATAAATACAGGGGTGAGGACGGTTCATAGGACCCCCAACACAGATCAACTCTTGAAACCCTAGTTTGAACCATACCTTTTTTTTATTTTCCGCATTAGATCAGTATACCTTCGTGAGTTTGCGCTGAAAGCCCTCCATCGGCCACGCCGTAATAGTGGTAAGCCTTGTTGGTTCGCTTGTGAATCATCCGTTAATCTACGCAACAGATTTCTATCACCTTATTGGCTCACTTGTGAACCCTCCGTTAATCTACGTAACAGATTGCTACCCTTCATTTTGTATATTACAACACTTGGTAATTTGGTCTCCAGGCCGAATTGGTACTTGATCTTTGCTTTGCTGCAGGTTTCATGTTCAGAGCCCCCTTCGCCGAAGGTTTTTGCAACTAGTAAGCTGGTTTCAGAGGCTACCAGAGCACCCTTCAGTGAGTACTCGCTTTGTCTGTCCGTGCCGGATTAGTCACGCTGTTGTTGGTCTGGTTAAGTCCCGTGCACCAGAGCTACTTCACATCGGAGTTGCTTCGTGCTAGAATCACGCCAGAATGCCCCGCATCAGATCTCGTCGTGCCCACGCTCTGCATCGGACTTCGTCGCGCCGACACTCCGCATCAGACTACATTGTGCCGACATCCTGCATTGGATTTTGTCGTGTTAGAGGCTTTGCACCGGACCCTGTCATTCGGAGGTGATTTCGCTTCACGATCTATTCAGAGCCTGTTTTCGGCAAGATCGATCCGAACGTCGAAGGCTACCTTCGGTGCACCCTTCGCACCAGTCGCACATTACACTCCGAATCAGTCAGGCTCTATTCGGCCGATTGGATTATTTTATCTATATATTTTGGCTAATTGGATTATTTCTTTGTGATCTGATTACCTGGTGACTCCACCCCGTTGCCACTGTTAAGGGTAGTCGGAACGCGACATCAGTGTTGTTTCACGCTTAGGCTCATCCCTAAGTATCCACGTGCTTTTGGATTGTCGAACCGACCCAAGTGCAGTGGCACGTTTTCGTGTCAACAACATAGAACAAGATATAGAGGAGAAACTCAAAAAGAGCAAAGCGAAGAACAAAGATACAAGTTCATGCAATCAATGGAAAAAGACAGAGATTTCATTGCAAGAACAAGGAACACAAAAACTCATAGATTCTGAGCACAAATTGAAATTTATGTGATGGATGGCTCTAGGCTACAGTGAGTACAAAAGGTTCTAAAAGTGAAGTGCACTATGTTACCCTAGACCTAAGCCAACCTCTCCTTTTATTAGCACCACTCATACCTACGAAGAGACTACTATACCCCTAGGGTTTACAATTTTTTGGCCTCTCGCAGTCACGAGGGTACAAATGGTAGTCTACTTTATTGAAAGCTCCTTTTGTGTTAGCTTTGCAAACCAGAATCTTCGAAGCCCCCTTTGCATGTGAAGTGCTGTAGTGGCTTCGGTAGTAGGCTTCGAACACGTAGGTCTTCACTACAACAAAGTCTGTCTTCGATACAAGGGACAATTTTGAGCTAAAGCCATCAAAGCCCTTGAGTCTTCGCACCATCACCATTGGAGTGGACCACCATGACTTCGCAGCTACCCTTATCTTGACCACTGCCCATCAATGTACCGAAGCCATGCATGGCTGAAGCACGTCAAGACAACCTGACTCCAAAGCCCCACCTTCGAAGTACCTCCCTACGGAGGGTTTTGTCCACCACCTTCCAAAGTCCCTCCTTCATCCAAGGCGTTCGCATGAAGCACTTCCATAAGCACTCCTTCGCAGTGTCTCAACCTTGAGCACACTCCACGAAGTCTTACCCGGACCATACCTTCAATGCACCTTAACTTTTGAGACCTTCATCAGGTGTCCTTCCAAGTGTCTCCGTCCAGACCACACTTAGGAGCATTGCCTCAATCCTGAGGACTTCATCTGCCAGCCTTCAAATTACCTCCATCCGGAGTATCCCTTCGAAGTGCCTCGCCTCCGAGGACTTTGCCTCGAGGTATCTTCAGCCGGAATTCCCCTCCACACTTCCTGCCTTCAACTGGTGCACCTTGACTCGAGGACTGACCTTGACATCACACGGCCTCTGTGACCAAGCTTCCCGCTTGCCGCACACCAAGCTCCCTTCCTGACCCAGTTCACTTGTTGTGCTGACCGTCTCACTGCCTCTGAAGTCACCTGCACACCAACAACAAGCAGACAAGTGTATCCGATACCCCGGATACCTCTCTGGTATAACACCTTCGGGTACACACTCTGGTGTATCGCCCAATGTACCGAGCCCTTCAGTACAACCTTTGAAATGTAAAATACCGAACCCCTCCGACAGATATACTCCACTGTATACAAGTGCATCCAGCAAACACCGACAACCCTTCGGTAAAACACCTCCGAACCCATTCGGAGAGACCCCTTCGCCCAGGAGGAAATCTGTCAATCACTCATCACAGACTGAAACCAAGGCACATCTCAACTTGGTTTCTCAATCTCCCCCTTGATAAGTGCATTGACAACCAAATTCAAGTTCAAGAAAAAATCAACATTTTCAGCGCACAAGTGACCATAAAAACACAGAATAGAGCCAAATCATGTCACTTGAGAAATTAAATTCTCCCTCTTTCACATATAAAAGCCTCCCTCCTTAATCATGCACTCAGCTTAGCTTCTCCCTTTTTGATATTCTTCTCAGCCTTTGGCTTAGAGGCATAGATTTCCCCCCTTAGGCAATGCAAGAATCAAGGAGCAATAAATGTTGCAATGCTTCAGAAATATGTGAAGTGCTATGACATATAGTGCAAAAATATGCCAAAAATAAGGTTAAGGACTATGTGCTCAGCTCAAGTTAACAAAATCCTATTTCCTTTTTAAGCATGTTATTTTCATATCTTTGGAAATAAAAGCCTCATTGTTTAGGCTTGCCATTTAGTCATGAAAAGGCATTAACCGCTAAAGCTAGCAAATTTCTACCTAGGAAAGCATATCCAATTTCACGGAGCATTTAGCAAACTTGATATGCAATAAATTCAGATTTGCAATTCTCTTGATATTGCCAAGGGTTATTTGCTTGTCAACCTTATACTTTCCAACCATGCCAAGCCTAGATCAAGAGAAGACCGTCAGAAGCTTAAGGCACTGATTTTGGCAAACACTAAAATATCCTAGTTCATACCAAAGTGCCATGGTAAGCAGTCTAGAATAAAATAATTCGACAACACAAACTGTACGACCGAAAGTAGCGACCAGAGGGGGGGTGAATGGGCACCTAAAAAAATATTGCGAATCAATGGCCTGCTCCCAACACCCAACGCGCCTCAATAGATTTAGCAGGGAATAGTAACCAGATCAACAGAACCCAAAATGATCTAGCCTAAAAACAACTGGTGTCCTAAGTAGAAAGACACCAACACAGTGTTCGAAGGCATATTAAATTATCATTCAAAACATAAGCAGTTCACGCATCATCAAAAGAAACATCTGGTCAACAGCACACAAAAACGAGACAAACTTGTACTGTTCAAAACAATCTCTAAAACGAAGTCTAGTAACCCATGTTCGAAGTCTGTAGGACTACTCCAAAATCAGACTTCGTCATTCGAAGCTCACAAAAGTACTCTGAAGCCTACTATTTAGCGAAGCATTGAACTACAGAGCCTTGAGAGAAAAACTGACCGAAGCGTGCTGCTCCGGACAAATTGGGTTCGAACGAAAAACTGAACTTCGAACAGGTACTTTGGAAAAAAATCCTACGAAGCCTACTGAAACACAAAGATCACAACCTTGAAACAAATCGAAGTCTTCACGCGAGCTTCGACAGAAAATCGAAGCTACCATGAGCAGTCTTCGCTAAGCCCTTTGACACCCGAAGCTGCTGCGAACTTCGACCACATGCATAGGTCAACAGCTTCGCATTCCAGATCGAAGCATACTTCGCACAGAACAATAACACATCACCTTGTCAGAACCTGACAAAATTTGTGCCTAGAAAACTACGGCCAAAAGAATCACAGGCTGACTGCTTGCAACGAAGAAAAACAAATTATATCTACTCCTATCACAACACACTAGCACAGGCTAGCTAGCCCCCTCTGCTTCGCTGCTAGCAGAGCTAGCCGATAAGCAGTCTGTCGCTACTGCATGCAGCTATAGCTGCTGCTTTGCAGAACCATAGCTAGCTAGCAGAGCATAGAACTGAAAAGAAGCATACGCCAAAGACTGCTCAGGACTCTAGCTTCAAGAGAAAAAAACAAGCAGTGCAGACTAGAGAGCATAGGTGTCTACAAGGTACTGCGCAGCTGTTGACAAGGAAGCGTGCCCCCACACTTGGGTCAGTTCAACGATCCAAAAGTGCACGAATACTTATGGACAAGCCTAAGTGTGATGTGGCACTGACATCGCGTTCCGACTACCCTTAGTTGTGATAAGGGGGGTAAAAAGAGTCGCTAGGCAACCAGATTACACAAAATAATCCAATTAGCCAAAAGAGATAGATTAAACAGAATAAAATCAGCAAACTAGTCGGAGCCCCGTCTGGTTCAAAGTCTGGTGTGAAGGGGTACCGAAGTGTACCTTCGGCGTCTGGTATGAAGTTCTCCGCCGAAGGGTGCTTCGGCGTTCGACTGATCCGGCCGAAGATGGACTCCGAACGGATCTGGACGCGGCGATCACCTCCGAACAGCGGGTTCGACGTTAGATCTCTGATAAAGCAAACTACGAAATAGTGATGCGAGGGCCACGCGCGAGTGCAACTTCGTCCAGTGCGGAGTATGGTCGTGGCGAAGCCTGTTGCGACGAAGTATGCTGGTGAAGCCTGTTGCCGGAGCCTGCAGTCCCACCGAAGGGTGTCCTAGGGACCTTCGAAACCGATCTCTCAGCTCCGAACACCTCTGACGAAGTGGCTCCGAACGTGCGAACCTGCAACAAAGATGATTCGAAGTACCAATTCGGCCTGAGGACCGATTTTTTCTAAGTGTTGCACTAGTAGCGAAGGTAGCAATCTGTTACGCAGATTATCGAATAATTCACAGGCGAAGTACCAAGGCGATATCAATCTATTATGTAGATTAACGGATACTTCACAAGCGAAGTAACAAAGATTACCACTGTTCCGTAGTGGCCGATAGAGGGCTTCCAGGCAAACCCACGAAGAGGTACAGGAAAATAAAGGTAAGGTAAATACGATCAAAGCATGGGGCTTTGGTTTGGTTTGAGTTGGGGGGTTCTCTACGCCGGCCTTGCCTCTCTATTTATAGGGGCTTAACTCCTAATCTAATCTGCTATTAATCCGGCCAGATAGAGATAAAGATTGACCTGGAAACGCACACAACTCTATCTCTACCGAGGTGGGCTTCGGCCAGGCCCGTCGAGGCCTGCTCCTCGGGCCGAAGCTTCGGTGGCGTGGGCCTCCGAAGGCTTCCCGGCCGAAGCCCATGGGCTGGTTGGAGGCTTCCGGAGCCCATAGCTCAATGGACTTCGGCCATGTAGGGCTTCGAACAAACCCTAGACATGTGTATTTTCGGCCCAAATCACCAAAATTGATATTTTGACAATCTAGCCATTAATGCCATTTTTTGCTATCAACACATGCTCCCTGCCTTTTAGTGAACTAGTGAACTAAAAACACAACGAGCTGAAGACGATACCATCCATATCGGCTTTCCGACACTTCTAAGATGTTTGCCACACACTTGGGAAATACCTTTTCAAGTACCTACCATTCAAAGCTCTTCGAAACCCCTCTCCCTGCAGAGATTCCAACACGTATGCGTTGCTGGGAGAAGTTTTGGCTATCTTAAAAGGGCCTTCCCAACTAGGTGACCATTTACCAAACTTGGGACTCTTCGTTCCTAAGGGTAAAATCATTTTCCACACCAAATCTCCTACTTGAAACGATTTTGGTTTAACCTTCTTATTGTAGGCTTTAGCTACTCTCTTCTTGTCTAATTCTATGGCTTCTAAAGCCCATAGTCTCTTATCGGTCACTTCCTCCAGATTATCCTTCAGAAGAGTTTCATACTCATTGACCGATAAGCCGTTTTGCTTTAACACTCTTAAGGAGCCAAGATCTACCTCTACAGGTAGAACGGCCTCTTGTCCATATACCAACTCATACAGACTGACCTTGGTAGCACCGTGCTTTGCAATCCTACAAGCCCATAGCGCCTCGGAAAGCACGTCATGCCACCTTTTAGGAAACTCCTCAATTTTCTTCTTAATGAGCTTAATCACGGTTTTATTACTAGACTCCGCCTGACCATTGGCCTGAGCATAGTAAGTTGAAGAGTTTATCAACTTAATACCATAATATTCGGTGAAGTCCCTTACTTCTTCAGAAACAAACGAACTACCTTGATCTGTAGTAAGGGTTTGGGGAATGCCGAATCTATGTATGATGTGCTTCAAAATAAAATCACGTACCTCATTGTGAGTCATGTTCTTGAGAGGTACGGCCTCGGTCCACTTAGTGAAGTAATCCGTTGCCATCAACACGAACCGATGCCCTTTTGAGGAAGGAGGGTGAATCTGGCCGATGAAGTCTAAACCCTAACCTCAAAACGGCCATGGCTTGATAATAGGATTGAGCAAGGAGGCAGGAGCTAACTGAATATTGCCAAACCTCTGACATGCTTCACACCCTCTATAGTATTTCAAACAATCTTCAGTCATAGTCGGCCAATAAAAACCTGCTCTTTTGAGCATCCAACTCATTTTTTGGGCCCACTGATGAGTGCCACAAAGCCCTTCATGGACTTTTCCTGTAGCCACCTGAGACTACTCATGGTATAAACACTTCCATAGCACTCCATCGATGGTTCGGCGATACAATGTGTCGTCTATCAACACGAATTTGAACGCTTGTCACCGAACCTACCGATCAACCCTTTGGCTAGGGTCTCTCAAATACTGGACGATTGTGACTCTCCAATCGCCCTTATAGGTTTCAGAGGGTTTTGCTGGTCCATCTTCTAAACTACTGACCTCGGGGTGCCCCTCGAGCCATTCCAGCCCCTGCTAAAGCCTGGCTGGGGTGGCCATTCAGAGTGTGCTCGGCCGAAGCCCTCCGGAGGTTTCAGACTCCGAGGAGCCTTCTCCGTTCGGGAGGCTTTGGACTATGGGCTCCGGGGTGCCAGACCCCTTGGTTGGCAGAGCACTCCGATCTAGGGGCTTCGGCGTGCGGTGTCCTTCGGCGACCCGAGGGGTTCGACCCGGAGCGTGCGCCTGCCCACTGTTACTGGCTTCGGCAGCAAGACCAAGCATCGGCTTCTCCAATACAGAAAATTTTCCTCTCCTGACTTGGTAACCAGATGCTTGCTGAGCCAAATCATTTGTGACTGAATTGGCTTCTCTTGACACGTGAGAAATTTTGAAGTCATCGAAAGTGGCAACTATGTCTAGACATTAATGCAAGTAACTATTCAGTAAACCGTTAAAACATTGAGCACTCTTAGCTACTTGTTGCACTACTAACAAAGAATCACCGTATGCGGGAACATGTTTAGCACCTACAGATTCTAGTAATTCAAGACCTAACAATAAAGCCTCGTATTCGGCTTGGTTGTTAGTGGAAGAAAATTCTAATCGGGCCGAAGCTTCAAAGTGCATCCCATTAGGTGATATGAGAACCACTCTAGTGCCTTGGCCACTCTTGCAAGCCGAACCATCAAAATAAAGTTTCCATGGTACTACCTCAACTAAAGCAATAGTATCACTCCAGCTAAGATCTATGTGATGATCAATTATAAAGTTAGCTACGACCTGGCCTTTCATCGCTCTCAGGGGCTCGTAGGACAAATCGTACTCAATCAACGCATAAGCCCATTTTCCGATTCTTCCACTTAGAATCGGCTTCTGTAACATTTGCTTTATTACATCGGTTTGGTAAACGACAACACATGTAGTGGGGAGAAGATAATGGCGCAATTTGGTGCACGCATAGTAAAGTGATAAACATATTCGTTCCACAAGCGCGTACCTGGTTTTGGCGTCCAACAGGCGGTGGCTCAATAATGTGATGATGTACTCCTTCCCTTCTACCTCCTGGGTTAGCACGACTCCAATCACGCTATCTTCAGCAGCAATATATAACCGAAATGAATCCCGGCTTTAGGTGCTCTCACCATGGGCGGTGATGACAAGCACTCCTTGATCTTCTCGAAAGAACTTTGTTGGCTTGCCCCCCAAGTGAACTCGGCTTCGTTTTTAGCCGGAGTATGGGTACAAAGGCATCAATCTTGCCGGACAAGTTGGATATAAAGCGACGCAAATAGTTCAACTTGCCTAGCAACTTTTGTACATCCCTTTTGCATGTCGGCGCTGCAATGTTTCTAATCTTCTCAAGTCTCTTAGGATCAATTTCGACACCTCTCTCGTGAATCATGAAGCCTAAGAACTTACCCGCCGACACACCAAAAGCGCACTTGAATGGGTTCATTTTCAACCCATACTGTCGCATCCTATCGAAAGCAACCTTCAAATCGGCTACATGGTTTCCCATAGCACCTGATTTGACTACGACATCATCGATGTAAACTTCTAGCATAACTCCTAACAAGTCATGAAAGATCAAGTTCATAGCGCATTGATACGTGGCGCCAGCATTTTTCAAACCAAAAGTCATGACGACCCATTTGAACAAACCAACAAAACCAGGGCATCGAAAGGCAGTCTTATAGACGTCCTCTTCGGCCATAAAGATTTGATTATAACCAGCAATGCCATCAAGAAAACTTAGCACCTTGTGTCCTGAAGCATCGTTGATTAGCATGTCGGCTATCGGCATTGGATAGTCGTCCTTTGGGGTGGCTCTGTTCAGATCCCTGAAATCAATGCATACTCGTATCTTGCCGCTCCCTTTCTTCTCTACAGGCACAATGTTAGAAACCCATTTCGCATACCTGCACGGCCTAATAAATTTAGCCTTGAGTAGTCGCTCCACCTCTTCCTTAACTCGGTCATAGACGACCGAATTAAAGTGGCAGGGAGGCTGCTTATAAGGCCTAAATCCGGACTTGATGGGCAGCCGATGCTCCATGAGTTCGCGGCTTAGCCCTGGCATCTCGCTATACTCCCATGCGAAACAATCGACATACGACCGAAGTAACTTTATTACTTCAGCCTTTTCATCGGGCTGTAAATTTTGGTTTACAAAAGTCGGCCTTGGGATGCTAATTTCACCTATGTCGACCTCCTCCAAGGGATCAGCCAACGCAAACCCTTGCCCTAATTTTTCTACTTCGCTAAAGTCCTCGATGGCTTCGGAAATACCGTCTTTGTTAGACCGATACTGCTCCACACGAGACTTTAGCAAATCTAGATTACTCTTGCTAGACATGACTATTAATACAAAAATAGTCATGCTACTCCAGCCGACTTCACAGACACTGGTACAAACCGTCCTCCGGATACACTAACAAAATCGTAATCTGAAAGATCTCTACCTGATAGACACTCTACTTTGTTATGGACGACGTCAACTGACACATCGGCCGAAGCTACTAGGGCCAAAGTATCCACGGGGATGACCTCCCCCTCATCGCCGTCCCACTGTATCAAGCACTGGTGTAGAGTAGAGGGAATGCAACAATTTGTGTGAATCTAGTCGTGCCCGAGTAACACACTATAGTTACCTTGTACGTCGACGACGAAAAATGCTGTTGGCAACGTCTTGTTGCCCACCGTCAACTCCATAGAGAGCACCCCCTTGGCCTCGGATCTCTCGCCGTTGAAGCCGTTGAGCATCAAGTTAGTCTTCTTTAGGTCATCCTCATCCCTACCAAATTTATTCAACAACGAATAAGGCATTAGGTTAACAGTGGTGTCGCCATCGATGAGCATTCGGGAAATCGGCTTCCCATCGATGTGGCCTCTGACATAGAGGGGCATTAGATGGTGAGCCGAGTCCTCAGGCTTCTCGAAGATGGCATTGGTGGGCTAAGATTCAATTGAGCAACCTCGGCCTCGTCCTGCAGTCAGGCGAACTCGGCAGGTAATGTGACGATGTTGATATCTATCACCTGGGGTGCGGGCCCTTCAGAGATGGGCGAGTAATCGTCGTCGAGCATGTCGTCGTCGTCGATCGGACTAGGAGCCGGGTTGTTTATCTCAACTGGCTTCTCCCTCCATACCTGCTTCGTAGCTGGCCGAGGGCGGATTTCCTCGAAGATAGCGTCGCGCTCGGCCTCAGCTTTCTTCTCGCGCATCTCTTGTGCCCGTAGCCTTTGTAGGCGTCTCTTCTGTGATTTGGACATGCCTGGAGGAGCCCAAGATGGCTGCGGCTTGGTGCCGGGTGTGACTATTCGGCTTCCATTAATTCTGGCCAAAGTAGTACTGTGCCCTCTGGCCTTGTGCACCTTGTGTTCGGAGGGTGCTTCGCTACGAACCCCGTTAGACAGGCAGGCCTCGTTCGGCCGGCCGAACCAAGCTTCGGCGTAGAGCTCGGCCGAAGCATGAGACTTACCTCCGTCAGACCTCGGTTACAAAGTCTTCCGGATTGGGACTTCCTGAGACCCAAATCTGATGGTTATGGCTTCACACTCCCTGACTTTGGCCTCCGCGTGCTCGCACCCTTCGGCTTTGCTCTGCATGGTCTGATTCGGAGGCACCACGGATAGTCTGTGGGCGATGCCCCCTCTACTGCATCTGTCTGCCCCTGCCATCCATAGTACTTCGAAGGAAAACAAGGCATAGTGTTAAGTTGCGGGGGATACCTCGGCCCAGAAACGTACGGGGCCCAAGGGGTCCCTGCCCAGTCATACGGCGGAGGCATCGGTGGCTCTAGTGGCCTCGCCCACTGTGAGCCGAACCCGCTACCTGGAGGGAGGTTCGTCCAAGTTAAAGGTATCTCGGACCACACCAGCGAAGGGTCCTGCCAGGCCGAAGGTACGTTCGGCCAGTGCGGGCCGAAGCCTCCCGTTGGAGACGTCCAACACGGTGCGGGGTTCGACCATTGGGGGCCGAAGTTGTTGTAGAGGGGATCCGACCACTGGGGCTCGAAGCTGTCGTGCGGGGGGTTCGGCCGTCGTGGCTCGGAACCACCATGCGGAGCATCAGGCCACCGCGGCCCGAAGCCTTCGTGGGGGGGTTCGCGTGCTTCGGTCCGAAGCCACCCTTCGAGTGTCTTGGACCCTTCGGCTGTTTTAGCCTAGCGTGTGGACCTGCTTCCTTGGCCCTTCTCTGATGCTTGTTCAACAACATATCATATGTCACCTTCAGCCTCTTGCGACCCTTGGCCGAGGGGGTATTAACGTTCTGTTTCCACACTCCTACCTCGGGGTTCTTTGGCACGAGTGTGCGAGCACATGGTTCTCCAACAATTACATCCTTCCCTTTAGCTGCCTCAGCCTATTCTGGCCGAATCAACATCTTCTTTTCACCGAGGTCGACGGCGTTGACTGGAAAAGGATCTTTATCCAGCTTCATCTTTGGATCATGGTATATCTTCAATCGTCCTTCTTCTATGGCCGATTGTATCTGCCGTCGAAAAACATTGCAATCATTAGTGTTATGCGAATGTGAATCATGCCACTTACAGTATGGATGCTTCTTTAACTCATCGGTAGATGGGATGACTTGACCCTTAGGTAACCTGAGAAGCTGACTTTTTAAGAGAAAATCAAATATTTTATCACATTTAATTATATCGAACGAGTACTTGACCTCACTAAGTCTATTCTTTGTGGGGGATGGTCGTAACTCGGAGCAAGTGACAGGTTTATTTTTAGTGTTCCAAACCCATTTGGCCGCGTACATGTCGGCCGAATCCTCCTCCTCTGACTCCTCCTCATCAGAGCGTTCCATGATGTGGATTTCGGCCCTAGGCTTGCTAAACGTCTTAATAAATTTCTTATCTTTGGCTCGGCCTTCTTGGACTAGAGCCTGCTGTAGTACTTGGCTATCTTCTAAAAAGTTTTGGTTATCTAACCTTTCTTTAATTTCTGAACGCAACCCGTTAAAAGCTAACTCCGCCAAGTCCCTTTCTGAAATATTAAGGCTAAAACATCAGTTTCTAGTATCCCTGAAACACTTGATGTACTCAGAGGCGCTCTTACTAGATTTCTGTTTAACCGATGTCAAATGCGAAAGCCTAAGTTATGTTTCGCATGTATAAAAGTAATCATGGAATTTTCGCTCCAAATCATCCCACGTTTGGATGGATTTCGGCAGGAGCGCCGAAAACCAAGTGAAAGCGGTGCCGAATAGCGAGAGAGAAAATAGTCTAACCTTTAGAGCTTCTATCCCGCTAACTTCTCCACACTGTGCCAAAAATTGACTAACGTGCTCTAGTGTGGTATTGCTACCCTCGCCATCGAACTTAGTGAATTCAGGGATTCTATAGCCGTGGGGGTAGGGCACCGTATCCAGATGGTCGGGGTAGGGCTTACGGTAAACCCTAACTCGTCCCTTGGGCACATAGCCAGCACACTCTCTAATAGTGCGCGGACCCGCTCCTCTATGTCATCTTGGTATGTTGCTTGTGTGCGCCTTTCATGCGGGGGCGCGGCACGTGGTGGGATATCGGTGTGTCGGCCATGGGTCTCTTCCCTACGTGCTATTTGTATGGCGTGTTCGTGTCCTGGCTCCTACGCATGTGGTGCGGGCAACACGAGCATTTGTGCAGGTGGTGGTGCGTGGTATGCAGTGTTAGCTTGACCGTATGTATAATGATTGGTCTCGTCCATAAGTGATGAGGCCGGAGACATGATCGTGCTTGTGTTGTCGTTAGTCCTACCATATATGTGGTTTGCCGGTGGTGCACTAGCAATGGGAACCGGGGGTGCGGCCTCAGTAAAGCCGAACCTCCTTAGAGTTGCCTCTACGTGGGAGCTGACTGCCGAATCTAAACGGTTGGCTAGCGAAGCGCTAACGGCTTGATCTACTGATGCGGCTATTTTTGTTCAATTTCTAAAGAGGATAAACGAGGTGATACAGGTGTTACCTGGACCTGAGTGAGGTCGGGGGTGATGATGTCGCGCTTGATGAAGCCTGTGCGTGTCTTGACGTAGCCCCCAAGCATCATGTCTTGGAGCGCCTTCAATTTTGCCTCGATCTCTGCTCGGTCTTCTGCGGGGATATCTTCAAGCGTGGGTGACAAGATGTTGCGGTTGTCGATATCCGGGCCTCTTATTGCGTCCATCGGCGGTGTAGACATAGTAGTCGATGTAGATGTACCGGTGGCCGATGTAGATGTACTCATCATGTTGGCGTAGCCTTCCCTAGTGGAGTTGCCAAAAAGTGTGTTGACACGGAAGCGTGCCCCCGCACTTGGGTCAGTTCGATGATCCAAAAGTGCACGGATACTTAGGGACAAGCCTAAGCATGACGTGGCACTGACGTCGTGTTCCGACTACCCTTAGTCGTGATAAGGGGGGTGGAGTCGCCTGGCAACCAAATTACACAAAATAATCCAATTAGCCGAAAGAGATAGATTAAACAGAATAAAATCAGCAAACCAGTTGTAGCCCCGTCTGGTTCGAAGTCTGGTGTGAAGGGGTCACCGAAGTGTACCATCGGCGTCTGGTGCGAAGTGCTCTGCCGAAGGGTGCTTCGGCGTTCGGACTGATCCAGCCGAAGATGGACTCTGAACAGATCTGGACGCGGCGATCACCTCCAAACAGCGAGGTTCGGCGTGAGATCTCCGATAAAGCAAACTACGAAATAGTGACGCGAGGGCCACGCGCGAGTGCAACTTCATCCGGTGCGGAGTATGGTCGTGGCGAAGCCTGTTGCGACGAAGTATGCTAACGAAGCCTGTTGCCGGAGCCTGCAGTCCCATTGAAGGGTGTCCTGGGGACCTCCAAAACTGATCTCTCATCTCCGAACATCTCCGACGAAGTGGCTCCGAACATGCGAACCTGCAACAAAGATGATTCGAAGTACCAATTCGGCCTGAGGACCGAATTTTGCTAAGTGTTGCACTAGTAGCGAAGGTAGCAATCTGTTACGCAGATTAGCGGATACTTCATAGGCGAAGTACCAAGGCGATAGCAATCTATTACGTAGATTAACAGATACTTCATAAGCGAAGTAACAAGGATTACCACTGTTCCGTAGTGGCCGACGGAGGGCTTCTAGGAAAACCCACGAAGAGGTACATGAAAATAAAGGTAAAGTAGATACGATCAAAGGATGGGGCTTTGGTTTGGTTTGAGTTGGTGGGGTTCTCTACGCCGGCCTTGCCTCTCTATTTATAGGGGCTTAACTCATAATCTAATCTGCTATTAATCCGACCAGATAGAGATAAAGATTGAGCTAGAAACGCATACAACTCTATCTCTGCCGAGGTGGGCTTCGGCCAGGCCCATCGAGGCCTGCTCCTCGGGCCGAAGCTTCAGCGGCGTGGGCCTCCGATGGCTTCCCGCCCAAAGCCCATGGGGTGGCTGGAGGCTTCCAGAGCCCATAGCTCAATGGACTTCGGCCCTGTAGGGCTTCGAACAGACCCTGTACATGTGTATTTTCGGCCCAAATCACCAAAACTGATATTTTGACAATCTAGCCATTAATGCCATTTTTGCTATCAACAGCAGCAATAATGACCCGGGAGAAAAAAATCTCGATGAATTCGCTAGAAAACAAGACATCCAGAAATAAAATATCTCAAGGAGATGCTATGCTTGGCTGAAGAAAGGATAAAATAATAGACTAGCTGTAGAAGCTACGATTCTCCACAAGATGAATAGATGAATAGCCGCTGTCAGAAAACTTACTGTAGCAAGAAACCATAGCCAACGCGCACAGAAAAACAAGGCACTCAAAACGATGTAACAGAGAACAAAATCTCAGTGAGACGTCAGAGGTCTAAGAATGGAAGAATAACCTGGTGAAAAAATGATTACTTGACATATGGGCGATGAAACCAGTGGCGGCGGAGAAGAGCATACATCGGGAGAACGACCACCAAAAGTGACCCAAACTTTTTGGATTAGTAAAGTAATTTTAGAAAGGGTAACCCTAACCCTAGGGATTGGGGCCCTATTTATAGGCAGCCCAATAGCCTAGGAAAATACCAAAAGACCCTTAGGGTTTTTACAGACGCTGAAATAAAATGGAAAAGACCAAAATGCCCTTAGGATATTTTATAGATTCGACTGACTGACTGTGGGCCTAAAAGCAAAATAGTAAACTCCTAATTACAGATGACTTATCCTGAAGCGAAGCTATCGTAGCGGCTACGGCTTCGCCTTAGAACGGTCAGATCCGAGATCAGCGGTTGTCAGTTTTGCGCTGAAACTGACAAAGCATCCACCGACTTTGCACCAGGTACCCGGATTGGGTCGGCCCGATTCCGCAGCTCTCTCAGCCCAACAATCGCTAGCCACCCGTGTACCTGAGTCAATCCTGGTCAACAGCCCAGTGGATCCTCTGCTGCTCCTAGCCCATGTACCCGGATTGGGCCAGCCCAATTTTGCGGCAGCTCTGCCCAATAGTCGCTAGCTTCCCGTGTACCTGAGTCACATGCGGCCGAGACGTAGAAGGTCTTCTCTCCTCTTCTTGTCCTCTTTGACTTCTGTTAACAATCACTCATCACATCTAGAGCCATGAGGCCCACGCTCTTCAGCATGGCTCCTCAATCTCCCCCTTGATGAGTGCATTGTCAACACTCCTCTTTATCAGCTCTCCAGTACCTGCGAGCACATGTGGAAACACAAAACAAAAACACAATAAAACAGAGAAGAAGAAAATAAAAATAAAAGTTTAACCCTAATGACCAAAAACCGAACAAAAGCAAGAAAGCGGTCATTATGGTTAACCAAAAGTAAAGACTCAAAATGAGTGCAATCTCAGAATTATCAACAAGGATATCCAAAGAGTAAGGACAAAAACGGGACAAAAACTCCCCCTGAAACAAATCCCAGAGAAAGCCAAAACTCCCCCTTAAACTCTTCTCCCAAAATTTCTCCCCCTTCTTGATAATTGGACTCATCAAGCGAGACTAAATGCACCCTAAAGAGACACAGACTCCCCCTGAAATGCAACTCCACCTCAAAATATGCAATGAATGCAACTGGGGTGCAGGTGGAGTGTAGAAAGCATGCTTCTCAGATATGATTGACTGCAATTACAACATCTAGCAGGTATAGCAAAAGACATACTGTCTAAGACACATGGCATGATCAGTGCAACAGATGATATCTAAAGAAAGTCATTAGGACACATTTTTCTATTTTTTGCAAACAAAAACATCACCACATTTTCCAGTTGACAAGCAAAGTAAAGACATGAGATGCAAAATCTAACTGATATCTACCACGATAAGCATCGTCCAAAACAAAGTGCTTCAGCAAACTTGTTATCTTTTTTAATTTTTAGGCTTTTTATTTTTCCTTTTTTCACTTCTGCCAGGGGTTATTTGCATGTCAAACCTTATACTGACCGACCAAGTCAAGCCTAGGCCAGAACTGGACCATCAGAAGTTTAAGACATTGGTCTTGGCATACACTACACTTTCCTAGTTCATACTAAAGTGCTATGTTAAGAAGTCCAGAACAATGTAATGCGACAAAGCAAACCCACATGGATCTTTTCAACTCAAGCATAAAAAGGCATGGAATTTTCATTCATTTTGTTTTTTATCATTTTTATGGCACATTTTCCATGTTAAAGCATATAGATGTACAAGTTGCATTTCTGCATCTAAGTGAGGAACTAGCTACAAGGCATGTAACAAATAGCAAAAGCATTCAGCCTACACATGCTCGTTACCAGAAGCAATGGTGATCATTTTTCAATTTTAAAGCATAAAAGCCATGCATATGACAGATATCAGACATATCATGTGAACTGAAGCAAAGCATGATCATCGACAAGTAATCAAAAGCATGTACCAGCTAGAGTAAGTAAAGCAGATCAATAGTATAACACAAGTAGGCTCAAAGTGTGATATGTCAATATGCATGATATGAACACACACAAAAAGACTCAAGAAAAGAGTAAATTAGAAAGAAAAAAATGACTCAAAATATCCTAAAAAGGATACACAACACCCAAATCCCCTCGTAAACGCTCAAAAGTAGATTGATCTAGGGGTTTGGTGAAAATGTTAGCCAACTGATGATGGGTATCAACATGAACAAGGTCAATGACACCTTTCTCATAATGATCCCTCAGAAAGTGAAAGCTCACATAAATGTGTTCTGTTTTTGAATGGAGATAAGGGTTTTTCCCTACACTAATCGCACTGGTGCTATCACAAAACAGAGGCACTCTGGTAGGAAAGAACAACCCAAAATCTCGCAATGTGGAAATCATCCAAACCAACTATGAGTAGCAGCTAGTAGCAGCAACATACTCAGCCTCAGTGGTCGAAAGTGCAACTCCAGACTGCTTTCGAGAAGACCAAGAGACAAGAGAAGAACCAAGAAACTGCAAGTACCGGAAGTCGACTTGCGATCCAACCGGCACCCACCAAAGTCAGCGTCCGAAAAGCCAGATAAATCAAGAGATGATGATGCTGAATAAAAGAGACCTAGATCGGGCGCATAGGTAAGGTACCTGAAAATGCGCTTGACAGCCTGCCGATGAGACACGCGTGGTGAAGACTGGAAGCACGCGCACAATCCTACGACAAACTGTATGTCTGGCCTCGTCACCGTCAAGTACAGCAGCGAACCGATCATCCCTCGAAACTCTCTCTCGTTGACCTTGACGCCGCTCTCGTCCTTGTCCAGGCCCCTAGATGTACCCATTGGGGTCATTTGAGGCTTCGGCTCTCCACCAAAGTCGAATTTCTTCAACATGTCCCGAGTGTACTTACTTTGGTGGATGAAGATGTCGTCCTTGGTCTGCTTGATCTGGAGCCCTAGAAAATACTTGAGCTCACCCATGAGGCTCATCTCAAACTCACTATGCATCTGCTCAGAAAACTTGGACACAAGTATATCAGTAGTACCACCAAAAATAATATCGTCCATGTAAATCTGAGCAACCAAGAAATCTGATGCATCTCTGAGCAAGAAAAGAGTTTTATCCACAGAACCCATCACAAAGCCCTTCCCCAACAAAACTGCTTCAACCGGTCATACCAAGCCCTGGGGCTTGCTTAAGACCGTATAAAGCTTTACGTAGCTTAAAAACATGTCGAGGAAACTTAGGGTTCTCAAAACCGGGGGACTGCCTAACATAGACTTCCTCCTCTATGTACCCGTTCAGAAAAGCACTCTTGACATCCATTTGAAAAAGCTTAAAACCCTTTCGAAGCAGCAAAAGCTAAAAGAATGCGAATGGACTCAAGACAGGCAACAGGGGCGAAAGTCTCTTCAAAGTCAATACCCTTCTTCTGGAAAAAACCCTAGGCAACTAGTCGAGCTTTGTTGCACACCACAACCCCATCTTCCCCTTGCTTGTTTTTGAACACCCACTTGGTGCCTATGTGGTTGCATCCTGGTGGCAGCTCAACTAGTGTCCAAACCCGATTGCGGACAAAATTCTCAAGCTCTTCTTGCATAGCATTAATCCAATTCGAATTAGAAAGAGCATGAGAAACATCTCTGAGCTCAAAAGATGCAACAAAAGTAGATTCAGCAAACACAGCAAGCGAGTCAATAGAAGAGCGCAAAGTTCTCTCAGAAAGATCACCTATGATGAGCTCTGAGAGGTGATCACACTGAACTGCTTGGGATCCCTGGTGATCTGAAGTCACCACACCGGAGTCAGCAGCTGGCACCTCTGGACTCAACTGAGGGGGCTCGATCGAAGTGGAAGAAGTGATCAGAGGTCCGCCCTCGTCCTCAGTCGAAGTCTCAGAAGGTGTGGGTTCTACAGGCTGTGCAGAAGGCCCACCCTCATCAACAACTGAGGCATCATCATCTTCCTCGAAGATGGACTCTCCGAGCTCATCATCTCCTGAAAGCTCAAAATAAGGGGTCAAAGAAGGCAAGGACTCATCAAAAGAAACTTCGCAAGTTTCGACAAGCTGCTGGGAGTCGAGGTTCTAAACACGGAAGCCTCGAGAATGCAAAGCATAACCAAGAAAAACTCCATCCCAACAACGAGACTCAAACTTGTCTGTTGGGGGAGATAATCCCGACGGCTGAAGGGGGCCCACAACCAGGGGGTACGAGGCCTAGCACCGGAGGCCACCCTCCGGGAGCAGGACACCGGAGGCCACCCTCTGAGGCCTAGCACCGGAGGCCACCCTGCGGGAGCATGACACCGGAGGCCACCCTCCAGGAGCAGGACACTGGAGGCCACCCTCCGGGAGCAGGACGCCGGAGGCCGCCCTCCGGCCGAAGAACGCCGGGAGCCACCCTCCGGGAGAAGGCTGCCAGAGGCCGCCCTTCCGGGGGGATTGCCGGAGGCCCTCCCTCGGCCCGTAGTAGCGAACCCAAAGGGAGTGTCGGCGGGAAAAGGACTGGAGAAATACACGGGGGGACAGGATCACGATCCTGTGAACCATGTCGGGCTGACGTAGGCAGCGCCCGACACGGCTGATACGCCGTCAGAGTCGAATCTTCCTGTCTGTACTATGTATAGTCCATTTTGTCTGTACTGTTGACCGGTCGTTGATCGTGTAGCCGTTGGCGGTCCAGAGGCGCTTGGCCCTCTGGACGGGGCGCCTTATAAATACCCCTCAACTGTAGTTGTAACGGACAAGCTAAAGGAGCATTGAATACACCACTCTCATTTCCACTAAGAAAACCTGCTGGTCTGATCCGTCGTTCCAACAGTTGGCGCCGTCCGTGGGGACCTTAGTTCAAGAAGCTAGCGTCCTCTACACCCACTCACCAAAAAGCATGTCAAGTCGAAAGGGAGCAAGCACGGTTAACCTGCGTCGGTCAGCCCGCACCGCCGGGGTCGAGCCCGCCTCAATCCCCGACCCCAGTCCTTCGGCCCCTGCTGTTGCGCCGGTCGGGGCGCCCTCCCTGGAGCCAACCCAGGCACCGGAAGGGACACCTGAGGCCGGAGGCCCTATTGGCATACCTGAGCCGACCTCCGTCAACCTGGCAGGGTTGCCGGAGGAGCTGCCGGAGCAGCACGTCCCAGGCGGACCCCCGGTGGTGTCCCTCCGGACCGACTACGCCCGCTCACAGGACCCCGACACCGCTTCAGGAGGAAGCGGGAGCCAAGCCGACGCCCTGGCCGCCGAGAATGCTCGGCTGAAGGCGGAACTAGCTTTGTGACGCCAGGAGGCGTCACTTCGCCCTCCGGAGCCCCTCCTGCACCGCGAAAGCTGTGGCCGTGGCGCTGAGCGACGACGAAGATCTAGCGGACGAAGAAAACCCGTCGTACGACAAAGAGTCCCCTCTGCATCCGGATCTTTAGAGGGTGCACTTCGGCTCAAAGTTTCGCGCCGCCAAGATTCCCAAGTACTCCGAGGATTCCGACCCTGGGGAGTTCTCCCGTTCCTACGCCCTGGCAATAGAAGCATCCGGAGGGAGCCGGGACACCATGGCTAAATGCTTCCCCCTGGCGCTCGAAGGGATCGCCCTCCGGTGGTTCTGGTCGCTCTGACCCAGGACCATCCATTCATGGGAGCAGCTGAGGAAGAAATTCGTCAAAAATTTCCAAGGGACCTTCGTGGCCCCCATGTCCACCGGGAGCCTCTTCCAAGTGAAGCAGCAATCCGGGGAAACTTTGCGGCAATATTCCCAGCGCTTCGCACACACCAAGGCCCAGATCAAGGGGCTCTCGGCTTCCTCCGTCATCGATGCGGCCCGAGAAGGCGTCACCCATCCAGGCCTCCTCGACAAACTTCACCGGAAGCCCATCTCTTCGGTGGCACAACTCATGACATACTTCGAGGAATATGCCCGGTCCGAGGAGGGCCAGATGCGCCGATAAGCGATGATAGTTCCCGTCCGGGCCCCAAGCGCCAGGACATACGAAGCCCCCCCGGACCCCAGCCGGGGAGTGTGCCACGCTTCTGACTTCCGTCGCCAGGAGCCCGGTCGGCAGGATTCCATCCATCAGGACTCTCGACGGGGCCGAAAGCATCTTCGGGGGGAGGTCCTCAGCATTACCCCCCGAGCCCCCGCCAAGCATCTGCACACGCCCGGCGGAAGCCGCCCGGTCAGAACCAAGCCTCCACCCCGAGCGCCTTCTGGAGAAGCCTTCTACTGCAGCGTCCACGGCGAGAACCGGAGCCACGACACCGACTCCTGCCGGACCATACTCGCCCTTCGCAGCGACTACCTCGAGCGCAACGCCGGTCGCGGCTCCACCGACAGGGGGGTCCCTACCCCTCGCCCAGAAGCGGTCCAGGTAGTTGGGCGCCGCGATGAGCCGGAAGCCTTGACCCCGGCCCCAGAGTTCGGCGGGGTCGCGGCCCCCAAGCTCGAGGGTGTGCCAGATCGGGGGAAGCGAGTAGTCCTCCCCATATTCGGAGAAGGAGCCCTGGGGGCTCTTTCCAAGCGGTAGCGCTGGGACTACGTTCGGGAGGTCGGACATAACGGCACGTCCGGCCCCGCGACCCTCCCGGAGTGGTCTCATGTCCCCATCACCTTCACCGCTGAAGATGCCTCCGGAGTCAAGTTCCCGCACGCCGACCCCCTCGTCATCTCAGCATATATCGCCGAGTTGAGGTGCGTCGCGTACTGGTCGACGGAGGGAGTTCTGCTGACATCATCTTCGTGCAGGCTTTCGATCAGCTGTGCCTGTCGTGCAAGCATCTACTGCCAGCCTCGCGTCTGCTCCAATGCTTCGCGGGCCCCCCGCTCGACGCCCTGGGCCAGGTCATGCTGGCGGTGACCTTCGGCGACTCCCCTCTCCAGCGCTGCGAAGAGATCCTGTTCGACGTGATCGACGCTCCGTACGCCTACAACGCTATCTTCGGAAGGGGGATGCTCAATCGCTTCGGAGCCATCGCCCACCACAACTACCTCTGCCTCAAGATGCTGACTCCTGGAGGGGTGTTGTCAGTCCTAGGTGACCATGCCGCAACCCGCCGGGTCGAGTACGGTCATTCAGCGCCATTGGAGCCGCGGCAGATTCACAGTGTCCGCGAAGGCGCCGAAGGAGCCGACCTCCCAGGAGGCGGAGACCCCGGGCAGAAGGGCCGCCCCGCCAAGCCTCTCCCGGAGGGGGAAGTCATTAACAAAATCTTGACCCAAGAAGGGAAGGAGTACCCGATCAAGTTCAGAGGGGGTTTGGAACCGGAGGTGTCGTCACAGCTCGAAGCCATCATCCGCGGCAACCTCGACGTCTTCGCATGGTCCGATGAAGACATTACCGGTGTCAACCGCTCGATCATCGAGCACTCACTGGTCGTCGACCCGAAGGCACGGCCGGTCCGCCAGGGGCTCCGGATACTTTCCACCGAACGGGCCGAGCTCGCCAAGGCCGAGACGGAGAAGCTGCTTCGAGCAGGGGTCATCCGGGAAGTGAGTCATACTGACTGGTTGTCCAACCTAGTGTTTGTCCAGAAGAAAACATCTGGCAAATGGCGCATGTGTATCGACTTTACTTCTCTGAATAAAGCTTGCCCCCATGACCCCTACCCCCTGCCTCGCATTGACCAACTAGTTGACTCCACAGCCGGCGCAGAACTCCTTAGTTTCCTCGACGCTTATTCTGGATACCACCAGATCTGGTTAAGGCACGAGGACCAGGTGAAGACAAGTTTTGTCACCCCAGCCGAAGTATTCTGCTACCTCCGGATGCCCTTCGGCCTCCGCAATGCAGGGGCCACCTTTTCAAGACTAATCTCCAAAGCCCTAGGTCATCAGTTGGGGCGTAATGTGGAAGCATACATGGACGACATCGTCATCAAAAGCGCCACCAAGAGCCACCACGGCTCGGACATAGCGGAGACCTTCGATAGCCTTCTGCGGTGTGGAATCCGACTCAATCCAGAAAAATGTGTCTTCGGAGCACGCAGCAGGGAAGCTGCTTGGGTACCTCGTTTCTAGCCGGGAACTTGAAGCCAGCCCAACACAAGTTCAGGCATTGCAGAACATGTCTCCCCCTCAGAACCTGAAGCAAGCGCAAAAGCTGGCCGGGCGATTGGCAGCCCTCGGGTGATTTTTAGCAAAATCAGCAGAGCGAAGTCTGCCCTTCTTCAAGGCGCTCCGAGGTTCTAAGCATTTCGAGTGGACCCCCGAGTATCAGGACTGTTTCCAGCAGATCAAGGAATATCTCTCCGGCCTTGTGGCCCTCGCCACGCCCCAGGCCGACAGTCCTTTATTGGTCTACCTCGCCGCCTCCGGCAATGCAGCGAGTGCGGCTCTAGTCCAAGAGGAAAAACTCGACGGGAGGCTGGTCCAACGCCCCGTCTACTTCGTCTCTGAAGCCCTCGCCGGCGCTAAGGCTAGGTACTCCGAGCTCGAAAAGGTGGCCTACGCCCTCGTCATGGCATCCCGGAAGCTCCGACACTACTTCCTGGCTCACGATATCGTCATCCCGACTGCCTACCCGCTAGGCGACATGTTCTGGAACAAGGACGCCACCGGCCGCATCGGAAAGTGGGCGGTGGAATTGGCCCCGTTCGGGATTTCCTTCGTCGCCCGGACAGCCATCAAGTCCCAAATCCTCGCCGACTTTGTCACGGAATGGACGATGGCCCCCGAGCGCGCAGGTGCCGAAGCAAGCGAGGGGGTCTGGACCGTCTTTTCGGACGGAGCTTACCAGGCCTCAGGGGCTGGGCCGGAGCAGTGATCATCTCCCCCTCTGGCCAGCAGGCCCTATATTCTGCTCGGCTAAGATTCAAGGCCACCAACAATATCGCCGAGTACGAAGGGGTCCTCTTGGGTCTCCGCAAGGCGCACGCGCTGGGAGCAGCGCGTGTGGTCGTCAAGACCGATTCCCAAGTAGTCGCCGGGCACATCGACAAGAGTTTCCAGGCTAAGCATCTAGACCTTGCCTCTTACCTCGACTCCATCCACAAGCTCGAGGCATCCTTCAAAGGCATATCCGTCCAAAACATCCCGCGAGGTGAAAATGGCCAAGCTGACGCCCTCGCCAAAGCCGGGGCGGGAGCTCAAGCCTTGCCGTCGGGGGCTTTTTTCGAGGAGATCACCCAACCTTCGGCGCCCCCTCGCAGCGAGGCCCCCTCAGACGAGCCCCCGCTGCCACCCCGGCCAGCTCTAGTCCTGTGTACGGTCGATACCAATTGGCCGGATCCCATCCTGCGCACGCTCGCAGGTAGCGAAGATGATCACCCTAGCCCAGACCAAGCTCACCTCCAGCTCCGTGCGAGGTCATTCGAAGTCATCAATGGCATTCTGTACAAGTCCGGAGTATGCTCCCCGTTACTCCATTGCATCTCGCACACGGACGGAGTGGCCATGCTCCGAGAAATCCACGGGGGGCTGTGCGGGAGCCACCTGGCACCACGGGCCCTCGCAGGCAAAGCTCTCCGGCAGGGCGTATACTGGCCCACTATCGTTGCCAACACCGAAGAACTCGTCCGCACCTGCCAAGGCTGTCAGTGGATGGGGCGGCGCTAGTCACCGACCCCCAGTAAGCCTGCTACCCATCCCCCCCGTGTGGCCTCTGGCCCGCTGGGGCATGGACCTCATCGGGCCACTCCCCAGAGCGAAAGGCAAGCCTGCGCTTTGCTGTTGTCGCCGTTGAATATTGTTTTTGCTCCAGATAAAGCTTCAGATACAAAATATATTGGATTCCGCACCAACTTCCCATTGAAATCAACTTCTCTAACAAGGACTGCACTAACAACGGAGCCAGTAGCTACGAGGTAAAGAAGAAGTGTTTCATCTGCCATGGGCACAGTGAGTGTTGCGAGGTTGCTGAGATAATTTTTAATATCATCAAAACTCTTTTGGCACTCCGGTGTCCATGAAAAATCTTCGGACCCTTTTAATGCTTTGAATATGGGCAGACTTCGTTCTGCGGACCTTACTAAAAATCTGCTGAGTGTTGCAAGGCGCCCAGTAAGCTTCTGTACCTGTTTTAAATTCTCCGGCGGAGCCATTCTTTGCAATGAAATTATTTGAGTAGGGCTAGCTTTGATTCCTCTACTCGAAACTAGATACCCTAGCAACTTTCCAGCTTGAGCCCCGAAGATACATTTTTCGGGGTTGAGGTGAACTCCACACGCTCGGAGGCTCTCAAATGTTTCTGCTAAGTCTAGGCTATGTTGGTGCTTTAAAGCACTCTTTATTACAATATCATCCCTATAGGCTTCTACATTGTGGCCTATTTGGTGACCTAGAGCCTTAGCAATTAATCTCGAAAAGGTTTCTCTGGCATTTCTCAAGCCAAAGGGCATTCTTACATAGCAGAAGACTCCCGAAGGAGTTACGAAGCTTGTTTTGATTTCATCTTCACACTTTAACCAGATTTGATGATAACCAGAATACGCATCTAGGAAGCTTAATAACTCCGAACCAGCAGTGGAATCAACAAATTGATCTATTCGGGGCATGGGGTAGGGGTCATGTGGGCATGCTTTATTCAAAGATGTAAAATCAATACACATGCGCCACTTTCTGGAGGATTTCTTTTTGACGAAGACTGGGTAAGCTAGCCACTCCATATGAGCTACTTCCCTGATAATCCCAGCCTTAAATAATTTCTCTACTTCTGCCTTAGCAAGATTTGCTCTTTCTACCGATAACTTTCGAAGCCCCTGTCGAACAGGCCGAACCCTTTCGTTTACAAGCAAGCTGTGCTCAATGATATCTCAGCTAACTCCTGGAATGTCTTCATCAGACCAGGCAAAGATATCCAAATTCTCTTCGACTACTTTTTCCAATGAAGTAGCGATTTCAGAAGGCAAATCTTTGCCGAACTGAAAGGAATAGTCTTTGCCTTCTTTCACAATAATCTTCGTTACGATTTCTCCTTCGAGACTTGGCCTTGGGAAGGATTTCTTCGAAGATTCACTTGAAGTAGGGATATCCTCTGAATTGCCTTGCACATTATTCACTTGTCTTGGGTCGAGAGGGGGGCCATGACCATATTCTGCTCTTCGCGTAGTGGCTTGATCACCGAAGATAGTGAGTACTCCCACTTGCGTGGGCATATTCATGCATAAATAATTATGGTGCGCCATAGCTCTGAACTGATTTAACATACCCCTTCCAAAGATGACATTATAAGCGTAAGGGGCATTTACCACATCGAAAATTACTTCCTCCGTTCCTTCCAGGAGCCCCTCTCCGAAGGCAACCTCACGACCTATTTGGCCGAGGGCATCAAGAGGAGGTCCTGCAAAGCCTTGAAGGGGATTAGCTACGGGGAGGAGATGCTTCATGGAGATGCAGAGCTGATCGAAGGCTTGAACAAAGATAATATCTGTCGAACTCCCGCCATCGACCAGCACTCTCCAAACTTCTGTTCCTGCAATATCGGTAGTGATGACAAGGGGATCTGCATGTGGGAATTTTATATCTGTTGCATCATCTACAGAAAAAGATATAGGCACATGGGACCACTCGGGCATTGCGGCTACCGACGAAGAGGTTCCAAGATGACCTACTTCCCGAACATACTCTCTCTGTTGCCTCTTTGACATGCTGCCAAGAGTTCCTCCTCCAGAAATAGGAAGGACCACTCTTTTGCCCTGGTATTGGCCATCTTCTTGCTTTGGGGGTGGCATAACACTGGCAACCAGAGGTTGTCTTGTGGGGTCGAAGTTGTCTACGCGTACGACAACCTGCATAGGCTCCGGACGTGCCTCGGGGGGGACTCAGTCAGTAGTGCCTCGACCAGAGCTCCTTTCGAGGTACTCGCCTCTTAAAGCTACTATAGACTTGCATGCATCGGTAGCATGGCTTCGGTTTTCGCCGTGAACACAGTAGAAGAAGGCTTGGTCCTTGCCAACCGGCTTCCCTAGCGGCCTCCAGTCGCTGACCATGTTTCCCGAAGCTTGCAGATTTCTGGGGGAAAATTTCTGTGGAGAAGGAGCAATGTTCAAGACTTTGGAGTGAGGATGTTTTTGACCCCAACGCATGTCATGCTGGATGTCGAAGTTGGGTCCTTGCGAAGGTGTTGAAGTCTTCACCTCAAGCTTGACTTCCTGGATGATTGGTGAAGTCGAAGCTGTTCTTTGGAGCCATCCTTCCTTTGACCTAGTATATTCTTCAAAATAAGCCATCAACTGTGCCATAGAGGATATCTTCTTCCGGTGGAGCTTGTCAAGGAAGCCTACATGCGTGACTCCTTGTCGGGCTGCATTGATGATAGATGATGCAGACAATCCTCTTATCTACGACTTCGTATGAGCGAAGCACTTAAAGAACTGTCTCAAAGTTTCTCCAGGTTGTTGCTTCACCTGAAAAAGACTTCCCGTAGACATAGGGGCACAAAAGTACCCTGGAAGTCACTTATAATTTTTTTCTTAACTGCTCCCAGGTTCTAATTGATCCTGGCTTCAAAGACCAGAACCAACGCAAAGCAACTCCTTCAAGCGTGAGGGGGAAGCACTTGGCCATGGTATCTCGAACCCCTTCGCTGGCTTCAATCGCCAAAGCATACGAACAAGAGAACTCCCCTAGATCTTCTTCCCCAGAGTACTTACAGAGCTTCGAAGTTTTGAACTTGGGGTCGAAACGCACATTTTGTAAATCGGGGTGCAACGGAGACTCGCTATCAAAGGAAGCATTCTCTGAGGCTTCGGGATAAAGAAGAGAGTCATCGTCTTGAGGCACCTTCGGGATGATAGGGATAGCTTGGGGCTGAAGCTTATCAGTAGCTTCTTGCCTCCATCTTGTCACTTCAGCTTGGAGACTGGCCATCTGGGTCGCCATGTCGCTAAGGCTATCTTCATTTCTTCCGAAAGGAGCTTCTGGGTCTTGAGAACTGAACAGGTCAGTTCGAAGTACAGTCGGAGCTGGAGGAGGAGCTCTGTCGGTTTGAAGCATAGACAGAGTCCCTGGAGGGGCTTCGTATGTTCGAGGAAGAATATTTCCTTCAGGGGTCTGAGGTGGCGGAACTACAAAAGGTCCTCCGACTTCAACCGTATTCGAAGATCTTGCTCCAGAGGTCAGAGGGGACCTCTAAAGGGGACTACCACCTGAATTCCGTTTAGGAGGCATGGCTCTAAAAACTTGGTAGAGAACGAAGTTTTTGGACTAGGTTCCCCACGGACGGCGCCAACTGTTGGTGTAAAAGATTACGCTAACATGTTCTCAAAGATTAAGAACTAACAAATGATGAGGTTGTGAACCGGACTATTTCAAGCCTCCGAATAGGATAATAGCTCGAAGTAGTTCGAAGTTGTGTATTGAATATCTAAGTATTCGATGCCTATTACATGGTGAGAATGGGGGTATTTATAGGTAAAAATCTTAAGGAAAAGACCTTTTTACCCCTCAGTTACAACCGTCATAGTGGAAACTATTTCGGTACCCCTAATAGGGTTAAAATGGTAAAAGACTAATCTAATTAGAAAGAAGATAAGTCTTCTATCCTCGCTGGCAGCTATGTGCTTTGAAGATTGAACCTTCGAAGTTATACTCCGAACAGAAGTCTGGACGGATTCTCCAATAAAATGAACATTGGGAGGGGGATCTACAAGTGTCCAGACTTGGTTTCTCTCAAAATTTTCAAGTTCCACGTATAACACCCTCCGACAACAAGCATACAAGTGTATCTGATACCCTGGATACCTCTCCGGGTATAACACCCTTTGGTACACACTCTGGTGTACTGCCCAAAGTACTGAGCCCTTCGGTACAACCTTCGAAATGTATACTGTCGAACCCCTCTGACAGATATACTCTGTTGTATACAAGTGCAACCAGCAAACACCGACGCCCCTTCGGTAAAACACCTCTGAACCCATTCGAAGAGACCCCTTCGCCTAGAAGGAAATCTGTCAATCACTCATCACAGACTAAACCCAAGGCACATATCAACTTGGTTCCTCATTCACTAAGCATCGAGGGGTGATAGATTGCGCCAATCGGACAATCACTCTTACTAACAAAGGTGGAAATGTTGTAGTGTTGGAAATGTTGGGTGAAAGGCTAATAGGCCCTTCGGTTAATTAGATTGTACTGGAGGAAGTTCCCATAGTTCGGGAGTACATAGATGTTTTCCCTAAAGATTTGCATGGCATGCCATCTGAGCGAGAGATTGAGTTTCGAATAGATCTTGTACCCAGAACTACACCTATCTCCAAGCGCCCTTATAGAATGGCAGCCAATGAGTTAGCAGAGGTAAAGCACCAGATCGAAGACCTAGAGAAAAAAGGATATGTTCACCCAAGTATCTCACCTTGGGGAGCATCCATAATCTTTGTGGAAAATAATGTTAAGACCAAAAGAATGTGTGTAAACTATCGAGCCTTGAATGAGGTTACCATAAAAAATAAGTACCCATTACCAAGGATAGATGATTTGTTTGACCAGTTAAAAGGAGCTTCAGTATTTTCTAAGATTGATCGTCGATCAGGGTACCATCAACTGAGGATTAGAGAGGATGACATACCTAAAATAGCTTTCACCACTAGATATGGATTGTATGAATATACAATTATGTGTTTCGGTCTTACCAATGCCTCAGCTTTCTTTATTAATTTGATGAATAAAGTTTTCATGGAGTTTTTGGACAAGATTGTGGTAGTATTCATAGATGACATCCTCACCTACTCCAAGACTCATGAAGAACATGAACACCATCTACACCAAGCCTCGACTAAATTAAGGGAACACAAGTTGTATGCCAAGTATAGTAAATGTGAATTTTGGTTATCCGAAGTCAAATTTCTTAGTCATGTCATATCTTCTAGTGGTGTGGTAGTTGATCCCTCCAATGTGGAAGCGGTAACAAAGTGGGCGCAGCCTAAAAATGGGTCAGAAGTTCAAAGTTTTCTTGGAAATGCAGGATATTACGGTAGGTTCATTGAAACTTTCTCTAGAATTGCCAGGCCTATGACCTAGTTACTATAGAAAAATGTCAAGTTAAAGTGGACTGAAGCATATGCAGAAAGTTTTAAGACATTGAAAGAGAAACTTGTCTCATCTCCGGTCCAAACCTTGCCTGATGTTCGCAAAGATTTTCATGTTTATTGTGAGGCATCCCATCAAGGGTTAGGATGTGTACTTGTGCAAGATGGAAAGGTCATTTTTTATGCTTCAAGGCAATTATGAACGCATGAGATTAATTATCCAACTCATGATATGGAGTTAGCCACAATTGTTCATGCTTTAAAAATTTGGCGTCGTTACCTAGTCGGTAACCGTTGTGAGGTTTTCACAGACCACAAGATCCTAAAGTACATCTTTACTCAACCTGACCTAAATCTCAGGAAAAGAAGATGGTTAGAATTGATCAAAGACTATGATATGGGGATAAATTATCATCCAAGGAAGGCTAATGTTGTAGCGAATGCCCTATGTTGAAAGGGTTACTGCAACACCATTAGTCTCGAAGAAGGGAATATTCATTTGTGTCAAGAATTTGAAAAGTTGAATTTAGGCATTGCTACTCAATGATATTTGGCCAATTTGAAAACTCAACCTTTGTTAATCGATCGAATTCAAGAATCCCAAAAAGAAGATAAATACATCGCCGAGATAAGTAAGAACATGAGAAGGGGAAAGGCAATAGGTTTTTCTAAAGATGAGTATGGCACTATATGGTAAGGTGATCGTATTTGTGTTCCTAATGATAAAGATCTGAAGACACTCATCTTGAAGGAAGCCCATGAGACATTGTACTCCATTCATCCCTGAAGCACTAAAGACTTAAAGGAAAAGTATTGGTGGGTGAGCATGAAAATAGAGATTGCAGAATATGTATCATTATGTGATGTATGTCAACGAGTTAAAGCTGAACATCAGCGACCTGTAGGATTGTTGCAACCACTTAAGATTCCTGAGTGGTAGTGGGAGAAGTAGGTATGGATTTCATTAGAGGACTTCCCCATACCCAATCTATACATAACTCAATTTGGATAATCATTGATCGTTTGACCAAGGTTGCTCATTTCATCGTAGTAAAGACGGCATATGGTGGACCTAGTTTGGCAGAGTTATATGTCGAAAGAATTGTATGTTTGCATGGGGTACCTAAAAGGATCATATCTGATTGAGGAATCCAATTCACCTCTAAGTTTTGGCAAAGATAACAATATGAGTTAGGCACTCACCTAAATTTTAGCACAGGTTATCATCCGCAAACCGATGGACAAACTGAACGAGTAAATCAAATTTTAGAAGATATGTTAAGAGTGTGTGCCTTAGACTTTGGAGGAAGTTGGGACAAGACACTTCCCTATGCAGAGTTCTCATATAACAATAGTTACCAATCTAGTATTCAAATGGCCCCATGTGAAGCTTTGTATGGTCACAAGTGTAGAACACTTTAACTTTGGGACCAGTCCAGAGAGCGACAAGTACTCGGTATAGACATTTTGCGAGCAGCTGAAGAAAAAGTCAAAGTAATAAAAGGGAGATTAAAAGTTGCTCAATCACGACAAAAGAGTTATGCTGACACCCGTAGAAGAGATTTGGAGTTTAAAGAAGAACATTATGTGTATCTTCGAGTCACCCCCATCGAGGCACTAAGAGGTTTAATATGAAAGAGAAGTTAGCCCCATGATATGTGGGACCTTTCAAGATAACAAAACGCACCGGAGCAGTTGCCTATTAGCTAATAGTTACCCCCTTCCTTGGAAGAAGTACACAATGTCTTCCATGTGTCGTAGATAAAGAAATGTCTATGTGTCGCAATAGATCAAGCATATTACCAACAACTTGACCTTCATGAAGATTTCACCTATGTAGAAAAGCCTGTCCGAATTTTGGATACCATGGAAAGGGCTACTCACAACAAGGTTATCCGTTTTTGCAAAGTTCAATGGGGCAATCACTCCGCTAAAGAAGTTACGTGGGAACGTGAAGATGAGTTGAAGGTTGCGCACCCTAACCTCTTTGAAGCTAGGTCTAAATCTCGAGGACGAGATTCCTTTTAAGGCGGGTAGGTTTGTAACACCCTGAGGTTTTAAATAATAATAAAAAAAATAAAAATGCGTTAAAGAAAATGAATTTCAAGAAAATTTTGCTTGAATAAATAACTGTTTGAAAGAATGAGTAAGAACTAAAAATCATGTGAAAACAATGCAAAAAGAGATGCAAAATTTCTCTCATAAATTTTCCATGTCTCAAAAACTTTTTAGTATTTTTCTTATAATTTCCTAGGAATTTTATAAATAGATTGGTAAATCAAAACAACAGAACATAATATATTATTTTCTCTTTTCCTAACCAGCCCATTTGCCCTTTTATTTTTTATATCACTGACAACAGTGGACCAGCTGTCAGGAGCTTCTTCAACCTCCAACAGTTTCTGTTTCTTGCGTGCTACAGTAACTCGCCCCAAATAAAAATCCTCAATCAATGCATTTTGTTCGAATTCCTTGCCACTAGTCATGCAATCACCTTCCTGTCTTCCGCCAGAGCATTTCCCCCATATTTTCCCGGTCGTTTACCTCCCCATTTCGCTAGATTAATTTCTCATTGCCCTCACATTTCTATTCTGAAAAACCGATGGGATTAACAGCTTGAATGCGTGTGTCGTCTCGTTTTGCCTTCACTATAGCTATATAACTCTATGGAAAGCTCGTCTTCTTCTTATTTCTTGCACCCTTGGTTTCCAAGGGAAACCACTACCACCACTTAAATCGCCGCCATTGTTCAGAGCTCCATTCGGCTCCCTCGTCGACGAAATCATTCAATCTTCCTCGAGTTTCGATTTTTGTACCAATCCAATCCCCTCATCGTCGTGTTTCCATTTTTGCATTCCATAGTCACTAGCTAGCCTCGCTACCACGTATCACTACTCGCCGCAGTTCTTTGTTTCTGTTAAAGAGAAGAACAGAACTGTTGCAGTTCTGTTCAAGAAAAATTAGTCCAAAAAATTCCCTAAGCGCAGCCTAAATCTTCCAAAGCTCATAACTTTTGCGTCCTAGCTATGTTTGTTGATGATTTTATGGTCAGGAATAATTTTATGGTTATTTAGTCTATATCGCATTCCCTTGTATATGATTATAGCATTTCAATCATTGAGCCATAACACCTTGATGAACCCCTGATATAAATAATTATTAGTAAGATTTTCATATTTTAGCTATGCTTAGCCTGACCGGACGAACAAAACTTATATAATATATACAAATCTTGTTTATTAAAATATGAATGTTTAGAAGGCATCCTTATTGGTTTAAACAAGTGTCTTGATTAAAATGAGCTAAAATATGGGTGGGCTCTGGGTGCTATGTTCGTGTTGAGGAAGGATGTACCCAGGGTATATTAAGGATTTTTCAGTCATGAAAGCCATTCCGTGCAACCACAAGTCTAATAGGTAAGACCTAGTATAGACTATAATTCATCGTAGTGTAGAGCACCAAGGAGAGGTAGGCGGAGGCCAACGTTTGTGCATCCGGAAGGTGCTTGTGGGAACTAGTGTGGGAACTACCTAACCATGGTGAGTGTCTTCAAGGGTAACCTCAAGTATGACCTTCGTCCTACTAGGTACTAATGGGGGCTGATCGTTTTAAGTGAAACCTAGTGCGGTTGTCTTTATACTATGGTGGATTGTAGGAAGAGCTTTGGTATGTGCTTTGGTCGAGGTAACATGGTGGTATTTCTAATCAGAGTTAAAAATCTATTCGAATAGCTGTGTCCTCGGTTGTGGGAAAGCCTAATGATATTCCTTGTGGATTAGTTGAAAACTCTAAAACTTGTGAATAATGATGAACCTGGTAATTGTAGTGTCTTTCTGAATGCTTTTCAGAAGGCGGTTTCACTAATATTAAATGAATTTGGTTACTTTCATACTTAGAAACGAACTTAGACCAATTTTGCTTAATAAATAAAATTAGCATTTTTGCAAAGATGAGCCCCATACCCTTCCTTGGTACTCTTTTGCATTATGTGCATTTGTCCTCGTGACTTGTTGAGTACAAATGTACTCAACGTTGCTTTATCCCCTCCAGAAGAAGAGTTTGTTGATGATGATCTTGAAGGCCGAGTCTCTGTCTCAGCAAGGAATTGGCTCCATGGCATCTTCTAGTTTTCTGCTGCTATGTGTGTGTTTTAAATATAGATGTAATAAGAATTCTATGTTTATATAATATCACGTTGTAAGTCGTTTGTTTCTGAGACAATTTGTGCTTGTATTCCTTGGGAAATACTATAAGTTCGAAGTTTACTAGACTTTGGGCGTTACAGATATGAAGGAGTCGATAGAGATCGATAGGTGGAGAGGAGATCTAGAATCGGTTGTGATATGATCGTAGCGGACAACAAGCCTCCATACTATAAATATGTACCTATTAGCTAGGTTAAAAAATCTACAGAACTACAACCACAAAATTACTCTCGGTGCATCGCCACCCTTGTTAATTCAAGGTTAATTCCGATGGGACTTGACACTTGGAACTAGGCTGCATCGTCTCGATCTTCGGCGAAGAGGTGAGTCCCGCCACCCCGGTGATTATATCGGCTAAGCTAATGTCATCCAAGGCTACATCGCCTCAATCTCTTGCGACGCCGATTTGGTCAGTTTAATCACTGGTTTATCTTGGTGTATCAGCTAGGTTTAAAGTTGCATCGTTTTGATCTCTTAAATCGAAGTAGATCCGATATATTAGTTCAAGGTTTCATCGGTTAAGTTCGACATCTTGATCTATCGTATCTAGTTTATGTTGTACCTCATTCATCTAAACTGAGAAACCAAGTTGAAATGTGCCTTGGTTTCAAGTATGTGATGAGTGATTGACAAGTCACCTTCTGGTCGAAGGGGTCCCTCCGAAGGGTTTCGGAGGTGTTTATCGAAGGGTTCGGTGGATGCTAGCTACAGCTGTGCAGCGGAGTGTGTCTGTCAGAGGGGTCCGGTGGAGCACGATGACATGGTGGTACCAAAGGGCTCGATACTTTGGGTGGTACACTAGAGTGTGTACCGAAGGTTGTTTACTGGAGAGGTCTCTAGGGTACTGGAAAATCTTGTTTGCTAGTCGGTGGTGCACAGGTGACTTCAGAGGTGACGGACGGTCGCAGCAAGTGAACCTAGGTCAAGTGGGAGGCTTGGTGCCAGGCGAGTGGGGAGCTCGGTCACGGAGGCTACGAGGGGTCAAGGTCAGTCCTTGGGTCAAGGTGCACCAGGCGAAGGCAGAAAGTGCAAGGCACTTCGATGGGTGCTCTGGAAGGAGTGACTTCGGAGTATGGTGGACAAAGTCCTCACCATTGAGGCAAGACGTTCGAAGTATGCTCCGAATTGAGGCACTCGAAGGGACACCTAACGAAGGTCTTGGAAGTCAAGGTTCATCGAAGGCATGATTCGGATAAGGGTCTTCGTAGAGTGTGCTCGAGGTTGAGACACTACGAAGGGGTGCTTATGGATATGCTTCATGCGGAGACCTAGGATAGAGAGACTTTGGAAGGTGGCGAAGGTACTCCGAATGTGGGGCTTCGGAGTATGTCTAACTTGAGGTACTTCGGCCATGCATGGCTTCGGTACACGGACTGACGGAGTTCGAGCTAGGAGTAGCTGCGAAGCCGTGGTGGTCCACTATAGATTTGATGGTGCGAAGGCTCAAGAGCTTTGATGGCTTCGCCTCAAAATCGTAATTGTATCGAAGACTAACTTCGGTGAAGTAAGGCCTTCAGTTTCGAAGCTTGTCACCGAAGCTTCTGCACACTTCATGTGCGAAGGAGGCTTCAGAAGATTCCAACTGGGAAAAGGCTGATCATGTCTGCTCTGCAAAAGCTGATGTTGTCTCCTCTATGAAGCTAACAAAAGAAGCCTCCTATAAAAGTAGACTACCATATGTACCGCCTTGTTTGGTAGAGACAAAATCACTGTAAACCTTAGGGATAAAGTAGTCTATTAGCATGGTTGAGTAGTGGCTATAAATAGAGAAGGCTGGCTAGGTCTAGGCAACACTTTTTGAGCAACCATTTTTAGAACTCCCTGAGCTAGCCGCCACATTCATGTACTCAGTATTGTGAGTCTTTTTGTGTTCCCGGTTCATGCAATGAAAATTTTGTTCTGTTCTTTGTCTATTGCTTGAACTTGTACTCCTATTTTGCACTGCATGTGTTGAGTTTTGTGTGGTGCACTTCGTTCTGTATCAAGCTGAGTTTTTGGCTCTGTTTCCACTCTAACGAAGTGTGTTTGCATCCTATTTGTGCTTGTGTAGTGAGTCTTTTAGTGTGTGTTCGCTCTGTGTAAACTAGAGGCAAGTCCTCTCTGATTACTAGCGAAGCACTGAGTAAAGTTGAGCTCGAAGCCTTTTTTTCTTTGTCGAGGTCCTCAGCTTAGTTTGTTCTGTCTACATTCTACCCTTCTAAATACGAAGCCTAGTACGAGTTGCTAGTGTGGAGTATCTGTTCGAAGACCTTAGAGGAAAACTTACTCCTGCGAAGTGGGAAGTGTGAAGCCTGCTCGAAGGCACCTCGTATGCGGAGCCTGCACTATTCTTGCAGAGTGATCTTTTTGGGTTTGTGGGTGTGAGTGAAGTCTCCTTGTCTTTGACTTTATACCCTTTTGCGAAGCTTGTGTTTAGAGCTATAAAATACCTCTGAACTACACCTCCGAAGGGTGTGTTTTAAGCCTGTTCCGTAGGAGACATAATTTAAAACCGAAGGCTAGTTTTAGTCTGAAATTTTAAAAAGCTCCCATTCGCCCCCCTCTGGTCTCCCATTTTGGTCCAATAATTGGTATCAGAGCAGGTTAAGATCATCTACTAACCTTAATCGGTTTTGTGGTCTTTTGGCAACATGGACAAAGTTTGATAGAGCTGAAGTGCCCGATCTTTCGGTGAGTGGAGATAACTTCGATTTGGTGGAAGAAGACCCTCACGATCCGACTACGACGAGCGAACCCGAAGCGCAAATGCAATCGCTGAACCAACTCCCTGTGGTTACTGACCTTGTTGATGCAAGATCAGCCTGATCACGAAGATCGTTTCCTGTTCGCAATCGAAGAACGAACAAGAAAGAGATGCGAGCAATATGAATATCACTCAAGGTGGAGTTCTGAATCACACGAGGACATCGCTGTTTGGCGCGTGTCAAAAGTAGCAAAAGCTGTAAATCAAAACTCAAGTCTATAGGAATGACAAGACTCTATTTAAATAGAGGGGGGAAAAGGTGGGCGCAGCCCCTATTGTGGACGGCCAAGGAGGGGGGCGCCCCTAGGAAGGCAGACTCTAGGCAGGCCCGCGTCTATTCTTCTGGGCCTTCATTCTTTAGTAGTATGACGAAATTTAGCTCTCTTGCATGGGCCCTCGTGATTATCCCAGAAGGAGATGGCGCCGAAGAAGGTGTTGCTGGTGTAGATGTACTGATGTCCTCATCATCCTCCCCTTCTAGAATCGAAGTCGTCCTCGACGGCAACTCCTCATCCTCGCCCGCATATGGTCTCAAATCTGCAACATTAAAACTAGTGGAAACACCAAACTCCGCAGGTAGGTCAAGGATATAAGCATTATCATTAATCTTGGTTAGCACTTTAAAAGGACCAGCAGCACGAGGCATCAATTTAGAACAGCGCAAATTAGGGAAACGATCCTTTCGTAAATGCAACCAAACCATATCACCAGGTGCAAAAGTAACATGTTTTCTTTCTTTACTACCAGCAACCTGATTTTTAGCATTAGCAGCAGCAATGTTTTGGTGTGTTTGTGCATGAAGGTCAATCATTTGTTCAACATGAGCAACTGCATCGAGATGTGGAGCTTCCGCAGCATCAAGTGCGAACAAATCAATAGGTGCTCGAGGAATGTAACCATAAACAATCTAAAAAGGGCACATCTTTGTAGAAGAGTGTGTGGCATGATTATAAGCAAATTCAATATGAGGCAAGCAATCCTCCCAACGTCGCAAATTTTTATCCAAAACAGCCCTAAGCATGGTTGACAAAGTTCTATTAACTACCTCAGTTTGCCCATCAGTTTGAGGATGACAAGTTGTGCTAAACAGCAATTTAGTTCCCACTTTATTCCACAAAGATCTCCAAAAATGACTGAGAAACTTAGCATCACGATCAGAGACTATTGTATTTGGAATGACATGCAAACGAATAATCTCTCAAAAGAACAATTCAGCAACAGTGCGAGCATCATCAGTTTTATGACAAGGTATAAAATGCGCCATTTTGGAAAATCTATCAACAAACACAAAAATGCTATCCCTCCCCTTCTTAGTTCTAGGCAATCCCAAAACAAAGTCCATAGAAATATCAAGCCAAGGGGAAGTAGGGACAGGCAAAGGCATATACAAACCATGGTTGTTCAACCGGGACTTAGCTTTTTGACATGTAGTGCAGTGTGCAACAAGGCGCTTGACATCATGGCGCATCCGGGGCCAAAAGAAATGTGCGGCCAGCACCTCGTGCGTCTTGTGGACACCAAAATGTCCCATGAGACCACCACCATGTGCCTCCTGTAACAACAAAAGACGAACCGAGCTTGCGGGAATACACAGCTTGTTAGCGCGAAACAGGAACCCATCCTGCATGTGGAATTGACCCCAAGGTTTGCCAGGCGTGCAATGAGTTAGAACATCCTTAAAATCAGCATCGTTGACATATTGATCCTTCACAGTTTGCAAACCAAAAATTTGAAAATCGAGCTGTGAAAGCATGGTATATCTACGAGACAACGCATCAGCAATGACATTCTCCTTCCCGTTCTTGTGTTTAATAATATAAGGAAAAGACTCGATGAATTCTACCCAACTAGCATGACGACGGTTCAGATTTGTTTGGGTACGAATATGTTTCAAAGCCTCATGATCAGAATGAATTATGAACTCGCGATGCCAAAGATAGTGCTGCCATGTGTGCAAAGTGCGGACTAAAGCATACAACTCCTTATCATAAGTAGAATATCGCAAGCTAGCACCGCTTAATTTTTCATTGAAATACGCAACCGGTTTTCCCTATTGTAACAAGACAGCACCTAATCCAATCCCGCTAGCATCGCATTCAAGCTCAAATACTTTAGTAAAATCAGGCAATTGCAAGAGGGGGGCATGTGTTAACTTATCTTTCAAAGTGTTGAACGCTACCTCCTGCGAGTCGCCCCAAGAAAATAGCACACCTTTCTTTGTAAGCTCATGTAGAGGTTCTGCAATGGAGCTAAAATCACGTACGAACCGACGGTAAAAACCTGCAAGTCCAAGAAAACTCCGAATCTGTGTGACCGTCGTCGGTGTGGGCCATTCCCGAATTGCATCAACCTTGCTGCTATCCACCTCGATGCCCTGTGGGGTAACAACATAACCAAGAAATGAGACACGTTGTGTGCAAAAGATGCATTTTTCCATATTAGCAAACAAGCGGGCAGCACGCAAGGCATCAAAAACAGCACTCAAATGTTCTAACTGCTCTTCCATAGTCTTGTTGTAAATAAGGATATCATCGAAGTAGACAACAACAAATAGTCCTATGAAGGGTCTAAGAACTTCATTCATCAAACGCATAAAGGTGTTGGGAGCATTAGTCAATCCAAACGGCATAACCAACCATTCATATAACCCAAATTTCGTTTTAAAAGCCGTTTTCCATTCATCTCCTAATTTCATGCGAATCTGATGGTAGCCACTACGTAAATCAATCTTAGTGAAAATCATGGCACCACTAAGTTCATCTAGCATATCATCAAGGCGTGGTATAGGATATCGATAACGAATAGTGATGTTATTAATAGTGCGACAGTCTACACACATACGCCATGACCCATCTTTCTTCGGCACAAGTAAAACAGGAACCGAGCAAGGGCTAAGAGATTCACGAATGTACCCCTTATCAAGCAACACCTGCACCTGGCGCTGGATCTCCTTCGTCTCATCCGGATTCGTGCGGTATGGGGCGCGGTTAGGTAGTTGGGCTCCGGGGATGAGGTCAATCTGGTGCTCAATACCACGGAGTGGAGGGAGACCCGAGGGTAAGTCTGTGGGAAACACATCAGCGTACTCCTGCAAAAGGTTAGAAACAGCGGGGGGGATATCCAAAGACGGGGGAGCATCAAGGGCAGCGAGCATACTAGAACATACAAGTGCATAGCAGGGCAAATGATCATTGCGTAAATCCTCAAAATCAGCACGTGTAGCAAGCAAGACAGGCGCATTCAACTTGATTTCAGAAGTAACATTGGCGGCTGGTTGGGGTGCTAGTGGTTTTGCCGCTTTAGTAGCCCTAGCAAGATCATCTTTAAAAATTTGGTCGGGGGTCATTGGATGTATAATTATTTTCTGACCTTTAAACAGGAAGGAATAATGATTCGAACGACCATGATGTACACTATCAGTATCATATTGCCAAGGTCTACCAAGCAACAAGGAGCATGCTTCCATCAGAACGACATCACAATCAGCATAATCAGAATAAGAGCCCAATGAAAAAGGAACGCGTACCGAACGTGTGATTCTAATTTTCCCACCATCATTAAGCCATTGAATGTGATACGGGTTTGGGTGCTTACGAGTGGGCAGGGACAACTTCTCGACCAAAGCTGTGCTTGCCAAGTTGTTGCAGCTGCCACTGTCGATGATGATGCGAATCGACCATTCTTGTACAACACCTTTGGTGTGGAAAAGTGTGTGCCATTGGTTTTTCTCAGACGTGGTGACCTGTGTGCTAAGAACACGCTGCACAACAAGACTCTCATACTTATCGGCATCGCCGGGATCGACATGTACCTCCGTTTTAGCTGCGTGGTCAGTGGCAAGCATAGTATGTTGGGTTTCCTCGGAATCACTAGCGAATGAATACTCACCATTGTCACGTATGAGCAAAATACGCTTGTTTGGACAGTCCCGACTCACGTGTCCAAGTCCGTGTAACGATAGCACCGAATATCCCATGTACGTCCTGTGGAAGGAGCAGCGCCTAGGGACGAGGATGCCGTAGGCTTGGCCGTCGTTTCGCGCGATGGAGTGCTGATTGTGGATGGTGTAGGCGGAGTAGACGCTGAATTGATTGCTGTGCCTCTACCTGCAAAAGAGTTAGGATATGTCTTCGAGCGGCGTCCCTGCACTTCACGTTCAGCTTTGCAAGCATATGCAAACAATGTGGCCATATCAGAATATTCCTTATAATCAAGGATGTCCTGAATTTCTCTATTCAAACCACCATGAAAACGGGCCATCGCAGCTTCATCTGTCTCAAACAAACCACAACGAATCATACCTTTTTGGAGCTCTTGATAGTAGTCCTCGACAGATTGCTGTCCTTGTCGAAAACTCTGCATTTTCTTTAGCAAATCTCGTGCAAAATATGAAGGAACAAATCTGTGTCGCATAGCAGCTTTTAATTGAGTCCAAGTGATGGGTGTGGCAGTAGGATGTGTTAGTTTATATTCATGCCACCATATTAAAGAAAAATCAGTAAATTCGCTAATAGCATCTCTAACTTGAGAATGAGCAGGAATATCATGGCATGAAAATTTCTGATCGACCTCTAGTTCCCAATCGAGATAAGCAGCAGGATCATATTTGCCATTAAAAGATGGAATTTTAAATTTAATCTTAGCAAATGAATCGTGAGGGGGATGATGTACCACACGACGTGCACGACCGTGGCAAGGTCCATCATCTTGCTCCGTATCGCCGCCATAATCCTTTTGTAATTCAGTGAGCGACGTAGTTAATGCATCGAGTCGTGACATGATGGTGTCGAGCGTGGTCACCATGGCCGTCTGAGCGAGGTCGATCTGGTCGAACCGCTCGGTCGACGAAGTGATCGTAGAATCAAACTGCTCATACATCGTTGTCATGTCCGCAGCAAGGCTATCAACCTGTGCCCGTACTTCTAGCAGCTGTGCATCCTTCGATTCGTCGTTGCCTGCCATAGTTAGCGCAAACACAGAGCAAAACCTACGACAACTAGGGTGTGGATCGGTCGCTCACAGACGTGCTGTTATCAAATTCTTATCCGTTCTTACCAAGCACACAGGGGTGACCTGCAACCAATAGGTGGAACCGGCAAAGATTGGAGCAGCGATTGCTTGGAGAAACAAAATATGCTTGTTGTAGAACTATGTGGGGTTCTAGGTAGGCTGCACTCAAAACAAGGATTAGCACAATCAAACAATAATGCGAGGTTGAATTATAGTGCGAAAGACGTAACCAAAAGCTGCTGGAAACAAAGTGCAAAAGGCGGCACACGAAAAGGGAAACCGAAGAGGTGAGCAGGGATGGGAGGGGGGGAAGCGCACGGCCAGGGGGTCGCCTCCTTGCTATTTTTCTCCTTTCTTTCTTTTTTTTTCTTTGTTTTTTTTCTTTTTTTCGTTTTTTTTTATCCGGAGAAACTTGCAAGTAAAATTAGGCAACCAGCAATAATGGACGGCCCTTTGTATGGTAGGTGATCAAGAATTTCGGAAATGAAGCAATCTGCCCTTTGTATGGTAGGCGACCAAAACTTTCTTAAATGAGTGTGATCAATATTAGGCAACCAGCAATAATTGATTGCCCTTTGTATGGAAGGAAACCAAAACTTTCTCAAATGAGTGTGATCAATATTAGGCAACCAGCAATAATTGACTACCCTTTGTATGGAAGGCAACCAAAACTTTCTCAAATGAGGTTGAGCAGAATGAGGCAACCTATATTTTTTGTAACTTTCCAAATGACACACAAGGCAGGGAAGGGAGGGGCGCACGGCCAGGGGGGTTTGCATGATATGCAGATTAAGATGCACAAGTAACCAGCAACAATTGACACGCGTAAGCACACAAATTCAACAAAGCAAATTATTGAAAGATAGTGCAAGGCTCAAAAAGGTGCTGGGACAAGGATCTAACCTGAAATATATTTTTGTGTTGTGGTTTTGTGGACTGTAGGAAGGGACAAACACTCGATAAACTCACCGATCAACCCGGAAAATCTGATACCACTTGATAGAGCTGAAGTGCTCGATCTTTCGGTGAGTGGAGATAACTTCGATTTGGTGGAAGAAGACCCTCACGATCCGACTACGACGAGCGAACCCAAAGCGCCAATGCAATCGCTTAAACCAACTCCTTGTGGTTACTGACCTTGTTGATGCAAGATCAGCCTGATCACAAAGATCGTTTCCTATTCGCAATCGAAGAACGAACAAGAAAGAGATGCGAGCAATATGAATATCACTCAAGGTGGAGTTCTGAATCACACGAGGACAGCGCTGTTTGGCGCGTGTCAAAAGTAGCAAAAGCTAATTGTAAATCAAAACTCAAGTCTATAGGAATGACAAGACTCTATTTAAATAGAGGGGGGAAAAGGTGGGCGCAGCCCCTATTGTGGACGGCTAAGGAGGGGGGCGCCCCTAGGAAGGCCGACTCTAGGCAGGCCCGCGTCTATTCTTCCGGGCCTTCATTCTTTAGTAGTATGACAAAATTTAGCTCTCTTGCACGGGCCCTCGTGATTATCCCAGAAGGAGACGGCACCGAAGAAGGTGCTGCTGGTGTAGATGTACTGATGTCCTCATCAGAGTTAGTAAAATACCTTTGTTTGATGGGACTGACTTTGCATACTGGAAGGTGTGCATGGAGGCTTACATGTTAGGACAAGGAAATGCAATTTGGGAGATTGTGGACTCACAATACTCCATTCCTGAAACACGCACCCCTTAGACAAAAAAGATCAGCATAATTCTAACTCCAAATCTAAAATATATTGTTCATTGGTTTCAGTCGGAGTGAGTTTGATAGGGTTCAACACCTAAGGACAACAAGGGAGATTTGGACTACACTCACTGTTTTTCATGAGGGCTCTCCACAGATCAAGGCTAGGCGATAAAGCACATACAATCAACAGTATCAGCTGTTTGTGCAAGCACCTGGTGAATCTATAGATGCCATGTTTTCTCGCTTTGACGTAATAGTGAGTAACTTGGGGTCCAATGGGACGCTTGCTTACAATGACCATGACAGGGCTATCAAGCTTGTTTATGCTCTTGATCATAGCATATGGGAAGTGAAGATATCCAGCATTGAGGAGTCCATAGGCTATGACACATTGACCTGTGATGAGCTTTTCAGCAAGCTGAAGTCCACAGAGATAGCCAAGGCATCTCTTGCAGTGCACAAAAACTCATTGCCTCAGCCCTTGGCACTAGTTTCTGGCTCTAGCCGTGGCACCACTACAGAACCAAGCTCATCTTGCACTTGTGTTCTTGCAGGAGGTTTTGCTTTGTCCTCACTAGTCTCTGTTACTAAGGAGTAGGGTGGATACTCTGGATGATGAAGAGCTTGCTCTCATTGCCAAGAGATTCACCCGTTTTCACAATGAGAGACAAGATCAGAGGCGAAGTGGTTTTAGTGGATGTTTTGAGTGTGGTGACACTACTCACATCAAGGCCAATTGTCCTAAGCTCAAGAGGAGAGATGAGAGTGAGCACCCCAAACACCACAAGAATGAGAGGAAACCCTATGTGAAGGGTAAGCATGGCAAGGTGGCTAAGAGGGTAGCCAATGCCGCTTCTAGAGCATTTATCACGGCACTCGGCGATATCGACACTTCCTCAACTGAGGAGTTGAGCTCTGATGAGTAGGAAGAGTCTCCAAGGAAGGAGGAGAAGAAGGAGAAGAAGGCAAAGGATTTCACCGGCCTTTGCTTCATGGCCAACAACAGCCGCAACGGCGATGAGCTTGACTCATCTGAGGTACCTCTATCATATGACCAGCTTTCAATTAAATTAGATAAACTAAATGAAGTAGTTCTTGGTCAGGATAGATTACTTGTTCAAGCTGCTAGAGATAGAAAAGACCTTAGACTTAGGCTAGAATCTGGTTCTACTAATTATGTCATGCTTAAGTCTAAAATTGATGATGCTGAATGTGAATCTTGCACCGTTGTCATGAGTGAGTTTGCTTAGTTGCGTTCTGTGCATGCTCAAACTGTTGATGAGCTTGAGACTACATAGAAGCAACTTTTGGTGGTGGAGTCTAGACCTATTTCTTCATATGCTTGTTCAAACTATCCTTTATTAATTGATAGCATTAATTTGAGAGACAAGCATGTTAAAGAATTAGATGCTAGATTGAAGAGTGTTGAGTGTTCTAAGGATATGAAACCGGCTTGTTCCACCTGTATCATCCTTAAGGACTAACTCAGTTTTGCTAGAGGGCAAGCTGAAAATCTTATGACTGGAAATGAATACCTTCTTTCTGTGGTTAACAAATGCACTGAGGGAAAGGGTAGGATGGATTTTCTCTTGGCCAAGACAAAGATGTGTGCTGATAGGGCAGGGTTAGCTCTAGGTTTGGGTTTTGAGAGAACTCCTTCAGATAGTAAAAACAAAATTATTTTTTCTCGCCACTACCTTAGAAAAAGAAAGAGCCTAGTTAGACACTCCATTAGCCAAAAAGCCTACCCAAGCTCCAAATAAAACCCCTCCTTCTGCCAAGAAAATTCCTCCTAGGAAAAACCCTCTGAAGAAACCCAAGGAGCCTATGAGGACTGTTCCTCTGACCCATGAGAGTGCCCCTAGGAGAGTGTTTCACTGCTCTTACTATCAGAGGGTGGGTCATTTCATTGGGTTTTGCTATCGTCGCATCAAGGATGAGCGACGATCTCAGGTGTTGAGTTTTCAGGACATGCATTACCATTCTCCTCATATGCATGAGCCAGACGTTTATTCACGTCCTGGTTTTGAGGCTCCCCGTGCTTCTCGAAGAGATTTAGCCCCTCGTGGTGTTCACCATGTTTCATATGATGCTAGATCATGTGTAGGTGGCTTTGTTCCTCGACAGGTTGGGAGACCTCGTCGTGCATCTGAGTTGCATCATGTAGGTAGACCTCGTACTTTACATCACTCTACTTTACCTGTGTGTAGACAATCTACTTTTACTATGCCTACTACTCGTATCTCTCAGTGTTGGATGCTCCGTCATATTTTCACTCACCCCAGCACTGAGCGATCAAGGTTTTCTCATTTTGTGTAGGCGATAGACCGAGGCCTGGAGGGTACGTGGATCATGGACTCTTGTTGTTCGCGCCATATGACTAGGAATGCAGCATGGTTCTCCAGCCTCACCACAACCAAGCAAAACGAGCAAATCACCTTTGGCAACAACCGAAGAAGTAGAGTGAAAGGTAAAGGTGTGGTATGAATCAATTCAAATTTCACTCTCAAAGATGTTGCTTTGGTTGAAAACTTGGGATATAATTTTCTTTCTGTATCTCAGTTGCTTGATGAGGGCTTTGAAGTGTGATTCCATTGTGATACTTCGCAAGTACTCAATTCCGATGGCGTTTTGGTTTGTAAGATCTTTAGAGTTGGGAGAGTTTTTGGAGCTGATTTTTCTGAGTCATCTGGTTCTTCTCACTACTTAGTTGCACATTTGACTTCTGAGCTTTGGAAGTGGCATAGGAGACTAGGGCATATGAGCTTTGAGTTGCTCGCTTGTTTGAGTGCCATAGGTCAGATCCGAGGATTGCCCAAGCTCATGTTTGAGAAGAATTTAGTTTGCGCTCCTTGTCGACATGGGAAAATGATTGCCGCCTCACACTCACCAATTAATATGGTGATGACTAAACAACCCGGAGAGCTTCTCCATATGGGCACTGTAGGTCTATCCCGGGTTATTTCTTTAGGTGGCAAATGGTATATTCTAGTTATTGTCGATGATTTCTCTCGCTACTCTTAGGTCTTCTTTTTAGCTAGTAGGGATGAAGTGTTTTCACACTTTCGGAGCTTAGCTTTGAGACTATTTACTGAACTCCCTGGTGTATTGAAGTTTATTCGAAGTGATAATGGCACCGAGTTCAAGAATAGTCTCTTTGTTGATTTTTGCATGGAGCATGGCATAGAACATCAATTCTCTGCTCCGAGGGTTCCTCAAAAGAATGGTGTTGTTGAGAGAAAGAACCGCACTTTGGTTGAGATGGCTAGGACGATGCTCGATCAGCATAGGACTCCTAGAAAGTTTTGGACTGAGGCCATGAACACTGCTTGTTACATCTCAAACTGAATTTTCTTGTGCTCAATCTTGAACTTGACTTCATATGAGTTACGTTTTGGGAGACATCCCAAAGTTACTCATCTTCGAGTATTTGGATGTTGATGTTTTATTCTAAAACGTGGAAATTTAGACAAGTTTGAGTCGCGTTCTTCTGACGGGATCTTTTTGGGTTACACTACTCATGGTCATTCCTATTGTGTTTTCAATTTGGAAACTAACACTATCATCGAGTCATGTGATGTGACTTTTGATGAATCAACCCCCTATGTTAGCTCTTCTTTTGAACAGGCAAATGAACACGATATGGAGCAGGCCATCTTCGAAGACAAAAATCCTAGAGATTTCGAGGACGATCCCCTACTACCCTCAACATCGACTCCTGAAGCCGACCCCTCTTCGATCACTTCGGCAAGAGGCCCCGAAGCTACAACCTCGACATCGGTCATCTTCGACCATTCACCGGCACAAGTTGAGGGGGAGACTGCATCCTGCCGAGAGGCTCCTCATCACATCCAAAGGATGCATCCTCCAGAACAGATCATTGGTGAGCTTGAACAAAGGGTAACACGTTCTCATGCTCATTTCATTGACTCTACTTTTGTTGCTTCATTTGAGCCCTTAGATGTGAGTCATGCACTTTCTAATTCTAGTTGGATCAATGTCATGCATGAAGAAACTTGAAAATTTTAAGAGAAACCATGTCTGGAATTTAGTTGATCCTCCACCTAATGTTCATTTTATTGGAACTAAATGGATTTTCAAAACAAACAAGGGGAGGATGGGTATGTAGTTAGAAACAAAGCTAGACTTGAGGCTCATGGTTATTCTCAGTTATAAGGGATTGATTTTAATGAAACTTTTGCACATATTACTCGTCTTGATGCCATTAGAATTCTACTTGCATTTGCGGCATCCCGTGGTTTCAAACTGTATCAAATGGATGTAAAAAGTGCTTTTATTAATTGCTTCATAGGCAAAGATGTTTATGTAAAACAACCCCCTGGTTTTGAAAACCCCAAATATCCACATAAAGTCCTTAAACTTCATAAGGCTCTTTATGGACTCAAGAAGGCCCCTTGGGCTTGGTATGATAGACTTAAGTCTTTTTTGCTTGAGCGAGGGTATTTGATGGGTTCAGTAGATAAAACCCTTTTTACTCTCAAGCATGGCAAAGAATTCCTCCTAGTTCAGACATATGTTGATGATATCATTTTTGGTGGCTCTTCTCATTCTTTGGTTGCCGAGTTTGCAGAGACTCGAGCAGGGAGTTCGAGATGTCCATGATGGGAGAACTCACATTTTTCCTTGATTTGCAAATCAAGCAAAGGAAACAAGGTACCTTCGTCCACCAGACAAAGTACACCAAAGACCTGCTCAAGAAGTTCGACATGGATGATGCGAAGCCAATCCGACATGGCTGATGCGAAGCCAATCGCCACTCCTATGGCTACCTCGATAGCATTGGACCCTGACGAGGATGGGGAAGCTATAGATCAGAAGGAATTCCGAAGCATGATCGGATCCCTCCTCGACTTGACAGCTACGAGGCCATACATACACTTTGATGTGTTTCTGTGCGCTTGTTTTTAGGCTTCACCACGTGCTTCACACCACCAAGCGGTAAAGCGAATTCTTAGGTATCTCAAGCATACCCTTGAATTTGGCATTTGGTATTCTGCAACTTCCTCTTTGTGTCTTTGTGGTTATTCAGATGCAGATTTTGCTGGGTGTAGAATTGATAGGAAGAGTACCTCCAGTACTTGTCATTTTCTATGGACTTCTCTTGTTTGCTGGTCTTCCCGCAAATAGTCTAGCGTTGCACAATCTACGGCTGAGGCCGAAAACGTTGCTGCAGCTAGCTGTTGCTCTCAGATTTTGTGGATGGTTTCCACTTTGCGCGATTTTGGGTTAGATTATAAGAGTGTTCCACTATTTTGTGATAACTCTAGCGCTGTTTGCATTGCAAACAACCCAGTTCAGCATTCCAAAACCAAACACATTGATGTGAGATATCATTTTCTCAGAGATCACAATGAGAAGGGTGATATTAAGCTCCAATATGTTGATACCCAGTCCCAGCTTGCTGACATTTTCACCAAACCCTTTGAAGCATCATGTTTTACTTATTTGCGGGGGGAACTTGGTATTTGTCATCCTTTGAAGCTCCAATATGTTGATACCCAGTCCCAGCTTGGTATTTCATTATTTTGCATTGGCTTCCTTATGATGATTTGTTGATGCACTTAGTTGCTTTTATATGCCTTTGCATAATTGTCATTATCATGATGCTTTCAGCTCTATTTAATATATCTAACTTCATAATGAGCATGATTTTAATTTACCATACCCTAACTTTGATCACTGCTTAGTCTTGTGTCTAGCATGTGTTGTGCAGAACTACGTTAGCTATCTTTTATCTGCCTACTAGCTAGAATCATTAACTTTGGATGCCAGAATTGCAACTTGAAAGCAATACTACTTTTTCATGGAATCATCCAACAATTGGTACTCAACAAAAATCAATATCCATGATTTGTATGTTAAAAATGAAAAGATCCAAGTGGGTTTGCTTGTCGCACAAATTTATTCTAGACTGCATACCATACCATTTGGGTATGAACTAGGATAACTTAATGTCTGCCAAAATCACTACCTTAAGTTTCTGATGGTCTCTCTTGACCGAGGCTTGGCATGGTTGGAAAGCATAAGGTGGATGAGCAAATAACCCCTGACAATATAAAAAGAAATGCAAAATATGAATCCTTTGCTTATCAAGTTTGATAAAAGCTCCATGAAATTGGACTTGCTTTCCGCGATAGAAATAGTTTAGCTCTTGCAGTTCCTACTTTCACTTGTCTACATGACTAGTCTAAGCAGTGATGCTTTTTTCAAAAATTTGAAAAATTCATGCATCAAACATGAAATTTGGAACATATTAACATGAGCTGAGCATCTGAGCTTGACATTTTGATTTGGCATATTTTTTCACTATATGTCATCATACCTTTCATCATTTAGAAGCCTTGCATCTTTTCTTGCTCCTTGATTCTTCCATTGCCAAAGGGGGAGAAAGTGCCTGGTTTGCCTGCCTAAAGGGGAGAACAAGTGATGAAGCTTAAAGAGGGAGAAATTTTTTGCTGCCAAAAAGGGGGAATTATTGTCAAACGACTTTTCTTGATTCAAGTCGATGGAAATCCTTTTATCAAGTGACATGTTTTTGGCTCATGTATGAGTTTTTATGGTCACTTGTGTGCTGAAAACTTTCAAATTTTCTTGAACTTGAATTTGGTTGTCAGTGTACTCATCAAGGGGGAGATTGAGAAACCAAGTTGAAATGTGCCTTGGTTTCAAGTCTGTGATGAGTGATTGACAAGTCACCTTCTGGTCGAAGGGGTCCCTCCGAAGGGGTTCGGAGGTGTTTACCGAAGGGTTTGGTGGTTGCTGGCTACAGCTGTGCAGCGGAGTGTGTCTGTTGGAGGGGTTCGGCAGAGCATGATGACATGGTGGTACCGAAGGGCTCGATACTTTGGGCGGTACAACGGAGTGTGTACCGAAGGTTGTTTACCAGAGAGGTCTCCGAGGTACTAGAAAATCTTGACTGTATGTACGGTGGTGAGCAGGTGACTTCGGAGGCAATGGATGGTTCGCAGCAAGTGAACCTGGGTCAAGCAGGAGGCTCGTTGCCAAGCGAGCAGGGAGCTCGGTCGCAAAGGCTGCGAGGGTCGATGTCGGTCCTCTGGTCAATGTGCGCTAGGTGAAGGCAGTAAGTGCGGAGGGTGGCTCTAGCTGAAGGTACCCCGAGGCAAAGTTCTTGGAGGTGAGGCACTTCGAAGGGTGCTCCGGAAGGAGTGACTTCAGAGTATGGTGGACAAGATCCTCAGCATTGAGGCAAGGCGTTCGAAGTGTGCTCCGAATTGAGGCACTCAAAGGGACACCTTACGAAGGTCTCGAAAGTCAAGGTGCATCGAACGCATGATCCGGATAAGGGTTTTCGTAGAGTGTGCTTGGGGCTGAGACACTGGAAAGCAGTGCTTATGGATATGCTTCATGCGGAGACCTGGGACAGACGGACTGACGGAGTTCGAGCTAGGAGTAGCTGCGAAGCCGTGGTGGTCCACTATAGATTTGATGGTGCGAAGGCTCAAGAGCTTTGATGGCTTCGGCTCAAAATCATCACTGTATCGAAGACTAACTTCGGTGAAGTAAGGCCTTCAGTTTTGAAGCTTGTCACCGAAGCTTCTGCACACTTCATGTGCGAAGAAGGCTTCAGAAGATTCCAACTGTGCAAAGGCTGATCATGTCTGCTCTGCAAAAGCTGATGTTGTCTCCTCTATGAAGCTAACAAAAGAAGCCTCCTATAAAAGTAGACTACCATCTGTACCGCCTTGTTTGGTAGAGACAAAATCACTGTAAACCCTTGGGATAAAGTAGTCTATTAGCATGATTGAGTAGTGGCTATAAATAGAGAAGGCTGGCTAGGTCTAGGCAACACTTTTTGAGCAACCATTTTTAGAACTCCCTGAGCTAGCCGCCACATTCATGTACTCAGTACTGTGAGTCTTTTTGTGTTCCCGGTTCATGCAATGAAAATTTCGTTATGTTCTTTGTCTATTGCTTGAACTTGTATTCCTGTTTTGCACTGCATGTGTTGAGTTTTGTGTGCTGCACTTCGTTCTGTATCAAGCTGAATTTTTGGCTCTGTTTTCACTCTAATGAAGTGTGTTTGAATCTTGTTCGTGATTGTGTAGTGAGTCTTTCAGTGTGTGTTCGCTCTGTGTAAACTTGAGGAAGGTCCTCTCTGATTACTAGCGAAGCACTAAGTAAAGTTGAGCTCGAAACCTATTTTATTTTCTCTGTCGAGGTCCTTGGCTCAGTTTGTTCTGTCTACATTCCTCCCTTCGAAATACGAAGCCTAGTACAAGTTGCTAGTGCAGAGTATCTATTCGAAGTCCGTAGAGGGAAACTTACTCCTACGAAGTGGGAAGTGTGAAGCCTGCTCGAAGGCACCTCGTGTGTGGAGCCTGCACTATTCTTGCAGAGTGATCTTTTTGGGTTTGTGGGTGTGAGCGAAGTCTCATTGTCTTCGACTTTATATCCTTTTGCGAAGCCTGTGTTTGGAGCTGTAAAATACTTTTGAACTAGACCTTTGAAGAGTGTGTTCGAAGCCTATTCCACAGGAGACAAAATTTTAAACAGAAGACTAGTTTTAGTATGAAATTTTAAAAAGCTCCCATTCACCCCCTTCTGGTCGCCCATTTTGGTCTGTTGACATAGAAATCCGCCCCCGCACTTGGGCCGGTTCGACGTCCAAAAATATCGTGACGATACCGACGCCGCGTTCCGACTACCCTAAATAGTGATAAGGGATTTGGAGTCACCTGTCAATTAGATAAATAATTAATATTTAAATCCAATTAACCAAAAAGTACTTGTAATAATTTAAACAGAAATAAAATGATAAAAATACCTAGAATTGGCCAATTCGAAGGTCGATTCAGAGTTACAGCGGAAATTGGCCCGAAGGCCAATTCGGTTGTGAAGGGTCTCTGGGCGGTGTCCCAAAGGCAGCTGCGAAGGGTGGCTCCAGCTGTCTGCCCGGCGAAGTGTCTTCGGTCGGACCTACGAGGTGGTCTTTGGTGCGCAGGCTTCGGTAGAGGGCTCCAGTGTAGTGTAATGCGAAGGGTCCCGGTCGGACCGATAGAGCACCGCCGGTCTGACCGGCTGTTGCCGACAACAGCATGACGAGGTCTGGTGAGACCAAAGTCCCAACGTCGGTCGGACTGACGTAGCAGATGTAGGACCGAAAGTAGCAACCAGAGGGGGGTGAATGGGTGCCTAAAAATTTCTTGCTAAACTTTATCCTAATCCCCACACCCAAACAAACTTAACTAGATAGATAATATTAGCAAAGCAAATTACATTAACTAAAGTTGTTTAGCCTAAAAATGGCCGGTGTCTTAATTGAAATGATATTAAAGATAAACTAAATAAAAATACTGCAGTAAATAAAAACACCTAGATAAATCACGAAATATTTATATTGTAGTCTAGAAATAAAATACTAATCTAATGAATAAAATTTGGACCATTTAAAAATTAATTCAGAAATAAACCTAAAATATTGCACGTAAAAACAAGGATAAAAAATTACTACTACTAATAAATTTTTTCTTTTTATATGAGAAGATTAAAAAACACTTAAATAAATAATACGAGATAAGTAATAAAATTTAACAGATTAAAAATTAACTACGAGATTAATTAATTTTTTTATGCTAATTAAAAACTGGATAACCATTGATTTAATTCACTAGCTGAAAAATAGGAGATTAATTAAACATACCTCGTTCATCTTCTCCGTTGCGCCAAAAAAATTCCGAGCAATTTTCTGTGCCGTCCGCCGCTGCTACGAAGCAAAAATAGGTGCTGTACTCTTGGACGCTGTGCGCTACGGAAGGCCTAGCGCGCGCTCTGACGCAGATCTGTTCTTCAGCCTCTGTAGCCGATCCAGCAAAGAGCAGGGGCTTTGTTCATCATCATGCTTGCAGCAGCAAAAGTTGTTCAGCCAGTTGCAGCGAAAGACAACGCCGTGAAAAGCAATCTCGGGCATGCCTTTTAGCATGCAGCCCTCATGCACGTGCTGCTAGAGGACAGCTAGCCTAAGGCCTAGCCACCGGACTGCTACAGCACCAAAAAAACCAAATTTGCTTCCTATCTTTGATATTATGGATGCCGTGCGGAAGGATAGCTGCGTGCGCCATGTGATGCCGCACCACGGTTGCAACGCCTCGATGCCGTGTGCTGCCGCGTGATGAAGAAGAACAGCTGCCACTGTAGTTATGCGATGATGCCGGTGAAATTTTTTTTTCGGAGGAAAACGAAAACCGAACAGGAAAAATAGGACTGTAGATTGATCTCAAGGAAAACGGTCACCCTATCCCTAAGGGGGTAGGGGCCTATTTATAGGCGACTCCTAATACATGAAAAAACTAATTACCCCTAGGGTAATTACACTTACTCTAAAATAAATTCCAAAATTACTAAAATATCCTTAGAAAAATCAACTGCACTTAAATAAAAATATTCTGGACTTAAAATCTAAATATTAATATCCTAAAAACAAAATAATCATAGGTTGTCAGTTTTGCACCGAAATTGAAAAGCGTCCACCGTCTTCGCACTGGGTACTCGGATTGGGCCGACCTGACCCCGCAGCTTCCTGAGCCCGGCAATCGCTCGCCGCCCGTGTACCTGAGTCAAACCTAGTCAACAGACTAGTGGATCATCTGCCGCTCTTAGCCCATGTACCCGGATTGGGCTAGCCCGACTCGCGGCTCCTCTGCCTGGCTGTCGCTCGCTGCCCATGTACCTGAGTCACACGCGCCTCAGACACGGTATGTCTTCATGTCTCTTATTGACTTCCGTTGACAATCACTCATCACATCTGGAGTATCAAACCCATGTTCTTAAACACGGTTTCTCAATCTCCCCCTTGATGAGTGCATTGTCAACACCCTCCTCAGTACTTCTTCAGAACCTGCAAAAACATGTGGAAACAGGAAACAGAGACAAAGAAAATAGAGGAAAGAAAATAAAAGTTTAACCCTAATGACCAAAACCCAAACAAAAGCAAGAAAACAGTCATTATGGTTAACCAAAAATAAAGACTCAAAAACAAGTGCCATCTCAGAACTACCAACAAGGATAACAGAGTAAAGGAAAAAGATTGAAATACTCCCCCTGAAATAAATCCCAGAGAAAGCCAAAAATGTCCCCTAAACTCCAAAATTTCTCCCCCTTGTTAACAATTGGACTCATCAAGTGAGACTAAATGCACTCTAAAGAGACATAGACATAAACTCCCCCTGAAATGTAGCTCCCCTTCAAAATATGCCATTAATGCAGATGGGGTGCAGGTGGAGTGTGAAAAGCATGCTTCTTAGATATGATTAACTGTCATTACAACATCTAACAGGTATAGCAAAAGATATACTGTCAAAGATACATGACATGATAAGTGCAACAGATGATATCTAAAGAGAGTCATTAGCACGCATTTTTCGATATTTGCAAACAAAAGCATCACCACATTTTCTAGTTGACAAGCAAAGTAAAGCATGAGATGTAAAAGCTAACTGATATCTACCAAGATAAGCATTGTCCAAAGAATCACCACATTTTTCGATATTTGCAAACAAAAGCATCACCACATTTTTCAGACTTTTTCTTTTTCCTTTTTTATTATTTTTTTTCATTTCTGCTAGGGGTTATTTGCATGTCAAACCTTATGCTAACCGACCAAGTCAAGCCTAGGCCAGAACTGGACCATCAGAAGCTTAAGACAATGGTCTTGGTATACATTACACCGTCCTAGTTCATACCAAAGTGCTATGGAAAGCAGTCTAGAACAATGCAATGCGACAAAGAAAACTGTCGCGCCCCGATTTAATAAATCAGGACTTTATTGAAATTCCATCGAAAATCAATAAAACAAGACGTTCATCAAGCGACCACGTACAATACGGGCAATCATTCACGGTTCGTAGACCGCATTAATACAAAAGTGAATGAAAGTGAAGAGAAACTAATAAAATCAAGGGTCCTAGATGAACGCCTCCTTCCAGTCTCGCCTTGACTGGGTCGCTACTCCAGACCTTCATCCTCCTCGTAGTAGACTGGCTCTGATGGTGTAAGTCAACGGGGTGAGTACAGATGTACTCAGCAAGCCACCGAATGCAAATATAATGCAAGATAATAACAAGGGAGATTGTGGCTAGTTTAGCGGAAGCAGCATATTTGTAAAGCATTTAATGTGAGCAATTTATTAGTACGGAAAAGTAAACATGTGAATGCATCATCATCTTCTAACTCGAGGAGTACGTTTTACCTCCCCGCACAACAGTCCTTATATGCCATGAATAACTCATCCATTCAACAATTGTAAACTAACTGCGAGTAGTCACACAACCCGCCCTTGACCGTGGGCTCGGCTTTTCGAAAAGATTGATTTTACTCTGATCAGAGATGTACCACTGTACCCACAAGGCACGCACTCATCACTTACACCAAAGTGTAACGAGATGACCCATTTCACGGGAACTCGTGCCAAACCCTTCCGTATGGTCTCCCCCGACTCAACAGCACCCTCTTATAGGTTTCGTACCGTGTCTCACCATGTCGAGTTTCCACAATACCCCCCCTTGAGCCATCGTCGGTACAAAGCGCCCTGAGGGCTAGCCCCTTGTACCCCTCCACTATGGTGCATAGAGCCGGAGTGTTCCACACTTCCAGTTAGGACTTACCCATTAGACTTGTGGTTGGTACGGAAGTGCTTTGCAACAGATCCCGCAGACCGGTCCTTATAGTGCCCCGGGTGCGACCAACCAGTTTCCGAGCTTGCACCCGGAACCCACCATACTTATAACAACCCTAACTCCAACAGAGTCCAGAGACAAGAATAACGGGGTATTTCATATACCAGAATTCATCTATTCTACGACTCATTCTTTTTATTCTATAGCAGTTGTGCCGGTACATTGGGCACTAGCTAATATAATATTTGTAGAGTGACAAGGAGTTGAGGCTCAATAAGCATGGCTTGGGTTTGCACACAAGGACGGGGATCTAATAAATATAAGTGTAGGGCTTGATCTTTGACTAATGCAATATTAACCTATGGGTTATAGCGATAATTTATTAAATCATGGGCTCAATAATGATCAACTGTGTCCACAAAGGTGGTCGATGACTTGCCTTGCTCAACAAAGGGTGAAGGTGGAACCTCGGGATAGAACTCCGGATCTTCGACGACGTCGTAGTCTTCTCGATACGGAAAAGTAAATAAAACATTCAATAAATAATCCAAACAAACAACCATACTAACATACATGTTTATGTTGGATTAAGTAAAGGAGATAGAGTCTTAACTTTTAGGGTTTTGTTTCTCAAACATTTAAGATTAATTTTTAATGAGATTCCTTAATTTTTATAGCTTGATATAATTATTCTTCCTAAGGGGGTTTTATTTCTCTCTTTTTAAAGTTGAAGTAAAAAGTTATAAAATGACCTTAATGTTTTTATGGCATTAATATAGTGACATTAGGTTATTTAGATCTTCTGAAGTTTGTTATATAAGTTTTAGGATAGTTTCATAAAGGGTTGACTTTTTCTTAAATGCCTTAATTAAATGTCCTAAAAGGGCATTTACAATATCCTTTAATGGAACAAAGTGGGTAAAAATGAATATTCTATTTTTATGGTAAAAATAGTAAACTCAAGTTGTTAGGTTCTCTAAAGTTATTATACAAGTTGTCATGACATTTTTATCAAGTGTTTATCTTCTTTCATATGACTTACTTTATTATCCTACAAGGGCTTTTGCAATATTAATTAATAGATTAAAGTGGGCTAAGTGAACATGTTATTTTTATTGCATTGAAACAGTGGAATCAAGTCATTAAGTCCTTTGGATTTATTATCTAAATTTTCATGATATTTTGTAAAGTGTTATATTTCTATTATATGAGTTAATTATTAAATGGGCCTAGGGGATGTTTATTTAATGACTTATAATGGGCAAAATGAATTGTTACATCTTTATTGGTTTACAAACAATGTACTGGAGTTAATAGATCCTCTAGAAGTATATATAAATTTCTAAGAGTTTTTCTGTATTATTTAATTGGAATATTAATCAAATCCTAAAGGGGTCTTAGGGATGTAATTTTAGTAAATGTCATGGACAAATTGGTTATTACATTTTTATTGTATTAACCATAGTGAATTAGAGCCATTATATCTTCTGATATTATTTTATAAATTTTTAAGGGTTTATCTGAATTATTTTATTGAAATATTAATTAACTCCTAAAGGGGATTTTTCTTTATTATTTAATAAGATATTATGTGCCAAATAGACATATTGTTTTTATTGCATAAAAGTGTAGAGGATAAAGAGACAAATTTTCCAGAATTAAAATGGTGAAATTTGGAGTTAATTTGAGCAAGATATGAATTTTGGAAGTTTAAAACTATTTTCTGAATTTATTTTAAACAGAAATCAGTCTCTGGTCCACGGTGAGCCAGGCCCACGGTGGACCAGCGACTGTGCGCGTGAGCCGGGCCATTCAGGACCGTTGGATCAAGATCCATCGGCCTGTGCATGCGCGGGGCGGGTTAAGTGAGATCCGACGGCTCACAACCCTCGATACCCCTTCGGCTAGGATCAAGGGCCAGGATTAAATCCGTGGCTGATCTAATCTCAGCCGTCCCTTCGCGATCGCATGGCGGAGCACGCGTCCGACACGTACGCGGCACGGGGAAGACAGGCGTCTTCGTCTCCGGCTCCGGCGGCGCACGGGTGGGAGCAGGGCGACGGCGACGAGGGCCCCTATGCCCTAGTTTCCGGCAAAAATGGGAAGAGGAGGGGGAGAGGGTCATGTCCGTACCGGGTTTGGCGGTGTGAAAGGTGACCGACGGCGATCGGCGGCGAGAAGGGGCGGAGGAGGGCCTCGGGTCCGACGGCGACGCGACGGTCTGGCGGTTGATCTGGCCCGACGGAGGCGATGCGAGGCAGAGGGTGCGTCGACGGTCCTGGCGGAGGTGACGGCGAGAGCGACGGTGGCCCGGAGCGCCGGTGAAGTCTTGCCGGAGCCGAAGCAGGGGAGAAACCGAAAAAACGAAGGCGGCGGCTAGGGAGGGAAAGGCTTCGAGGGGTTTCGGTGTGGGCGGAATGCGGCGAGCACCGGGGTCTTTATAGGGTCGCCGTCGACAAAAATGGTAGGCTACGCGAAGGAAACCGAGGGGGAAGATTTCCGTAACACCCGCGAGCCTTCCCTCAGCTCGGATCCTGCCAACTATAGCGAAATCGCGTGAAAAATTGAGGGAAAGGGATCGCCGAGCGTCGAGGTAAGTGAATCCGGGGCTGGTTTGGAGAGATTTGGCGGTCGGCGGCGGAAATTGGAAGGGGGGGGCGCCGGCATGGAAGGGGAGGGATCCCCTTCCGTTTGGAGAAGAAGGACTGACAAGGGGGGTCCCTCCTGTCAGCGGGCGTGCGGGAGAGAAGGATGACGAGCGGGCCCGGCATGGCAGTGGGAGAGAGGGGGCGTGGGAGAGGCTGGCGGGTGGGCCAGAGATGGCAGCGGGATGGCGCACGCGCGGTGGCTGCCAGGTGGGCCTGGTGGAGCGTGGCGCGGAGGAGAGAGAGAAGGGGGAGCGCCGACAGGCTGGCCCCGCCTGTCAGCGAGAGGGGCGTGCTGGGTTGGGCCGAAAGGCTTTCGGAGGGAGAAACGGGGTTGCGGCCCATTAATATTTAAAATTGTTTTTCTGTTTAAAATAATTCCTGAAAATTGGTTTATTTGTTTAAGGCTTGAAGCACTGTTGATAAAATTTTGTAAAAATTCTCAAAAATATTTCTTGGCCTCTAGTTTATCCCATAAAGTTTTCAAGTCCAACTTTTGAATATTTATCTCTATTTGGCTAATAGGGCTCTTTTAGGATTTTTTATTAATAACCAAAATTCAGAAATTCTTTTATTATTGTATTTCCTTTATTTTATTTTATTTTAATTTTGGGGCTGTTACACTCCTATCCCCCTACAGAGAATCTCGTCCTCGAGATTCGAAGCGTACTCGGGAAAACTAAGGGACTGAGTCTACTGGTGCTCTGGGTTAGGAGGAGGAGTTACGTCAGAAGTAGGCAGGCGATCTCCGGATCTGGGTTGGTTGAGATCAAATTGGGAGTGTCTTCGGTTGTATCTGGTTTCTCTTTGTGGTGATCTAGAGTATGTCCCTCTGGTTTTGGAATGGAAGATGGCACTCGCTTGGGGTAGGGGCAGTTGTTGGCGTTAGTGCCTCCTTGGCGGCAGTTGTAGCACACAATCGGCTTGCCGTTCCTGTCTCTCTTGTATCCGGTAGCTGGAACTGGTGTCTTTCTGGCTAGCGGTGCTTGGGGTGGGATGTCTGTGCTTGGCCCTCCTAGGGTGGTTTGTGGCTTGGCAGGGGTTGGGGCTTTGAGGTGGAATCACTCTGGTTTTTGGTATAATTGCTTCATCCACACCAATCTATGAAAGTTGGCGAAGTCCCCGTAGATCAGCTGAAGGGAGGAGAGCTCGTGTTGGTTTTGTTGGAGACGGAACAACTGTGCCTGCTGCTCTTGCATCTGCTTTTGTAGTTGTTGCATCTGGGTAAGTAGTGTGGCGATCAGTGGTTTTGTTTTGTCTCATCTCCGCAGTGTGGGATGATAGACAACAGGGGTCTGCTGATGTCCAGGTTCACCCCACTGAGACAGGTTGCCTGAGGTGTTTCCATCGTGGGAGCTTCTGATCCTGGTTATTGGCCATCCTGAGTTGAAGGGTTCAAAAGAAGGTGCCAACATTAAGGGAAATTGTTACTGGTTTTATTGCCTAAGATGAATAATTTGACCTAGATGCTTACATACCTTATTTTAGTTCCTTACCATCTTTCACACTCAAGCCTTATATTATTTTTAATATGAATGATTTATCATGTATTTTATTCGCTCAACATTCATGTTGTAATATATTCTATTAGTGTTAGAGGTTTAAGATGAAGTGATGTTGATTATCTCTTATTGAATTCCTTGGTACCAAAATTCAAGAAATTTTTGGAATGCAATTTAATGCTTAGGAGAATTTTTAGGAGAATACTCTAGCTAATGTTATTTAAATGAAATTTTTAGGCCCATATTTTAGCTTTCCTCTTTCTTGATTTATCCTTTCCTTGGAATTTATTTATTTTATTTTTAATGCCTGACGAAAATCAAGGTGTTACAATCCTAACTTCCTTAACAAGAATCTCGTCCTCGAGATCGGAAAGGCTAGAAGTAGAAGGTTAAAGATAGGCTTCAAGTCTACATTTGCATAGATTGGGCTTTGGCTAAGTTAGGGCTTTCCTGACAACGTGTTATTGAATTCATGATTGGAGTTGATCTTGCAGAATGGCGACGAATGAATTATGTTGAGTTGAAAACTAGAGGTAGATTCTCTCCTTTATATGGGATTATGACCTAATAGGTGCATGAGGCAAAAGGAAATGGGGATATAAGCTTTTATTTCCAAATGTATCGTTCTTGCGATTACATATATTTATATTATTCATCATGCCTTATTTTTGACATGAATGGTAATACAATCAAGTAAAAAGAAAAGCAATCAACCGTAAATCTACGTCTATGGTAGCTCAGGGGACGACTCGATCACGGGCTCGCGGGGGAGACGGTCGGGGTCGAGGAACTTGACGGTCGGCGGGTGGAGCACTGTGGGAGATCCTCTTGGGCCTCACGGTAGGGATCCGAAGGGGTTCTTCCGACGAGGCGGAAGAGGTGCGATCTCCTCTATGTCCTTCTTCAACTCTCTGAGCTGTGACGAAGCTGGGTATGGACCATGGCGCCTTGGCGTAGAAGCCTCGTTCTGACGCCTCAACTACTCTACCTCGAGAGTCAGCTGGGGGTTCTGATGGACTTGTCGACGGAGCTCAGCATTCTCGCGGGCAGGTTCTCCGATGAGTGACGGTAGAAGTCGATGATGTGTCGTGTTGACTATCTGCGTCGAGGAGGCCTCGTGTGAAGGTTGTCCATAGCCTCCAAGAGTCTCATGGTGAGGGTGATGGCGGAGTTGTCCTGAGGGAGGGAGTTGATGTAGATGCTGCGGTGACTCCCTGGTGGACGCATGGACATGAAGCGGTAGATGGTGTCGCGAAGGTGGCAGTCGTAGAACCAGTCGAAGCTCGGCGAGGGACGGAAGAGCGGCTCGCTGGTAGCCACCACGAATGAAGGTCCTCCAACTCCATGGGTGTAGAAGGGTGGCTGCGGGAGGAGGGGCGGATCACAACCGTGACCTGCAGAGTAGCTCTCGTTCGCATGGGGAAAAGATCCCGTGGAACGCAGGCTCATGGGGAAACCCCAAAAAGTCGCCGAGCACGCGAAGCTCGCGGATGAATCCGGCCTCGTCACGAAGAGTTCCACTCATGGTCTGAACCGGTATCTCCAAAAGAGAGAAAATTTTTGTTGAAAATCTCGGAAGGTGAGAGGATAAGTAATCTTTTGTAAAATATAGTGAATATATAGGTCCTAAGGTCAGGTTGTTTGGCTTCCTACAGTCAAGGTCGGCTCTGATACCATCTTGTCGCGCCCCGATTTAATAAATCAGGACTTTATTGAAATTCCATTGAAAATCAATAAAACACGACGTTCATCAAGCGACCACGTACAATACGGGCAATCATTCCCGGTCGTAGACGCATTCATACAAAGTGAATGAAAGTGAAGAGAAACTAATAAAATCAAGGGTCTAGATGAACGCCTCTTCCAGTCTCGCCTTGACTGGGTCGCTACTCCAGACCTTCATCCTCCTCGTAGTAGACTGGCTCTGATGGTGTAAGTCAACGGGTGTGAGTACCGATGTACTCAGCAAGCCACGAATGCAAATATAATGCAAGATAATAACAAGGGAGATTGTGCTAGTTTAGCGGAGGAAGCCGATATTTGTAAAGCATTTAATGTGAGCAAGTTATTAGTACGGAAAAGTAAACATGTGAATGCCTCATCATCTTCTAACTCGAGGAGTACGTTTTACCTCCCGCACAACAGTCCTTATATGCCATGAATAATCATCCATTCAAACAATTGTAAACTAACTGCGAGTAGTCAACAACAACCCCGCCCTTGACGTGGGCTCGGCTTTCTCGAAAAAGATTGATTTACTCTGATCAGAGATGTACCACTGTACCCACAAGGCACGCACTCATCACTTACACAAAGTGTAACGAGATGACCCATTTCACGGGAACTCATGCCAAAACCTTCCGTATGGTCCCCCCGACTCAACAGCACCCTCTTATAGGTTTGTACCGTGTCTCGCCATGTCGAGTTTCCACAATACCCCCCTTGAGCCATCGTCGGTACAAAGCGCCCTGAGGGCTAGCCCCTACCCCTCCACTATGGTGCATAGAGCGGGAGGTTCCACACTTCCAGTTAGGACTTACCCATTAGACTTGTGGTTGGTACGGAAGTGCTTTGCAACAGATCCCGCAGACCGGTCCTTATAGTGCCCCGGGTGCGACCAAACCAGTTTCCGAGCTTGCACCGGAACCCACCATACTTATAACCAACCCTAACTCAACAGAGTCCAGAGACAAGAATAACGGGGTTTCATATACCAGAATTCATCTATTCTACGACTCATTCTTTTTATTCTATAGCAGTTGTGCCGGTACATTGGGCACTAGTATAATATTTGTAGAGTGACAAGGAGTTGAGGCTCAATAAGCATGGCTTGGGTTTGCACACAAGGACGGGGATCTAATAAATATAAGTGTAGGGCTTGATCTTGACTAATGCAATATTAACCTTGGGTTATAGCGATAATTTATTAAATCATGGGCTCAATAATGAAACTGTGTCCACAAAGGTGGTCGATGACTTGCCTTGCTCAACAAAGGGTGAAGGTGGAACCTCGGGATAGAACTCCGGATCTTCGACGACGTCGTAGTCTTTCTCGATACGGAAAAGTAAAAAAACATTCAATAATAATCCAAAACAACAACCATACTAACATACATGTTTATGTTGGATTAAGTAAAGGAGATAGAGTCTTAACTTTTAGGGTTTGTTTCTCAAACATTTAAGATTAATTTTAATGAGATTCCTTAATTTTTATAGTGATATAATTATTCTTCCTAAGGGGGTTTTATTCTCTCTTTAAAGTTGAAGTAAAAAGTTATAAAATGACCTTAATGTTTTTATGGCATTAATAGTGACATTAGGTTATTTAGATCTTCTGAAGTTTGTTATATAAGTTTTAGGATAGTTTCATAAGGGTTGACTTTTCTTAAATGCCTTAATTAATGTCCTAAAAGGGCATTTACAATATCCTTTAATGGAACAAAGTGGGTAAAAATGAATATTCTATTTTTATGGTAAAAATAGTAAACTCAAGTTGTTAGGTTCTCTAAAGTTATTATACAAGTTGTCATGACATTTTTATCAAGTGTTTATCTTCTTTCATATGACTTACTTTATTATCCTACAAGGGCTTTTGCAATATAATTAATAGATTAAAGTGGGCTAAGTGAACATGTTATTTTTATTGCATTGAAACAGTGGAATCAAGTCATTAAGTCCTTTGGATTTATATCTAAATTTTCATGATATTTTGTAAAGTGTTATATTTCTATTATATGAGTTAATTATTAAATGGGCCTAGGGGATGTTTATTTAATGACTATAATGGGCAAATGAATTGTTACATCTTATTGGTTTACAAACAATGTACTGGAGTTAATGATCCTCTAGAAGTATTATATAAATTTCTAAGAGTTTTCTGTATTATTTAATTGGAAATTAATCAATCCTAAAGGGGTCTTAGGGATGTATTTTAGTAAATGTCATGGACAAATTGGTTATTACATTTTATTGTATTAACCATAGTGAATTAGAGCCATTCTATCTTTGATATTATTTTAATAATTTTTAATGGTTTATCTGAATTATTTTATTGACACTATTAATTAACTCTAAAGGGGATTTTCTTTATTATTTAATAAGATTATTATGTGCCAAATAGACATATTTTTATTGCATAAAAGTGTAGAGGATAAAGAGAAAAATTTTCCAGAATTAAAATGGTGAAATTGGAGTTAATTTGAGCAAGATATGAATTTTGGAAGTTTAAAACTTTTTCTGAATTTTATTTTAAACAGAATTAGTCTCTGGTCCACGGTGAGCCAGGCCCACGGTGGACCAGCGACTGTGCGCGTGAGCCGGGCCATTCAGGACGTTGGATCAAGATCCATCGGCCTGTGCATGCGCGGGGCGGGTTAAGTGAGATCCGACGGCTCACAACCCTCGATACCCCTTCGGCTAGGATCAAGGGCCAGGATTAAATCCGTGGCTGATCTAATCTCAGCCGTCCCTTCGCGATCGCATGGCGGAGCACGCGTCCGACACGTACGCGGCACGGGAAGACAGGCGTCTTCGTCTCCGGCTCCGGCGGCGCACGGGTGGGAGCAGGGCGACGGCGACGAGGGCCCTATGCCTAGTTTCCGGCAAAAATGGGAAGAGGAGGGGAGAGGGTCATGTCCGTACCGGGTTTGGCGGTGAAAGTGACCGACGGCGATCGGCGCGCGAGAAGGGGCGGAGGAGGGCCTCGGGTCCGACGGCGACGCGACGGTCTGGCGGTGATCTGGCCCGACGGAGGCGATGCCGAGGCAGAGGTGCGTCGACGGTCCTGGCGGAGGTGACGACGAGAGCGACGGTGGCCCGGAGCGCCGGTGAAGTCTTGCCGGAGCCGAAGCAGGGGAGAAAACCGAAAAAACGAAGGCGGCGGCTAGGGAGGGAAAGGCTTCGAGGGGTTTCGGTGTGGGCGGAATGCGGCGAGCATCGGGGTCTTTATAGGGTCGCGTCGACAAAAATGGTAGGCTACGCGAAGGAAACCGAGGGGGAAGATTTCCGTAACACCCGCGAGCCTTCCCTCAGCTCGGATCCTTGCCAACTATAGCGAAATCGCGTGAAAAATTGAGGGAAAGGGATCGCCGAGCGTCGAGGTAAGTGAATCCGGGGCTGGTTTGGAGAGATTTGGCGGTCGGCGGCGGAAATTGGAAGGGGGGACGCCGGCATGGAAGGGGAGGGATCCCCTTCCGTTTGGAGAAGAAGGACCTGACAAGGGGGTCCCTCCTGCCAGCGGGCGTGCGGGAGAGAAGAGATGACGAGCGGGCCCGGCATGGCAGTGGGAGAGAGGGGGCGTGGGAGAGGCTGGCGGGTGGGCCAGAGATGGCAGCGGGATGGCGCACGCGCGGTGGCTGCCAGGTGGGCTGGTGGAGCGTGGCGCGGAGGAGAGAGGAAGGGGGAGCGCCGACAGGCTGGCCCCGCCTGTCAGCGAGAGGGGCGTGCTGGGGGGCCGAAAGGCTTTCGGAGGGAGAAACGGGGTTGCGGCCCATTAATATTTAAAATTGTTTTTCTGTTTAAAATAATTCCTGAAATTGGTTTATTTGTTTAAGGCTTGAAGCACTGTTGATAAAATTTGTAAAATTCTCAAAAATATTTCTTGGCCTCTAGTTTATCCCATAAAGTTTTCAAGTCCAAATTTTGAATATATCTCTATTTGGCTTTAATAGGGCTCTTTTAGGATTTTTATTAATAACCAAAATTCAGAAATTCTTTATTATTGTATTTCCTTATTTTATTTATTAATTTTGGGGCTGTTACAAAAACCCACCTGGATCTTTTCTAATCATAAAAATGCAATTTTTCATTTTTTCTCAATTTTTTATCATTTTTATAGCGCATATTCATGTTTAAAGCATATAGATGTCCAAGTTGCATATCTGCATCTAAGTAAGGATCTAGCTACCAGGCATGTAAAAGATAGCGAAAGCATTCAGCCTACACATGGGTTACGAGAAGCAATGGTGATCATTTTCAATTTTAAAGCATAAAAGCCATGCATATGACAAATATCAAATATCATGTGAACTGAAATAGAACATGATCATCGACAAGTAATCAAATATACTAGCTAGAGAAAGTAAAGCAGATTAATCATATAACAGAAGCAAGCTCAAAATGTGATTGATGATATGCATGATATGAACGCACAAAAGACTCAATAAAAATAAAGAAGAAAGAAAACTGACTCAAAGTATCCTAAAAAGGATACACAACTCCCAAATCCCTCGCAAACGCTCAAAAGTAGACTGATCTAGGGGTTTGGTAAAAATATCAGCCAACTGCTGATGGGTATCAACATGAACAAGATCAATGACCCCTTTCTCATATGATCCCTCAGAAAGTGAAAGCGCACATCAATATGTTTGGTTTTTGAATGAAGACATGGGTTTTCTCCTACACTAATTGCACTAGTGTTATCACAAAACAAAGGAACTCTCGAAGGGAAGAACAACCCAAAATCCCGCAAAGTAGAAATCATCCAAACCAACTGAGAACAACAGCTAGTAGAAGCTACATACCGCTCAGTAGTAGAATGCACAACTCCAGATTATTTTCGAGAAGCCCAAGAAACAAGTGAAGAACCAAGAAGCTGGCAAGTACCGGAAGTCGACTTGCGATCCAGTCGGCACACACCGAAATTAGCGTCGGAAAAACTAGCTAAATCAAGAGACGATGATGCAGAATAATAAAACCTAAATCAGGGCATACGTAAGATACCTAAAAAATACGCTTCACAGCCTATCGGTGAGATGCGCGTGGTGAAGACTGAAAACACCCCACACCTACGGCAAACTGAATGTCTGGTCTCGTCGCATTCAAGTATAGCAGCGATCCGATCATCCCTCGTACTCTCTCGTTTACCTTGACGCTGTTCTCGTCCTTGTCCAGACCTCCAGATGTACCCATTGGGGTCATCGTGCTCATCTCTCCACCAAAATCAAACTTCTTCAGCATGTCCCGTTGTACTTACCGATGGATGAAAATGTGTCCTGGTCTTGATCTGGAGCCCTAAAGTACTTGAGCTCTCCATGAGACTCATCTCAACTCGCTATGCATCTGCTCAGAAAAATGGACACAAGTCATTAGTAGAACCACTAAAAAATAATAGCATCCACATAATCTGAGCAAACAATAAGTCTGCGCCATCTCTAGCAGAAAAGAGTCTTGTCCACAGAGCCCATCACAAACCTGTCTGCAACAAGAACTGCTTCAGGCAATCATACCAGACCTAGGGGCTGGTTCAGACC
>JAAALK010000285.1:79240612-79537331 GCA_019279435.1 Zizania palustris
ATCCTTTTATCAAGTGACATGTTTTTGGCTCATGTATGAGTTTTTATGGTCACTTGTGTGCTGAAAACTTTCAAATTTTCTTGAACTTGAATTTGGTTGTCAGTGTACTCATCAAGGGGAGATTGAGAAACCAAGTTGAAATGTGCCTTGGTTTCAAGTCTGTGATGAGTGATTGAAAGTCACCTTCTGGTCGAAGGGGTCCCTCCAAGGGGTTCGGAGGTGTTTACCGAAGGGTTTGGTGGTTGCTGGCTACAGCTGTGCAGCGGAGTGTGTCTGTTGGAGGGGTTCGGCAGAGCATGATGACATGGTGGTACCGAAGGGCTCGATACTTTGGGCGGTACAACGGAGTGTGTACCGAAGGTTGTTTACCAGAGAGGTCTCCGAGGTACTAGAAAATCTTGACTGTATGACGGTGGTGAGCAGGTGACTTCGGAGGCAATGGATGGTTCGCAGCAAGTGAACCTGGGTCAAGCAGGAGGCTCGTTGCCAAGCGAGCAGGGAGCTCGGTCGCAAAGGCTGCGAGGGTCGATGTCGGTCCTCTGGTCAATGTGCGCTAGGTGAAGGCAGTAAGTGCGGAGGGTGGCTCTAGCTGAAGGTACCCCGAGGCAAAGTTCTTGGAGGTGAGGCACTTCGAAGGGTGCTCCGGAAGGAGTGACTTCAGAGTATGGTGGACAAGATCCTCAGCATTGAGGCAAGGCGTTCGAAGTGTGCTCCGAATTGAGGCACTCAAAGGGACACCTTACGAAGGTCTCGAAAGTCAAGGTGCATCGAACGCATGATCCGGATAAGGGTTTTCGTAGAGTGTGCTTGGGGCTGAGACACTGGAAAGCAGTGCTTATGGATATGCTTCATGCGGAGACCTGGGACAGACGGACTGACGGAGTTCGAGCTAGGAGTAGCTGCGAAGCCGTGGTGGTCCACTATATTTGATGGTGCGAAGGCTCAAGAGCTTTGATGGCTTCGGCTCAAAATCATCACTGTATCGAAGACTAACTTCGGTGAAGTAAGGCCTTCAGTTTTGAAGCTTGTCACCGAAGCTTCTGCACACTTCATGTGCGAAGAAGGCTTCAGAAGATTCCAACTGTGCAAAGGCTGATCATGTCTGCTCTGCAAAAGCTGATGTTGTCTCCTATGAAGCTAACAAAAGAAGCCTCCTATAAAAGTAGACTACCATCTGTACCGCCTTGTTGGTAGAGACAAAATCACTGTAAACCCTGGGATAAAGTAGTCTATTAGCATGATTGAGTAGTGGCTATAAATAGAGAAGGCTGGTAGGTCTAGGCAACCACTTTTTGAGCAACCATTTTTAGAACTCCCTGAGCTAGCCGCCACATTCATGTACTCAGTACTGTGAGTCTTTTTGTGTTCCCGGTTCATGCAATGAAAATTTCGTTATGTTCTTTGTCTATTGCTTGAACTTGTATTCCTGTTTTGCACTGCATGTGTTGAGTTTGTGTGCTGCACTTCGTTCTGTATCAAGCTGAATTTTTGGCTCTGTTTCACTCTAATGAAGTGTGTTTGAATCTTGTTCGTGATTGTGTAGTGAGTCTTTCAGTGTGTGTTCGCTCTGTGTAAACTTGAGGAAGGTCCTCTGATTACTAGCGAAGCACTAAGTAAAGTTGAGCTCGAAACCTATTTTATTTTCTCTGTCGAGGTCCTTGGCTCAGTTTGTTCTGTCTACATTCCTCCCTTCGAAATACGAAGCCTAGTACAAGTTGCTAGTGCAGAGTATCTATTCGAAGTCCGTAGAGGGAAACTTACTCCTACGAAGTGGGAAGTGTGAAGCCTGCTCGAAGGCACCTCGTGTGTGGAGCCTGCACTATTCTTGCAGAGTGATCTTTTTGGGTTTGTGGGTGTGAGCGAAGTCTCATTGTCTTCGACTTTATATCCTTTTGCGAAGCCTGTGTTTGGAGCTGTAAAATACTTTTGAACTAGACCTTTGAAGAGTGTGTTCGAAGCCTATTCCACAGGAGACAAATTTTAAACAGAAGACTAGTTTTAGTATGAAATTTTAAAAAGCTCCCATTCACCCCCTTCTGGTCGCCCATTTGGTCTGTTGACATAGAAATCCGCCCCCGCACTTGGGCCGGTTCGACGTCCAAAAATATCGTGACGATACCGACGCCGCGTTCCGACTACCCTAAATAGTGATAAGGGATTTGGAGTCACCTGTCAATTAGATAAATAATTAATATTTAAATCCAATTAACCAAAAAGTACTTGTAATAATTTAAACAGAAATAAAATGATAAAAAATACCTAGAATTGGCAATTCGAAGGTCGATTCAGAGTTACAGCGGAAAATTGGCCCGAAGGCAATTCGGTTGTGAAGGGTCTCTGGGCGGTGGCCAAAGGCAGCTGCGAAGGGTGGCTCCAGCTGTCTGCCCGGCGAAGTGTCTTCGGTCGGACCTACGAGGTGGTCTTTGGTGCGCAGCTTCGGTTAGAGGGCTCCAGTGTAGTGTAATGCGAAGGGTCCCGGTTCGGACCGATAGAGCACCGCCGGTCTGACCGGCTGTTGCCGACAACAGCATGACGAGGTCTGGTGAGACCAAAGTCCCAACGTCGGTCGGACTGACGTAGCAGATGTAGGACCGAAAGTTAGCAACCAGAGGGGGGTGAATGGGTGCCTAAAAATTTCTTGCTAAACTTTATCCTAATCCCCACACCCAACAAACTTAACTAGACAGATAATATTAGCAAAGCAAATTACATTAACTAAAGTTGTTTAGCCTAAAAATGGCCGGGTCTTAATTGAAATGATATTAAAGATAAACTAATAAAAATACTGCAGTAAATAAAAACACCTAGATAAATCACGAAATATTTATATTGTAGTCTAGAAATAAAATACTAATCTAATGAATAAAATTGGACCATTTAAAATTAATTCAGAAATAAACCTAAATATTGCACGTAAAACAAGGATAAAAAATTACTACTACTAATAAATTTTTTCTTTTTATATGAGAAGATTAAAAAACACTTAAATAAATAATACGAGATAAGTAATAAAAATTTAACAGATTAAAAATTAACTACGAGATTAATTAATTTTTTTATGCTAATTAAAAACTGGATAACCATTGATTTAATTCACTAGCTGAAAAATAGGAGATTAATTAAACTTACCTCGTTCATCTTCTCCGTTGCGCCAAAAAAATTCCGAGCAATTTTCTGTGCCGTCCGCCGCTGCTACGAAGCAAAATAGGTGCCGTACTCTTGGACGCTGTGCGCTACGGAAAGGCCTAGCGCGCGCTCTGACGCAGATCTGTTCTTCAGCCTCTGTAGCCGATCCAGCAAAGAGCAGAGGCTTTGTTCATCATCATGCTTGCAGCAGCAAAAGTTGTTCAGCCAGTTGCAGCGAAAGACAACGCCGTGAAAAGCAATCTCGGGCATGCCTTTTAGCATGCAGCCCTCATGCACGTGCTGCTAGAGGACAGCTAGCCTAAGGCCTAGCCACCGGACTGCTACAGCACCAAAAAAACCAAATTTGCTTCCTATCTTTGATATTATGGATGCCGTGCGGAAGGATAGCTGCGTGCGCCATGTGATGCCGCACCACGGTTGCAACGCCTCGATTGCCGTGTGCTGCCGCGTGATGAAGAAGAACAGCTGCCACTGTAGTTATGCGATGATGCCGGTGAAATTTTTTTTTCGGAGGAAACGAAAACCGAACAGGAAAAATAGGACTGTAGATTGATCTCAAGGAAAACGGTCACCCTAATCCCTAAGGGGGTAGGGGCCTATTATAGGCGACTCCTAATACATGAAAAAAACTAATTTACCCCTAGGGTAAATTACACTTACTCTAAAATAAATTCCAAAATTACTAAAATATCCTTAGAAAAATCAACTGACTTAAATAAAAATATTCTGGACTTAAAATCTAATATTAATATCCTAAAAACAAAATAATCATAGGTTGTCAGTTTTGCACCGAAATTGAAAAGCGTCCACCGTCTTCGCACTGGGTACCCGGATTGGGCCGACCTGACCCCGCAGCTTCCTGAGCCCGGCAATCGCTCGCCCGCCCGTGTACCTGAGTCAAACCTAGTCAACAGACTAGTGGATCATCTGCCGCTCTTAGCCCATGTACCCGGATTGGGCTAGCCCGACTCCGCGGCTCCTCTGCCTGGCTGTCGCTCGCTGCCCAGTACTGAGTCACACGCGCCTCAGACACGGTATGTCTTCATGTCTCTTATTGACTTTCGTTGACAATCACTCATCACATCTGGAGTATCAAACCCATGTTCTTAAACACGGTTTCTCAATCTCCCCCTTGATGAGTGCATTGTCAACACCCTCCTCAGTACTTCTTCAGAACCTGCAAAAACATGTGGAAACAGGAAACAGAGACAAAAGAAATAGAGGAAAGAAAATAAAAGTTTAACCCTAATGACCAAAACCCAAACAAAGCAAGAAAACAGTCATTATGGTTAACCAAAAATAAAGACTCAAAAACAAGTGCCATCTCAGAACTACCAACAAGGATAACAGAGTAAAGGAAAAGATTGAAATACTCCCCCCTGAAATAAATCCCAAGAAAAGCCAAAAATGTCCCCTAAACTCCAAAATTTCTCCCCCTTGTTAACAATTGGACTCATCAAGTGAGACTAAATGCACTCTAAAGAGACATAGACATAAACTCCCCCTGAAATGTAGCTCCCCTTCAAATATGCACTTAATGCAGATGGGGTGCAGGTGGAGTGTGAAAAGCATGCTTCTTAGATATGATAAACTGTCATTACAACATCTAACAGGTATAGCAAAAGATATACTGTCAAAGATACATGACATGATAAGTGCAACAGATGATATCTAAAGAGAGTCATTAGCACGCATTTTTCGATATTGCAAACAAAAGCATCACCACATTTTCTAGTTGACAAGCAAAGTAAAGCATGAGATGTAAAAGCTAACTGATATCTACCAAGATAAGCATTGTCCAAAGAATCACCACATTTTCGATATTTGCAAACAAAAGCATCACCACATTTTTCAGACTTTTTCTTTTCCTTTTTTATTATTTTTTTCATTTCTGCTAGGGGTTATTTGCATGTCAAACCTTATGCTAACCGACCAAGTCAAGCCTAGGCCAGAACTGGACCATCAGAAGCTTAAGACAATGGTCTTGGTATACATTACACCGTCCTAGTTCATACCAAAGTGCTATGGAAAGCAGTCTAGAACAATGCAATGCGACAAAGAAAACTGTCGCGCCCCGATTTAATAAATCAGGACTTTATTGAAATTCCATCGAAAATCAATAAAACAAGACGTTCATCAAGCGACCACGTACAATACGGGCAATCATTCACGGTTCGTAGACCGCATTAATACAAAAGTGAATGAAAGTGAAGAGAAACTAATAAAATCAAGGGTCCTAGATGAACGCCTCCTTCCAGTCTCGCCTTGACTGGGTCGCTACTCCAGACCTTCATCCTCCTCGTAGTAGACTGGCTCTGATGGTGTAAGTCAACGGGGTGAGTACAGATGTACTCAGCAAGCCACCGAATGCAAATATAATGCAAGATAATAACAAGGGAGATTGTGGCTAGTTTAGCGGAAGCAGCATATTTGTAAGCATTTAATGTGAGCAATTTATTAGTACGGAAAAGTAAACATGTGAATGCATCATCATCTTCTAACTCGAGGAGTACGTTTTACCTCCCCGCACAACAGTCCTTATATGCCATGAATAACTCATCCATTCAAACAATTGTAAACTAACTGCGAGTAGTCACACAACCCGCCCTTGACCGTGGGCTCGGCTTTTCGAAAGATTGATTTTACTCTGATCAGAGATGTACCACTGTACCCACAAGGCACGCACTCATCACTTACACCAAAGTGTAACGAGATGACCCATTTCACGGGAACTCGTGCCAAAACCTTCCGTATGGTCTCCCCCGACTCAACAGCACCCTCTTATAGGTTTCGTACCGTGTCTCACCATGTCGAGTTTCCACAATACCCCCCCTTGAGCCATCGTCGGTACAAAGCGCCCTGAGGGCTAGCCCCTTGTACCCCTCCACTATGGTGCATAGAGCCGGAGTGTTCCACACTTCCAGTTAGGACTTACCCATTAGACTTGTGGTTGGTACGGAAGTGCTTTGCAACAGATCCCGCAGACCGGTCCTTATAGTGCCCCGGGTGCGACCAACCAGTTTCCGAGCTTGCACCCGGAACCCACCATACTTATAACAACCCTAACTCCAACAGAGTCCAGAGACAAGAATAACGGGGTATTTCATATACCAGAATTCATCTATTCTACGACTCATTCTTTTTATTCTATAGCAGTTGTGCCGGTACATTGGGCACTAGCTAATATAATATTTGTAGAGTGACAAGGAGTTGAGGCTCAATAAGCATGGCTTGGGTTTGCACACAAGGACGGGGATCTAATAAATATAAGTGTAGGGCTTGATCTTTGACTAATGCAATATTAACCTATGGGTTATAGCGATAATTTATTAAATCATGGGCTCAATAATGATCAACTGTGTCCACAAAGGTGGTCGATGACTTGCCTTGCTCAACAAAGGGTGAAGGTGGAACCTCGGGATAGAACTCCGGATCTTCGACGACGTCGTAGTCTTCTCGATACGGAAAAGTAAATAAAACATTCAATAAATAATCCAAAACAAACAACCATACTAACATACATGTTTATGTTGGATTAAGTAAAGGAGATAGAGTCTTAACTTTTAGGGTTTTGTTTCTCAAACATTTAAGATTAATTTTTAATGAGATTCCTTAATTTTTATAGCTTGATATAATTATTCTTCCTAAGGGGGTTTTATTTCTCTCTTTTTAAAGTTGAAGTAAAAAGTTATAAATGACCTTAATGTTTTTATGGCATTAATATAGTGACATTAGGTTATTTAGATCTTCTGAAGTTTGTTATATAAGTTTTAGGATAGTTTCATAAAGGGTTGACTTTTTCTTAAATGCCTTAATTAAATGTCCTAAAAGGGCATTTACAATATCCTTTAATGGAACAAAGTGGGTAAAAATGAATATTCTATTTTTATGGTAAAAATAGTAAACTCAAGTTGTTAGGTTCTCTAAAGTTATTATACAAGTTGTCATGACATTTTTATCAAGTGTTTATCTTCTTTCATATGACTTACTTTATTATCCTACAAGGGCTTTTGCAATATTAATTAATAGATTAAAGTGGGCTAAGTGAACATGTTATTTTTATTGCATTGAAACAGTGGAATCAAGTCATTAAGTCCTTTGGATTTATTATCTAAATTTTCATGATATTTTTGTAAAGTGTTATATTTCTATTATATGAGTTAATTATTAAATGGGCCTAGGGGATGTTTATTTAATGACTTATAATGGGCAAAATGAATTGTTACATCTTTATTGGTTTACAAACAATGTACTGGAGTTAATAGATCCTCTAGAAGTATTATATAAATTTCTAAGAGTTTTTCTGTATTATTTAATTGGAATATTAATCAAATCCTAAAGGGGTCTTAGGGATGTAATTTTAGTAAAATGTCATGGACAAATTGGTTATTACATTTTTATTGTATTAACCATAGTGAATTAGAGCCATTATATCTTCTGATATTATTTTATAAATTTTTAAGGGTTTATCTGAATTATTTTATTGAAATATTAATTAACTCCTAAAGGGGATTTTTCTTTATTATTTAATAAGATTATTATGTGCCAAATAGACATATTGTTTTATTGCATAAAGTGTAGAGGATAAAGAGACAAATTTTCCAGAATTAAAATGGTGAAATTTGGAGTTAATTTGAGCAAGATATGAATTTTGGAAGTTTAAAACTATTTTCTGAATTTTATTTTAAACAGAAATCAGTCTCTGGTCCACGGTGAGCCAGGCCCACGGTGGACCAGCGACTGTGCGCGTGAGCCGGGCCATTCAGGACCGTTGGATCAAGATCCATCGGCCTGTGCATGCGCGGGGCGGGTTAAGTGAGATCCGACGGCTCACAACCCTCGATACCCCTTCGGCTAGGATCAAGGGCCAGGATTAAATCCGTGGCTGATCTAATCTCAGCCGTCCCTTCGCGATCGCATGGCGGAGCACGCGTCCGACACGTACGCGGCACGGGGAAGACAGGCGTCTTCGTCTCCGGCTCCGGCGGCGCACGGGTGGGAGCAGGGCGACGGCGACGAGGGCCCTATGCCCTAGTTTCCGGCAAAAATGGGAAGAGGAGGGGGAGAGGGTCATGTCCGTACCGGGTTTGGCGGTTGAAAGGTGACCGACGGCGATCGGCGGCGAGAAGGGGCGGAGGAGGGCCTCGGGTCCGACGGCGACGCGACGGTCTGGCGGTGATCTGGCCCGACGGAGGCGATGCCGAGGCAGAGGGTGCGTCGACGGTCCTGGCGGAGGTGACGGCGAGAGCGACGGTGGCCCGGAGCGCCGGTGAAGTCTTGCCGGAGCCGAAGCAGGGGAGAAACCGAAAAAACGAAGGCGGCGGCTAGGGAGGGAAAGGCTTCGAGGGGTTTCGGTGTGGGCGGAATGCGGCGAGCACCGGGGTCTTTATAGGGTCGCCGTCGACAAAAATGGTAGGCTACGCGAAGGAAACCGAGGGGGAAGATTTCCGTAACACCCGCGAGCCTTCCCTCAGCTCGGATCCTTGCCAACTATAGCGAAATCGCGTGAAAAATTGAGGGAAAGGGATCGCCGAGCGTCGAGGTAAGTGAATCCGGGGCTGGTTTGGAGAGATTTGGCGGTCGGCGGCGGAAATTGGAAGGGGGGGGGCGCCGGCATGGAAGGGGAGGGATCCCCTTCCGTTTGGAGAAGAAGGACCTGACAAGGGGGTCCCTCCTGTCAGCGGGCGTGCGGGAGAGAAGAGATGACGAGCGGGCCCGGCATGGCAGTGGGAGAGAGGGGGCGTGGGAGAGGCTGGCGGGTGGGCCAGAGATGGCAGCGGGATGGCGCACGCGCGGTGGCTGCCAGGTGGGCCTGGTGGAGCGTGGCGCGGAGGAGAGAGGAAGGGGGAGCGCCGACAGGCTGGCCCCGCCTGTCAGCGAGAGGGGCGTGCTGGGCTGGGCCGAAAGGCTTTCGGAGGGAGAAACGGGGTTTGCGGCCCATTAATATTTAAAATTGTTTTTCTGTTTAAAATAATTCCTGAAATTGGTTTATTTGTTTAAGGCTTGAAGCACTGTTGATAAAATTTTGTAAAAATTCTCAAAAATATTTCTTGGCCTCTAGTTTATCCCATAAGTTTTCAAGTCCAAATTTGAATATTTATCTCTATTTGGCTTTAATAGGGCTCTTTTAGGATTTTTATTAATAACCAAAATTCAGAAATTCTTTTATTATTGTATTTCCTTTATTTTATTTTATTTTAATTTTGGGGCTGTTACAATCCTATCCCCCTTACAGAGAATCTCGTCCTCGAGATTCGAAGCGTACCTCGGGAAAACTAAGGGACTGAGTCTACTGGTGCTCTGGGTTAGGAGGAGGAGTTACGTCAGAAGTAGGCAAGGCGATCTCCGGATCTGGGTTGGTTGAGATCAAATTGGGAGTGTCTTCGGTTGTATCTGGTTTCTCTTTGTGGTGATCTAGAGTATGTCCCTCTGGTTTTGGAATGGAAGATGGCACTCGCTTGGGGTAGGGGCAGTTGTTGGCGTAGTGGCCTCCTTGGCGGCAGTTGTAGCACACAATCGGCTTGCCGTTCCTGTCTCTCTTGTATCCGGTAGCTGGAACTGGTGTCTTTCTGGCTAGCGGTGCTTGGGGTGGGATGTCTGTGCTTGGCCCTCCTAGGGTGGTTTGTGGCTTGGCAGGGGTTGGGGCTTGAGGTGGAATCACTCTGGTTTTTGGTATAATTGCTTCATCCACCAATCTCTGAAAGTTGGCGAAGTCCCCGTAGATCAGCTGAAGGGAGAGCTCGTGTTGGTTTTGTTGGAGACGGAACAACTGTGCCTGCTGCTCTTGCATCTGCTTTTGTAGTTGTTGCATCTGGGTAAGTAGTGTGGCGATCAGTTGGTTTTGTTTTGTCATCATCTCCGCAAGTGTGGGATGATAGACAACAGGGGTCTGCTGATGTCCAGGTTCACCCCACTGAGACAGGTTGCCTGAGGTGTTTCCATCGTGGGGAGCTTCTGATCCTTGGTTATTGGCCATCCTGAAGTTGAAGGGTTCAAAAAGAAGGTGCCAACATTAAGGGGAAATTGTTACTGGTTTTATTGCCTAAGATGAATAATTTGACCTAGATGCTTACATACCTTATTTTAGTTCCTTACCATCTTTCACACTCAAGCCTTATATTATTTTTAATATGAATGATTTATCATGTATTTTATTCGCTCAACATTCATGTTGTAATATATTCTATTAGTGTTAGAGGTTTAAGATGAAGTGATGTTGATTATATCTATTGAATTCCTTGGTACCAAAAATTCAAGAAAATTTTTGGAATGCAATTTAATGCTTAGGAGAATTTTTAGGAGAATACTCTAGCTAATTGTTATTTAAATGAAATTTTTAGGCCCATATTTTAGCTTTCCTCTTTCTTGATTTATCCTTTCCTTGGAATTTATTTATTTTATTTTTAATGCCTGACGAAAATCAAGGTGTTACAATCCTAACTTCCTTAACAAGAATCTCGTCCTCGAGATTCGGAAAGGCTAGAAGTAGAAGGTTAAAGATAGGCTTCAAGTCTACATTTGCATAGATTGGGCTTTGGCTAAGTTAGGGCTTTCCTGACAACGTGTTATTGACTTCATGATTGGAGTTGATCTTGCAGAATGGCGACGAATGAATTATGTTGAGTTGAAACTAGAGGTAGATTCTCTCCTTTATATTGGGATTATGACCTAATAGGTGCATGAGGAAAAAGGAAATGGGATTAAGCTTTTATTTCAAAATGTATCGTTCTTGCGATTACATATATTTATATATTCATTCATGCCTTATTTTTGACATGAATGGTAATACAATCAAGTAAAAAGAAAAGCAATCAACCGTAAATCTACGTCTATGGTAGCTCAGGGGACGACTCGATCACGGGCTCGCGGGAGACGGTCGGGGTCGAGGAACTTGACGGTCCGGCGGGTGGAGCACTGTGGGAGATCCTCTTGGGCCTCACGGTAGGGATCCGAAGGGGTTTCTTCCGACGAGGCGGAAGAGGTGCGATCTCCTCTATGTCCTTCTTCAACTCTCTGAGCTGCTGACGAAGCTGGGTATGGACCATGGCGCCTTGGCGTAGAAGCTCGTTCTGACGCCTCAACTCCTCTACCTCGAGAGTCAGCTGGGGGTTCTGCTGGACTTGTCGACGGAGCTCAGCATTCTCGCGGGCCAGGTTCTCCGATGAGTGACGGTAGAAGTCGATGGTGTCGTGTTGACTATCTGCGTCGAGGACGGCCTCCGTGTGAAGGTTGTCCATAGCCTCCAAGAGTCTCATGGTGCGGGTGATGGCGGAGTTGTCCTGAGGGAGGGAGTTGATGTAGATGCTGCGGTGACTCCCTGGTGTACGCATGGACATGAAGCGGTAGATGGTGTCGCGAAGGTGGCAGTCGTAGACCAGTCGAAGCTCGGCGAGGGACTGAAGAGCGGCTCGCTGGCTAGCCACCACGAATGAAGGTCCTCCAACTCCATGGGTGTAGAAGGGTGGCTGCGTGGAGGAGGGGCGGATCACAACCGTGACCTCGCAGTAGCTCTCGTTCGCATCGGGAAAGATCCCGTGGAACGCAGGCTCATGGGGAAACCCCAAAAAGTCGACGAGCACGCGAAGCTCGCGGATGAATCCGGCCTCGTCACGAAGAGTTCCACTCATGGTATGAACCGGTATCTACAAAAGAGAGAAAATTTTTGTGAAAATCTCGGAAGGTGAGAGGATAAGTAATCTTTTGTAAAATATAGTGAATATATATAGGTCCTAAGGTCAGGTCTGTTTGGCTTCCTACAGTCAAGTCGGCTCTGATACCATCTTGTCGCGCCCCGATTTAATAAATCAGGACTTTATTGAAATTCCATTGAAAATCAATAAAACAAGACGTTCATCAAGCGACCACGTACAATACGGGCAATCATTCACGGTTCGTAGACCGCATTAATACAAAAGTGAATGAAAGTGAAGAGAAACTAATAAAATCAAGGGTCCTAGATGAACGCCTCCTTCCAGTCTCGCCTTGACTGGGTCGCTACTCCAGACCTTCATCCTCCTCGTAGTAGACTGGCTCTGATGGTGTAAGTCAACGGGGTGAGTACAGATGTACTCAGCAAGCCACCGAATGCAAATATAATGCAAGATAATAACAAGGGAGATTGTGGCTAGTTTAGCGGAAGCAGCATATTTGTAAAGCATTTAATGTGAGCAATTTATTAGTACGGAAAAGTAAACATGTGAATGCATCATCATCTTCTAACTCGAGGAGTACGTTTTACCTCCCCGCACAACAGTCCTTATATGCCATGAATAACTCATCCATTCAAACAATTGTAAACTAACTGCGAGTAGTCACACAACCCGCCCTTGACCGTGGGCTCGGCTTTTCGAAAGATTGATTTTACTCTGATCAGAGATGTACCACTGTACCCACAAGGCACGCACTCATCACTTACACCAAAGTGTAACGAGATGACCCATTTCACGGGAACTCATGCCAAAACCTTCCGTATGGTCTCCCCCGACTCAACAGCACCCTCTTATAGGTTTCGTACCGTGTCTCGCCATGTCGAGTTTCCACAATACCCCCCCTTGAGCCATCGTCGGTACAAAGCGCCCTGAGGGCTAGCCCCTTGTACCCCTCCACTATGGTGCATAGAGCCGGAGTGTTCCACACTTCCAGTTAGGACTTACCCATTAGACTTGTGGTTGGTACGGAAGTGCTTTGCAACAGATCCCGCAGACCGGTCCTTATAGTGCCCCGGGTGCGACCAACCAGTTTCCGAGCTTGCACCCGGAACCCACCATACTTATAACAACCCTAACTCCAACAGAGTCCAGAGACAAGAATAACGGGGTATTTCATATACCAGAATTCATCTATTCTACGACTCATTCTTTTTATTCTATAGCAGTTGTGCCGGTACATTGGGCACTAGCTAATATAATATTTGTAGAGTGACAAGGAGTTGAGGCTCAATAAGCATGGCTTGGGTTTGCACACAAGGACGGGGATCTAATAAATATAAGTGTAGGGCTTGATCTTTGACTAATGCAATATTAACCTATGGGTTATAGCGATAATTTATTAAATCATGGGCTCAATAATGATCAACTGTGTCCACAAAGGTGGTCGATGACTTGCCTTGCTCAACAAAGGGTGAAGGTGGAACCTCGGGATAGAACTCCGGATCTTCGACGACGTCGTAGTCTTCTCGATACGGAAAAGTAAATAAAACATTCAATAAATAATCCAAAACAAACAACCATACTAACATACATGTTTATGTTGGATTAAGTAAAGGAGATAGAGTCTTAACTTTTAGGGTTTTGTTTCTCAAACATTTAAGATTAATTTTTAATGAGATTCCTTAATTTTTATAGCTTGATATAATTATTCTTCCTAAGGGGGTTTTATTTCTCTCTTTTTAAAGTTGAAGTAAAAAGTTATAAAATGACCTTAATGTTTTTATGGCATTAATATAGTGACATTAGGTTATTTAGATCTTCTGAAGTTTGTTATATAAGTTTTAGGATAGTTTCATAAAGGGTTGACTTTTCTTAAATGCCTTAATTAAATGTCCTAAAAGGGCATTTACAATATCCTTTAATGGAACAAAGTGGGTAAAAATGAATATTCTATTTTTATGGTAAAAATAGTAAACTCAAGTTGTTAGGTTCTCTAAAGTTATTATACAAGTTGTCATGACATTTTTATCAAGTGTTTATCTTCTTTCATATGACTTACTTTATTATCCTACAAGGGCTTTTGCAATATTAATTAATAGATTAAAGTGGGCTAAGTGAACATGTTATTTTTATTGCATTGAAACAGTGGAATCAAGTCATTAAGTCCTTTGGATTTATTATCTAAATTTTCATGATATTTTTGTAAAGTGTTATATTTCTATTATATGAGTTAATTATTAAATGGGCCTAGGGGATGTTTATTTAATGACTTATAATGGGCAAAATGAATTGTTACATCTTTATTGGTTTACAAACAATGTACTGGAGTTAATAGATCCTCTAGAAGTATTATATAAATTTCTAAGAGTTTTTCTGTATTATTTAATTGGAATATTAATCAAATCCTAAAGGGGTCTTAGGGATGTAATTTTAGTAAAATGTCATGGACAAATTGGTTATTACATTTTTATTGTATTAACCATAGTGAATTAGAGCCATTATATCTTCTGATATTATTTTATAAATTTTTAATGGTTTATCTGAATTATTTTATTGAAATATTAATTAACTCCTAAAGGGGATTTTTCTTTATTATTTAATAAGATTATTATGTGCCAAATAGACATATTGTTTTTATTGCATAAAAGTGTAGAGGATAAAGAGAAAAATTTTCCAGAATTAAAATGGTGAAATTTGGAGTTAATTTGAGCAAGATATGAATTTTGGAAGTTTAAAACTATTTTCTGAATTTTATTTTAAACAGAAATTAGTCTCTGGTCCACGGTGAGCCAGGCCCACGGTGGACCAGCGACTGTGCGCGTGAGCCGGGCCATTCAGGACCGTTGGATCAAGATCCATCGGCCTGTGCATGCGCGGGGCGGGTTAAGTGAGATCCGACGGCTCACAACCCTCGATACCCCTTCGGCTAGGATCAAGGGCCAGGATTAAATCCGTGGCTGATCTAATCTCAGCCGTCCCTTCGCGATCGCATGGCGGAGCACGCGTCCGACACGTACGCGGCACGGGGAAGACAGGCGTCTTCGTCTCCGGCTCCGGCGGCGCACGGGTGGGAGCAGGGCGACGGCGACGAGGGCCCTATGCCCTAGTTTCCGGCAAAAATGGGAAGAGGAGGGGGAGAGGGTCATGTCCGTACCGGGTTTGGCGGTGAAAGGTGACCGACGGCGATCGGCGGCGAGAAGGGGCGGAGGAGGGCCTCGGGTCCGACGGCGACGCGACGGTCTGGCGGTGATCTGGCCCGACGGAGGCGATGCCGAGGCAGAGGGTGCGTCGACGGTCCTGGCGGAGGTGACGACGAGAGCGACGGTGGCCCGGAGCGCCGGTGAAGTCTTGCCGGAGCCGAAGCAGGGGAGAAACCGAAAAAACGAAGGCGGCGGCTAGGGAGGGAAAGGCTTCGAGGGGTTTCGGTGTGGGCGGAATGCGGCGAGCATCGGGGTCTTTATAGGGTCGCCGTCGACAAAAATGGTAGGCTACGCGAAGGAAACCGAGGGGGAAGATTTCCGTAACACCCGCGAGCCTTCCCTCAGCTCGGATCCTTGCCAACTATAGCGAAATCGCGTGAAAAAATTGAGGGAAAGGGATCGCCGAGCGTCGAGGTAAGTGAATCCGGGGCTGGTTTGGAGAGATTTGGCGGTCGGCGGCGGAAATTGGAAGGGGGGACGCCGGCATGGAAGGGGAGGGATCCCCTTCCGTTTGGAGAAGAAGGACCTGACAAGGGGGTCCCTCCTGCCAGCGGGCGTGCGGGAGAGAAGAGATGACGAGCGGGCCCGGCATGGCAGTGGGAGAGAGGGGGCGTGGGAGAGGCTGGCGGGTGGGCCAGAGATGGCAGCGGGATGGCGCACGCGCGGTGGCTGCCAGGTGGGCCTGGTGGAGCGTGGCGCGGAGGAGAGAGGAAGGGGGAGCGCCGACAGGCTGGCCCCGCCTGTCAGCGAGAGGGGCGTGCTGGGCTGGGCCGAAAGGCTTTCGGAGGGAGAAACGGGGTTGCGGCCCATTAATATTTAAAATTGTTTTTCTGTTTAAAATAATTCCTGAAATTGGTTTATTTGTTTAAGGCTTGAAGCACTGTTGATAAAATTTTGTAAAAATTCTCAAAAATATTTCTTGGCCTCTAGTTTATCCCATAAAGTTTTCAAGTCCAAATTTTGAATATTTATCTCTATTTGGCTTTAATAGGGCTCTTTTAGGATTTTTATTAATAACCAAAATTCAGAAATTCTTTTATTATTGTATTTCCTTTATTTTATTTTATTTTAATTTTGGGGCTGTTACAAAAACCCACCTGGATCTTTTCTAATAATCATAAAAATGCATAAATTTTTCATTTTTTCTCAATTTTTTATCATTTTTATAGCGCATATTTCATGTTTAAAGCATATAGATGTCCAAGTTGCATATCTGCATCTAAGTAAGGATCTAGCTACCAGGCATGTAAAAGATAGCGAAAGCATTCAGCCTACACATGCTGGTTACGAGAAGCAATGGTGATCATTTTTCAATTTTAAAGCATAAAAGCCATGCATATGACAAATATCAAATATATCATGTGAACTGAAATAGAACATGATCATCGACAAGTAATCAAATACATATACTAGCTAGAGAAAGTAAAGCAGATTAATCATATAACAGAAGCAAGCTCAAAATGTGATTGATGATTATGCATGATATGAACGCACAAAAAGACTCAATAAAAAATAAAGAAGAAAGAAAACTGACTCAAAGTATCCTAAAAAGGATACACAACTCCCAAATCCCCTCGCAAACGCTCAAAAGTAGACTGATCTAGGGGTTTGGTAAAAATATCAGCCAACTGCTGATGGGTATCAACATGAACAAGATCAATGACCCCTTTCTCATATTGATCCCTCAGAAAGTGAAAGCGCACATCAATATGTTTGGTTTTTGAATGAAGACATGGGTTTTTCCCTACACTAATTGCACTAGTGTTATCACAAAACAAAGGAACTCTCGAAGGGAAGAACAACCCAAAATCCCGCAAAGTAGAAATCATCCAAACCAACTGAGAACAACAGCTAGTAGAAGCTACATACTCAGCCTCAGTAGTAGAATGCACAACTCCAGATTATTTTCGAGAAGCCCAAGAAACAAGTGAAGAACCAAGAAGCTGGCAAGTACCGGAAGTCGACTTGCGATCCAGTCGGCACACACCGAAATTAGCGTCGGAAAAACTAGCTAAATCAAGAGACGATGATGCAGAATAATAAAAACCTAAATCAGGGGCATACGTAAGATACCTAAAAATACGCTTCACAGCCTATCGGTGAGATGCGCGTGGTGAAGACTGAAAACACGCACACACACCTACGGCAAACTGAATGTCTGGTCTCGTCGCATTCAAGTATAGCAGCGATCCGATCATCCCTCGATACTCTCTCTCGTTTACCTTGACGCTGTTCTCGTCCTTGTCCAGACCTCCAGATGTACCCATTGGGGTCATCTGTGGCTTCATCTCTCCACCAAAATCAAACTTCTTCAGCATGTCCCGTGTGTACTTACCCTGATGGATGAAAATGTTGTCCTTGGTCTGCTTGATCTGGAGCCCTAAAAAGTACTTGAGCTCTCCCATGAGACTCATCTCAAACTCGCTATGCATCTGCTCAGAAAACATGGACACAAGCTCATTAGTAGAACCACTAAAAATAATATCATCCACATAAATCTGAGCAACCAATAAGTCTGCGCCATCTCTAAGCAAGAAAAGAGTCTTGTCCACAGAGCCCATCACAAAACCTTTCTGCAACAAGAACTGCTTCAGGCAATCATACCAAGCCCTAGGGGCTTGCTTCAGACCAGATAAAGCCTTCTACAACTTGAACACATGTCGAGAAAACTTAGGGTTCTCAAAACCGGGGGGTTGCTTAACATAGACCTCCTCCTGTATATACCCGTTTAGAAAAGCACTCTTCACATCCATTTGATAAAGCTTAAAACCTTTAGAAGCAGCAAAGGCCAAAAGAATATGAATGGACTCAAGACGGGCAACAGGGGCGAAGGTCTCTTCAAAATCAATACCATCTTTTTGACAAAAACCCTGTGCCACTAGTCGAGCTTTGTTGCGCACCACAACCCATCTTCACCTTGTTTGTTCCTAAACACCCACTTGGTGCCTATGGTGTTGCATCCAGGTGGCAGCTCAACTAGTGTCCAAACCCGATTGCGAACAAAATTTTCAAGCTCTTCTTGCAAGGCGATTATCCAATTTGAATCGGAAAGAGCATGAGAAACGTCTCGGGGCTCAAAAGTAGCAACAAATGCAGACTCAACAAACATAGCAAGAGAACCAATTGAAGACCGTAAGGATCTCTCGGTAAGATCACCGATGATAAGCTCTAAAGGGTGATCACGCTGAACTGCTCGGGATCCTAGGTGATCTGAACTCACCTCACCGGAGTCAGCAACTCGCTCCTCTGGACTCGGCTGAGGAGGCTCGATCGAAGTAGAATGAGTGATTAGAGGTCCGTCCTCATCCTCAGTCGAAGTCTCAGAAGGTGTGGGGTCTGCAGGCGGTGCAGAGGGCCCACCCTCATCATCAGTAGGAGTGTCATCATCTTCCTCTAAGATGGACTCTCCAAGCTCATCATCTCCAGAAAGCTCAAAAGAAGGAGTCGGTGAGGGCAAAGACTCATCAAAAGAAACCTCACAAGTGTCGACAAGCATCTGAGAGTCTAGGTTCCAAACACGAAAGTCTCGTGAATGCAAAGCATAACCAAGAAAGACTCCATCCCAGCAACGAGAATCAAACTTGTTCAAATGCCCTCCCTTCTTAAGCACAAAGCACTTGCATCCAAAAGCTCGCAAGTGACTCACCTTGGGCTGTCTACCAAACCACAACTCATATGACGTCTTACCTAAGTAAGCTCTAAGAAAAATGCGGTTTGCAAGATAGCAAGTTGTGTTCATTGCTTCAGCCCAAAAATGCCTAGGAGTCCTATGCTCATCAAGCATCATCCTAGCCATCTCGACTAGCATGCGATTCTTCGTTCCACAACGCCGTTCTGTGGGGGAGTGTAATGAGCAGAGAACTGATGATCAAGACCCTCATCACTACAGAAGGTGACGAACTGATAGTTTTTAAACTCAGAGCCGTTGTCCAAATGAATTGATCGCATCAGACCATTGTTCTCGTTCTTTAGCTTCAAAATCAGGTCATGAACATACTGAAAAGTCTCGTCCTTAGACTCTAGAAAGTAAACCCACGAAAATCGAGAAAAATCGTCAACTATCACAAGGGCGTACCACTTCCCACCGACTAAGCGTACTCGAGCTGGACCTATTGTGTCCATGTGCAACAACTCTCCCGGGTACGAAGTCATCACCTGAATCATAGGTGCGTGAGAAGTGGCAACCATTTTCCCATGACGACATGGATGACACACTAGATCCTTCTCCATCTTAAGCTTAGGAAATCCTCGGATAAGATCAATAGAACTCAATCTGACAAGCAGATCAAAGCTCAAATAACCTAACCTTCTATGCCACTTCCATAGCTCAGAGGAGGATCTGGCCATGAGACAGCAAGAAGGGCTAGAAGAACTAGAGAAATCAATACAAAAAACCTTACTAAAAGGTAAGATCCGGCAAACTAAAGATACTCTAGAATCAACAACAGAAGACATGCCCTTCTTAAATCTCACTTCTAAACCATCCTCAAGAAGTTGCGAAACAGAAATTAGATTAAAGTTCAGATTTCCAACTAAAGCAACATTTTTCAAAGAGAAATAATCATAAATATGAATCGACCCAATACCTTGTACCTTCCCTTGACCACTGTTCCCGAAAGTGATGTATTCCTTGGAGCTCGAGGGAGTGAGACTGGAGAACCATCTGCGGTGTCCCATCATGTGGCGAGAACATCCTGAATCAATGATCCATACGTCCTCCAGTCCTCGATCCTGCAAGATCAATGGTCATGAGTGGGAGCAAATGGTCGAACACCAGGTTTAGCAAAGGTGCTAAACCAATGTCGAGCCATCTACTCGTAAGTAGGAAAGCAGAAGGAATCATATGAGTCTGGACCAAAATGCGGCTCAAAGCGCGGTCCTTTGTTCTGCCTAAAATCACGGCCACGAGGTCCAAAACCGTATCCATAACGATCTGGAACTCTGCCGGAATGAAAACCACCCTCTGGAGCACGGTCATAAAAACCGTCTCCTCTACCACCACCTACACGACGTGGCCTGGCCTCTAGCCTCTCTCTACATCGAGGAACTCTCTATCTACCACCCTGCTGGTAGAACTGCTCCTGCCCACCTTGAGCTCTCTCTGCTCACTCAACCCGCTTCCTCCTAAAGCAAAACTCCTCAAGATGCTGGTCTCTCTAACAAAACTCAAAGTGATAGGTAGTCTTCTTGGGATGTGGTTGAGGCTCGGGATTCTTAGGCTTGGTGGTGTTGGGTGTAGCATCCTTGGTGTGAGAGGGTCCAGGTAAAGAATCAAGAGAAGTGTGGAGAGGTTTAGGCTTTGGAACCCAGATTTGCTTCTTAGGTGGAGCTTTAGGTTGTTCTTGGAACACTCCATCCTTGCGCTGACTATCTTTAAAGGACTCGGTGGAGTGAGTCTTGGGATATCTCTGTTCGGGAGTCATCTTACTCCACTCCACTGCTCGGCTAATAGCACTCTCAAAATCAACCTTGGTATAGGTGTAACCTACCCCAAACCCATCCTGTGTCTTAAACTGCTGGATCATCTTGCCGAGCTGTGGCTCTCTGGCACTAACCCAACTCAGGATCTGACGGAGGTAAAAGTTCTCGTTCTGAAAATCAGCTAGCTCCTCTCTCAAGGAAGCTAACACCTCCACCTGAGACAAGCAGATCTCACACTCTTTATCAACTTCGACAGAATTCTCAGCTTTTAGCTTGATCAACTCCATTCTTATGGACAAGCGGTTCTCACAAACAGTGGGTGGAACTGACAAGGTCTCAAGCTCTAGCTTAGTCTACTCCAACTCAGCTCTCACTCCAGCTAATTCACTCAACTGCTCATCACTCTTGGCTCTCAACTCAGCTATACTGGCTAAATGGGATGGGCAGTCTACACAAGGCACGACGATAGTGGCGTGAGCATCTTTTAGCTCCTGCTGAGTGCTTTCAAGCTCAGTGGCCATAGCGTCTCTCTCATCTACTCTCTCTATGTACCTGGACTTAAGTGTCATCAGGTCACCCAACAACACCTCACAGTTAGGGCACTCACTACTATCACCCAAGCAAGAGAAGACAATAGACTCTTAATCTTTCCATTCGCCATGGCAAGATCACTCTCAAGCTCATCTATCCTCTTCTTAGCCCCTCTAAGCAGTTTCTCCCAGTACTTCAACTCCAGACGGTTCTGTTCTAGTAAATTAACAACTTCTTGTTCATAGGAAGATACCTTCTTATCGTCGTCGTCACAGTCATCGGAGGAGTCCTTTTCTTTCTTATCCCCAAGAGCCATTGAGCAGAAGCTCTTGTGGGGTCTCTAGTTGTGACGCGAGCGACTCTTCGGCTTGTCCCCGAAGGCCATGAAGCAGAGGCCCGCCGGATCGTCCCTGTCCTTAGCCTTCCTAATCACGATCTCTTCATCACTTGAGCTCGAAGATGAGGAGGAAGACGAAGATATCTTGGAGTAGCTCTTCTCCATCTCGGCGAAGAAGGCCTTGTCTCGCTTCTTGTTCTCACGCCTGTAGTCCTTCAAAGTCTTTCGAAAGAATCTCGTCTTGGGCTTGCCCTTTGTAGAAGTGGAGTTGTCGTACTTGCCGAAGTCATAGGAGTTGCCGCCGGTTCCCTTCTTGTAATTCTTCCGCTTGGGGTAGTCGGCGATGAAATGACCTGGATCACCACACTCAAATCATATGGACTTTGTGTCGTGTCTTTTAACCATTCGTTTATAATAGACACATCGCACCCGGTTGTTAACAAACACAGATCATCATCTCCTAGCAAATCAAGTTGTTCCTTGGAGATAGACATCAAGGAAAAATCAGTACAACTCAAGGCAGTAAGATCAGCAAACGGTGTCGCGAGTGCCAGAGTCTTTGAGCCAGAAACAATGAGATTTGATCTCAACTGGATATCGACCTCTGAGGCCTTGAGCTTACTAAAAAGCTCTGCGATAGTCAAGGTATCATAAGAAGCGCTCTCAAAAATAGAAGAAACTTTGATCTCCCAGATCTTAGGGTCCAAGGTATGGAGAACCTTAAGCGCATGTTCATGATCCGATACCAGCTGATCACGCTCGGCCTTGTGTAGGACCGAAAGTAGCGACCAGAGGGGGGGTGAATGGGCGCCTTAAAAAATTCTTTCGAATCAATGGCCTATTCCCAATACCCAACGCACCTCAGAAAAACTACGCAGCAGAAAATAAACAGAAGGCCTAAGTTTAAAGATTTCTAACCTAGAAGCAACTGATGATAAACAGTGTAAAACTAAAGTAGTGCAACTAGGTAGATGAACAAGGTGTAACAGGCCTAAACTTCTCAATGAAATGATCTAAGAATGTATAAGATGAAAAGAGAAGTTACTGTCCAATTTTGTCTCCTGTTCGGAACTTGACGAAGCCTGCTTCGCCCGTCGAGGTCTGCTTCGGAGATGGTGACGAAGCCTGTCCGAGATGCCGAAGATGTCACGGTCTAGCCTAGTTCGAAGTGGCAAGTTGCGGAGTGTACTTCGGAGCGAAGTGTGACAATGTCGGAGCCTGGTTCGAAGTATGTACTTCGAAGACAAGGCTTCGAACACAGCTTCGAACCAAGAGCTTCGGAGCAAAGTGACAGAGTCGGAGCCTGCTTCGAAGTGTGCACTTCGAAGACAAAACTTCGAACACAACTTTGAACCGAAAGCTTCGAAGCAAAACCTTCGAACATAAAGCTTTCGAACACAACACTCAAAAGGACAACCTTCGAACAAAGAAGCGAAATCTGTCACACGACAGAAAATCAACTCCTAAGCCTACACTCTATCTTCGAACAGGGAAAGCTTCGGAAGGAGAACCGAAGGTTGACACGCCACAAGGAAATCAAATCGAAGTCTATCAGAAATGACAAGCTGCGAACCCAACTTCGAAGCCTACCGAAGTGTGGACTTCAAACAGCTAGATTCAGAGAATGTTGTTCGAAGTATGCTATGATGTCCGTTCAGCAAAATACTTCGAAGCTTATCAACACAGACTGCACACCGAAGATCGAACGAAGCCTTCAAAGGAGATAGATCGAAGCCTGCCTCACGATACTGAGGGGCTTCGAACATAGAGTGGCTTCGCTCGAAACACAACCAAAAAGGTGACAGAGCCTGTCAGCCTCGATCTAAAAGCAGAGCAGTAGAAGGTGAAAAGCTGCACAGCACACTGTAGCTACAGGAAAGTAGTACTACTTGCACCAGCAAGAACTAGTACTCGGTTTGTGAAGAACAGAAGCAAAACGAGAAGCTTCCTCTCACGAAATAAATTCAGGCAGCCTGTAGCCGAAGCAATAACTCCCCAAACCAAACAATGTGCACCAAGAAAAATCAACAGGGACCAAGGCTTTAATGCATTCAAGAGATTAGAGCAAATGCAAGGCAAAAAACAGGAACGAGCAAGAGCCTGGCGGCGCACACAGGAGAGAGAAGGAGAGACAAAATGACCCAAAGGAGTGGATGTGATTTCAGCCAAAAGGGTAGTCCAAACCCTAGGGATTGGAGTCCTATTTATAGGCTCCCAACACTAGGAATATTCTACCAGCCCCTTAGGGTTTTTACAGACTCAAAAATAAAGGAAAAGACTCTACTGCCCTTAGGAATTTTTACAGACACGACTGACTGACTATGGGCCTAGAGTAACAGATGACTTATCCGGAAGCTAAGTTTTCGTAGCGACTACGGCTTCTCTTCTGGACAGTCGGATACAAGATCAACGGTTGTCAGTTTTGCGCCGAAACTGACAAAGCCTCCACCGGCTTTGCACCAGGTACCCGGATTGGGCCGGCCCGACTCCGCAGCTCTCTCAGCCCGGCAATCGCTCACCGCCCGTGTACCTGAGTCAACCCTGGTCAACAGCCTAGTGGGTCTTCTACTGCTTCTGACCCATGCACCCGGATTGGGCCAGCCCGACTTCGCAGCCTCCTCTGCCCGACAGTCGCTCGCTGCCCGTGTACCTGAGTCACACGCGGCCCATGAAACAGCAGATCTCTTCTTCTTCTGTCCTCATTGACTATCGTTGACAATGACTCATCACTTCTGGAGCCATGAGGCTCACGCTATTCAGCATGGCTCCTCAATCTCCCCCTTGATGAGTGCATTGTCAACACTCCTCTTTTCACGGCTCTTCAGCACCTGCGAACAAATGTGGAAACAACGAAAACAACACAAGAAAAACAGAGAAGAAAAAAATAAGGTAAAAGTTTAACCCTAATGACCAAAAGCCAAACAAAAGCAAGAAACGGTCATTATGGTTAACCAAAACGTAAAAACTCAAAATGAGTGTGAGTTCAGAACAACAAGGATATTAACAGAGTAAGAACTCCCCCTTAAACTCTGATCCCAAATTTTCTCCCCCTTGTTGACAAGTGAACTCATCAAGCACTCAAAAGAGACTTAGACTCCCCCTGAAATGCAACTCCCCCTCAAAATATGCAGTGAATTCAACTGGAGTGCATAAGGAGTGTAGAAAGCATGCTTCTCAGATATGATTGACTGTAATTACAGCATCTAACAAGTATAGCAAAAGAGATACTGTCTAAGACACATGGCATGATCAGTGCAGCAGATGATATCTAAGGAAAGTCATTAGCACGCATTTTTCAGTTTTCGCAAACAAAAAACATCACCACATTTTCTAGTAAAACAAGCAAGGTAAGACATGAGAGGCAAAAGCTAACTGATATCTACCAAGATAGGCTTTGTTCAAAAACAAAGTGCTTTAGCAAACTTGTTATCATTTCAATTTACAAGCTTTTTCTTGTTCCTTTTTCATTTTTGCCAGGGGTTATTTGCATGTCAAACCTTATGCTAACCGACCAAGTCAAGCCTAGGCTAGAACTGGACCATCAGAAGCTTAAGACATTGGTCTTGGCATACACTACACTGTCCTAGTTCATACCAAAGTGCTATGATATGCAGTCCAGAACAAATGTAATGCGACAAAGCAAACCCACCTGGATCTTTTCAAGTTATGCACAACAGGGCATGGAATGTTCATTGTTCTTGAATTTTCATCATTTTTATAGCACATTTCCATGTTTAAAGCATACAGATGTCCAAGTTGCATATTTGCATCTAAGTCAAACTAGCTACAAGGCATGTAACAGATAGCAAGAACATTCAGCCTACGCATGCTAGTTACCAGAAGCAATGGTGATCATTTTTCAATTTTAAAGCATAAAAGCCATGCATATGACAGATATCAGATATATCAAGTGAACTGAACCAAAGCATGATCATCGACAAGTAATCAAAAGCATGTACCAGCTAGAATAAGTAAAGCAGTTCAATCATATAACAGAAGCAGGCTCAAAAGTGTGATATGTGAATATGCAAGGTATGAACACACACAGAAAGACTCAAGAAAAGAGTAAAGAGGAAAGAAAAACTGACGCAAAATATCCTAAAAAGGATATACAACACCCAAATCCCCTCGTAAACGCTCAAAGGTAGACTGATCTAGGGGTTTGGTGAAAATGTCAGCCAACTGATGATGGGTATCAACATGAACAAGGTCAATGACACCTTTCTCATATTGATCCCGCAAGAAGTGAAAGCGCACATCAATGTGTTTGGTTTTTGAATGGAGACATGGGTTTTTCCCTACACTAATTGCACTAGTGCTGTCGCAAAACAAAGGAACTCTGGTAGGAAAGAACAACCCAAAATCTCTCAAAGTGGAAATCATCCAAACCAACTGTGAGCAGCAGCTAGCAGCAGCTACGTACTCAGCCTCTGTGGTCGAAAGAGCAACTCCAGATTGCTTTCGAGAAGACCAAGAGACAAGAGAAGAACCAAGAAACTGGCAAGTACCGGAAGTCGACTTGTGATCCAACCGGCACCCACCAAAGTCGGCATCCGAAAAGCCAGATAGATCAAGAGATGATGATGCTGAATAGTAAAGACCGAGATCAGGCGCATAGGTGAGATACCTGAAAATGCGCTTGACAGCCTGCCGGTGAGACGCGCGTGGTGAAGACTGAAAACGCGCGCAAAGTCCTACGGCGAACTGTATGTCCGGTCTTGTTGCCGTTAAGTACAATAGCGAACCGATCATCCCTCGAAACTCTCTCTCATTGACCTTGACACCGCTCTCGTCCTTGTCCAAACCCCCGGAAGTGCCCATCGGGGTCATCTGCGGCTTCAATTCACCACCAAAGTCAAATTTCTTTAACATATCGCGAGTGTACTTACCTTGGTGGATGAAGGTACCGTCCTTGGTCTGCTTGATCTGGAGCCCTAAGAAGTACTTGAGCTCACCCATGAGGCTCATCTCAAACTCACTGTGCATCTGCTCAGAAAACTTGGACACAAGAGAATCAGTAGTACCGCCAAAGATAATATCGTCCACGTAAATCTGAGCAACTAAGAAATCTGAAGCATCTCTGAGCAAGAAAAGAGTTTTATCCACAGAACCCATCACAAAGCCCTTCCCCAACAAAAATTGCTTCAACCGGTCATACCAAGCCCTGGGGGCTTGCTTCAACCCGTATAAAGCTTTGTGCAACTTAAAAACATGTCGAGGAAACTTAGGGTTCTCAAAACCGGGGGGTTGCCTAACATAAACTTCCTCCTCTATGAACCCGTTCAGAAAAGCACTCTTAACGTCCGTTTGAAAAAGCTTAAAACCCTTCGAAGCGGCAAAAGCTAAAAGAATGCGAATGGACTCAAGACGGGCAACAGGGGCGAAGGTTTCTTCAAAGTCAATACCTTCCTTATGGCAATAACCCTGGGCAACTAGTCGAGCTTTGTTGCGCACCACAACCCCATCTTCACCTTGTTTGTTCTTGAATACCCACTTGGTGCCTATGGGGTTGCATCCTGGTGGCGGCTCAACTAGTGTCTAAACCCGATTGCGGACAAAGTTCTCAAGCTCTTCTTGCATAGCATTAATCCAATTAGAATCAGAAAGAGCATGAGAAACATCTCTGGGCTCAAAAGATGCAACAAACACAGATTCAGCAAACACAACAAGAGAGGCAGAGGAACGCAAAGTTCTCTCAGTCAAATCACCAATGATGAGCTCTGAGGGATGGTCACGCTGAACTGCTCGGGTTCCCTGGTGATCTAAGTCACCTCACTGGAGTCAGCAGCTGGCACCTCTGGACTCGACTGAGGGGGCTCGATCGATGTGGAAGAAGTGATCAGAGGTCCGCCCTCATCCTCAGTCGAAGTCTCAGAAGGTGTGGGCTCTGCGGGGGATGCAGAAGGCCCACCCTCGTCAGCAGCTGGAGTATCCTCATCTTCCTCGAAGATGGACTCTCCAAGCTCATCATCACCAGAAAGCTCAAACGAAGGAGTCAAAGAAGGCAAGGACTCATCAAAAGAAACCTCACAAGTCTCGACAAGCAGTTGGGATTCGAGGTTCCAAACACGGAAGCCTCGAGAATGCAATGCATAACCAAGAAAAACACCATCCCAGCAACGAGACTCAAACTTGTCCAAATGCCCTCCCTTCTTGAGCACAAAGCACTTGCAGCCAAACGCTCGCAAGTGGCTCACCTTGGGCTGTCTGCCGAACCGCAACTCATATGATGTCTTACCAAGGTAAGCTCTAAGAAAAATGCGGTTGTCCAGATAGCAAGCCGTGTTCATGGCTTCAGCCCAAAAACGCCTAGGAGTCCTGTGCTCATCGAGCATCGTCCTGGCCATCTCGACTAGCGTGCGGTTCTTTCGTTCCACAACGCCGTTCTGTGGGGGAGTGTAAGGAGAAGAAAACTGATGGTCCAGACCCTGATCACTACAGAAGCTGACGAACTGAGAGTTCTTGAACTCAGAGCCGTTGTCGGAGCGAATCGCTCGCATTTGACCATTGTTCTCATTCTTCAACTTCAAGATCAGGTCATGAACAAACTGAAACGTTTCATCCTTAGACTCCAAAAAGAAAACCCACGAAAATCGAGAAAAGTCGTCAACAATTACAAGTGCATACCACTTCCCACCGACTGAGCGTACTCGAGCTGGACCTACAGTGTCTAAATGTAAAAGCTCGCCCGGATACGATGTCATCACCTGAGTCACAGGTGAGTGAGAAGTGGCAACCATTTTCCCATGACGACAGGGATGACAAACTAGATCCTTCTCCATCTTAAGCTTGGGCAATCCTCGGATGAGGTCCATAGAGCTTAACCTGACTAGCAGATCAAAACTCAAGTGACCTAACCTCCTATGCCACTTCCAGAGCTCAGAAGAAGATCCAGCAATCAAACAACGAGAAGGGCCAAAAGAACTAGAGAAGTCAATTCGAAAAACTTTACCGAATGGTAAGATCTGACAAACCAAAGACCCTCTAGAATCAACCACAGATGAATTGCCCTTCTTAAAACGCACTTCCAAACCATCCTCAAGAAGTTGCGAAACAAAATCAAATTGAAGTTCAAATTCTTAACCAAAGCAACATTCTTCAAAGAGAAATGATCTGAAATGCTAATTGACCCTATGCCACTTACTTTCCCTTGACCGCTGTTCCCGAATGTGATGTACTCTTTGGAGTTCGGGGGAGTGAGACTGGAGAACCATCTGCGATGTCCCGTCATGTGGCGAGAGCATCCTGAGTCCATGATCCAAACATCCTCCAGTCCCCGGTCCTGCACAATCAGTGTCTGTAAGTGGGAGCAAATGGTCCGGCACCAGGTTTAGCAAAAGAGCTAAACCAGTGTCGAGCCATCTGCTCAAAAGATGGAAAGCGAAAACCATCAAAAGAGTTTGGACCAAAACGCAGCTCAAAGCGCGGTCCATGGTTCTGCCTAACCCTGCGGCCACGAGGTCCAGAACCGTAGCCAACACGGTCTGGAAATCTGCCGGAACGGACACCACCAACTGGAGCACGGGCAAGAAAGCCGTCTCCTCTACCACCACCTACACGACGCGGCCTGGCCTCCAGCCTCTCCCCGCGCCGAGGAACACGCAGTCTACCACCCTGCTGGTAGAACTGCTCCTGATCACTACGAGCCCTCTCTGCTCTCTCAACCCGCTTCCTCCTGAAGCAGAACTCCGCAAGATGCCCGTCTCTCTGACAGTACTCACAATGATAGGTAGGCTTCTTGGGATGTGGTTGAGGCTTGGGGTTCTTGGGCTTAGTGGTGATTGGTGTTGTCTTCTTGGGTTGAGAGGGTCTAGGAAGAGAGTCTAGAGAAGAGTGGAGGTGTTTGGGCTTAGGAACCCAGATAGGTTTCTTGGGTGGAGCTTTAGGTGGTTCATGGATCACTCCATCCTTGGGCTGACAAGCCTGGGAAGACTCAGTGGAGTGAGTCTTGGGATACCTCTGCTCTGCAGTCATTTTACTCCACTCCACTGCCCGGCTGATGGCACTCTCAAAGTCAGCCTTGGTGTAGGTGTAACCTACTCCAAACCCATCCTGCCTCTTGAACTGTTGGATCATCATGCCAAGCTGTGGCTCTCTGGCACTGATCCAACTCAGGATAGAACGGAGGTAAAAGTTCTCATTCTGAGAATCTGCTAGCTCCTCTCTCAAGGAAGCTAGAACCTCCACCTGAGACAAACAGGTCTCACACTCACTCTCAACTTGGACAGACTTTTCGGCTTTCAACTTAATCAACTCCATTCTAAGAGACAGACAGTTCTCACAGACAGTGGGTGGAACTGACAATGTCTCAAGCTCTAGCCTAGTCTGCGCAAGCTCAGCTCTCAACCTCTCTAAATCACCCAAATGCTCATCGCCCTTGGATTTCAGCTCAGCTAAAGCAGCTAGATGAGATGGGCAATCAACACAGGGTGCGACGACAGTGGCTTGAGCATCTTTCAGCTCCAGCTGAGCCCTTTCAAGCTCACTGGCCAAAGTGTCCCTCTCATCAACCCTTTCTGTGTACCTAGACTTCAGAGTCGATAGGTCACACAGAAGCACCTCACATTTCGGGCACTCACTGCTATCACCCAAGCAAGGGGAAGAAGATAGACTCTCAATTCTGCCATTGGCCACGGCAAGCTCACTCTCTAATCCGTCTATCCTTTTCTTAGCCCCCCTAAGCAGTTTCTCCCGATACTTTAACTCCTGACGATTGCTCTCGAGTAAATCAACAATTTCTCGCTCATAAGATGATACCTTGTTGTCGTCGTCGTCGGAGTCGTCGGAGGAGCTCTTTTCTTCCCTATCCCCAAGAGCCATTGAGCAGAAGCTCTTGCGGGATCTTCGGCGCTAGTGTGAGTGGCTCTTCGGCTTGTCTCCGAAGGCCATGAAGCAGAGGCCCGCCGGATCGTCCTTGTCCTTCCCCTTCTTGATGGTGATCTCCTCATCGCTTGAGCTCGATGAAGAGGAACAAGACGTGGACCGCTTGGAGTAGCTCTTCTCCATCTCGGCGAAGAAGGCCTTGTCGCGCTTCTTGTTCTCTCGCCGGTAGTCCTTCAGGGCCTTCTTGAAGAAACGAGTCTTCGGCTTGCCCTTGTTGAAGGAGGAGCTGTCGTGCTTGCCGGAGTCGTGGAAGCCACCCCCGGTGCCCTTCTTGTGTCCATTGCGCTTGGGGCAGTCGGCGATGAAGTGTCCTGAATCACCACATTCAAAGCATCCAGATTTTGTGCCGTGTCTTTTGAACATTCTCTTATCATAGACACGACGCACCCGGTTGTTAAACAGACACAAATCATCATCTCCCAAAGACTCAAGCTGGTCCTCAGTGATAGACATCAAAGAGAACCCAGCACAACTCACAGAAGAGGGATCAACAGAAGGTGTAGCAAGGGCCAGGGATTTTGATCCAGAACCAGTGAGATTTGATCTCAGCTGGATGTCTACCTCAGTGGCCTTCAGCTTGCTAAACAACTCAGAAATGGTCAAGGTATCGTAAGAAGTGCTCTCAACGATAGAGGATACCTTGATCTCCCAGATCTTTGGGTCCAAGGTATGGAGAACCTTGAGCGCCTGCTCATGATCTGAGACTAACTGAGCACCCTCAGCCTTGTTGTCCCGAAGCTTGTTTATGATCGACTGAAAACGACCAAACAAAGCCTCAACAGATTCACCCAGCTTCTGTGTGAAATTCTCATATTCACGCCGGTAGGTCTGATAGAGTCGAGCCTTAACCTGTGCTGTTCCCTCATGGTGTGCCTTGAGGGTAACCCAGATCTCTCTCGCAGTGGAGAGATGACTCACACGCTCAAACTCAGTGGGACCTAAACCAGAAAACAAAATGTTCATAGCCTTACTGTTGCTCAGATGCTGAGCAATGATACCAGCAGTACCTTGCTCAGTAACTGGCAAAATGACAAACGTGGTGTGAACGCAAATGTCCCATATGTCCGAACCCTGGCTCATGAGATAGGCTCGCATGCGAGTCTTCCAATAGTTATAGCCATAGGCTTCCAAGGACGGGACCTTGCCAGGAGACGTCATGGTCACTACCGGGGTTTAGAACCGGTTAAGGTATGGAAAAAACCTAACCAAGCTCTGATACCACTTGTAGGACCGAAAGTAGCGACCAGAGGGGGGGTGAATGGGCGCCTTAAAAAATTCTTTCGAATCAATGGCCTGTTCCCAATACCCAACGCACCTCAGAAAAACTACGCAGCAGAAAATAAACAGAAGGCCTAAGTCTAAAGATTTCTAACCTAGAAGCAACTGATGATAAACAGTGTAAAACTAAAGTAGTGCAATCTAGGTAGATGAACAAGGTGTAACAGGCCTAAACTTCTCAATGAAATGATCTAAGAATGTATAAGATGAAAAGAGAAGTTACTGTCCAATTTTGTCTCTGTTCGGAACTTGACGAAGCCTGCTTCGCCCGTCGAGGTCTGCTTCGGAGATGGTGACGAAGCCTGTCCGAGATGCCGAAGATGTCACGGTCTAGCCTAGTTCGAAGTGGCAAGTTGCGGAGTGTACTTCGGAGCGAAGTGTGACAATGCCGGAGCCTGATTCGAAGTATGTACTTCGAAGACAAGGCTTCGAACACAGCTTCGAACCAAGAGCTTCGGAGCAAAGTGACAGAGTCGGAGCCTGCTTTGAAGTGTGCACTTCGAAGACAAAACTTCGAACACAACTTTGAACCGAAAGCTTCGAAGCAAAACCTTCGAACAGAAAGCTTTCGAACACAACACTCAAAAGGACAACCTTCGAACAAAGAAGCGAAATCTGTCACACGACAGAAAATCAACTCCTAAGCCTACACTCTATCTTCGAACAGGGAAAGCTTCGGAAGGAGAACCGAAGGTTGAAACGCCACAAGGAAATCAAATCGAAGTCTATCAGAAATGACAAGCTGCTGAACCCAACTTCGAAGCCTACCGAAGTGTGGACTTCGAACAGCTAGATTCGGAGAATGTTGTTCGAAGTATGCTATGCTGTCCGTTCAGAAAAATACTTCGAAGCTTATCAACACAGACTGCACACCGAAGATCGAACGAAGCCTTCAAAGGAGATAGATCGAAGCCTGCCTCACGATACTGAGGGGCTTCGAACATAGAGTGGCTTCGCTCGAAACACAGCCAAAAAGGTGACAGAGCCTGTCAGCCTCGATCTAAAAGCAGAGCAGTAGAAGGTGAAAAGCTGCACAGCACACTGTAGCTACAGGAAAGTAGTACTACTTGCACCAGCAAGAACTAGTACTCGGTTTGTGAAGAACAGAAGCAAAACGAGAAGCTTCCTCTCACGAAATAAATTCAGGCAGCCTGTAGCCGAAGCAATAACTCCCCAAACCAAACAATGTGCACCAAGAAAAATCAACAGGGACCAAGGCTTTAATGCATTCAAGAGATTAGAGCAAATGCAAGGCAAAAAACAGGAACGAGCAAGAGCCTGGCGGCGCACACATGAGAGAGAAGGAGAGACAAAATGACCCAAAGGAGTGGATGTGATTTCAGCCAAAAGGGTAGTCCAAACCCTAGGGATTGGAGTCCTATTTATAGGCTCCCAACACTAGGAATATTCTACCAGCCCCTTAGGGTTTTTACAGACTCAAAAATAAAGGAAAAGACTCTACTGCCCTTAGGAATTTTTACAAGACACGACTGACTGACTGTGGGCCTAGAGTAACAGATGACTTATCCGGAAGCTAAGTTTTCGTAGCGACTACGGCTTCTCTTCTGGACAGTCGGATACAAGATCAACGGTTGTCAGTTTTGCGCCGAAACTGACAAAGCCTCCACCGGCTTTGCACCAGGTACCCGGATTGGGCCGGCTCGACTCCGCAGCTCTCTCAGCCCGGCAATCGCTCACCGCCCGTGTACCTGAGTCAACCCTGGTCAACAGCCTAGTGGGTCTTCTACTGCTTCTGACCCATGCACCCGGATTGGGCCAGCCCGACTTTCGCAGCCTCCTCTGCCCGACAGTCGCTCGCTGCCCGTGTACCTGAGTCACACGCGGCCCATGAAACAGCAGATCTCTTCTTCTTCTGTCCTCATTGACTATCGTTGACAATGACTCATCACTTCTGGAGCCATGAGGCCCACGCTATTCAGCATGGCTCCTCACCTTGTTAACGCGAAGCTTGTTAATGATCGATTGAAAATGACCAAACAAAGCCTCAACAGTCTCACCCGGCTTCTGTGAGAAATTTTCATACTCACGCCGATAGGTCTGGTAGAGTCTAGCCTTGACCTGAGCTGTCCCCTCATGGTGTGCCTAGAGGGTAGCCCAGATCTCTCGAGTAGTGGTGAGATGGCTAACACGCTCAAACTCACTAGGACCTAGACTAGAAAATAAAATGTTCACCGCTTTACTATTGTTTTGATGCTGGGCAATTACATCTGCAGCAGTACCCTCAGCAATAGGCACTATGGTGAAAGTAGGATGAACACAAATCTCCCATAGGCACTAAAGTTGTCTAGCCTAAAAATGACTGGTGTCTTAATTGAAATGATGTTAAAGATAAACTAAATAAAAATATTGCAGTAAATAAAAACACCTAGATAAATCACGAAATATTTATATTGTAGTCTAGAAATAAAATACTAATCAAATGAATAAAATTTGGACCATTTAAAAATTAATTCAGAAATAAACCTAAAATATTGCACGTAAAAACTAGGATAAAAAATTACTGCTACTAATAATTTTTTCTTTTTATATGAGCATATTAAAAACACAAATAAATAATACGAGATAAGTAATAAAAATTTAACAGATTAAAAATCAACTATGAGATTAATTAAATTTTTTTATGCTAATTAAAAACTGGATAACCATTGATTCAATTCACTAGCTGAAAAATAGGAGATTAATAAAACTTACCTCGTTCATCTTCTCCGATGCGCCAAAAAAATTCCGAGCAATTTTCTGTGCCGTCCGCCACTGCTACAAAGCAAAAATAAGTGTCGTACTCTTGGACGTCCTGCGCTATGGAAGGCCTGGCACGCGTTCTGACGCAGATCTGTTCTTTAGCTTCTGTAGCCGATCCAGCAAAGAGCAGGGTATTTGTTCATCATCACGCATGCAACAAAAAAAGTTGTTCAGCCGGTTGCAGCGAAAGACAACGTCGTGAAAAGCAATCACGGCACGCCTTTTAGCATGCAGCCCTCCTGCGTGTGCTGCTGGAGGACAACTAGCCTAAGGCCTAGCCACCGGACTTCCGCAGCACAAAAAAAACCAAATTTGCTTCCTATCTTTGATGCTTTGGATGCCGTGCAGAAGGATAGCTGCGTGCGCCACGTGATGCCGCACCACGGTTGCAATGCCTGGATGTCGTGCGCTGCCGCGTGATGAAGAAGAACAGCTGTCGCTGTAGTTACGCGATGACACCGGCGAAAAATTTTTTTTCGGAGGAAAACAAAAACCGAATAGGAAAAATTGGACTATAGATTGATCTCAGGGAAAACAGTCACCCTATCCCTAGGGGTAGGGGCCTATTTATAGGCGACTCCTAATACATGAAAAAGACTAATTTACCCCTAGGGTAAATTACACTGACTCTAAAATAAATTCCGAAATAACTAAAATATCTTAGAAAAATCAACTAACTCAAATAAAAATATTCTGGACTTAAAATCTAAATATTAATATCCTAAAAACAAAATAATCATAGGTTGTCAGTTTTGGCGCCGAAACTGACAAAGCGTCCACCGTCTTCGCACCGGGTACCCGGATTGGGCTGACCCGACCTCGCAGCTTCCTTAGCCCGACAATCGCTCGCCGCCCGTGTACCTGAGTCAAACCCATTCAACAGACCAGCGGATCATCTACCGCTCCTAGCCCATGTACCCGGATTGGGCCAGCCCGACTCCATGACTCCTTTGCCCGACTGTCGCTCGCTGCCCGTGTACCTGAGTCACACGCGCCTCAGACACGGCAGGTCTTCATGTCTCTTATTGATTTCCGTTGACAATCACTCATCCCATCTGGAGTATCAAACCCATGTTCTTCAACATGGTTTCTCAACAGATCCGATCTTTGAACTTCGGTATCCTTAACAAATAATCTCCCATCACTTCCAAACTTCACAGAGATGTTTATGAGGGCAATAGATCTGCGAAAAGAACCAAAGATCAAATACAATTTGGCCAAGGGGCTGAATTACCAAATATGGTGATAAAAACCAATAAAAGGGATAGCAATCCGTTATGTGGATTAACGGGAGGTTCACAAGCAAACCAGCAAGGGTTACCGTGATTACAGACACGGCAAATGGAGGGCTTTCAAGCAAACCCACGAAGATGCGGAAAGTAAATAAAAGTAGATGTGATTCAAAGCTAGGGCTTTGGAATTTTGAGATTGGAGAGAGAGTCTTGAATCAGCCTTGCCCCTAGTATTTATAGGTGGTGGGCTAGTGGTACCTAGCAAAAATTACAGTAGGATTCGACCAAAATTTGGTTGAGAAAAGATTTGGACAACACAATTCGAATCCACTTCAGATTCACATTCTGAATCCCAGGCCAGTCTGACCGAGCCCATGGGTCCTGGTCTGACCAGGCCTGGCTAGTTGGACCGGCCTACTATAGCTGGTCAGACCGGCCTTTGCCAGGTTTGGCATATTTTCGGTCAAAAATACAATTTTTCAGTATTTTGCTTAGCTTGACCATTAATGCCATTTTTTTCTATAAACACATGCCCCCTGCCTTTTAGCAAACTTAGTGAGCTAAAAGCATGACGAGCCTTGGGCGATACTTTCAATATCGGTCTTTTAACACTTTAAGCGTTTTGCCACACACTTGGGAAGTACTTTTTCAAATATCTACCATTCAAAGCCCTTCGAAATCGCACTCCTTGTAAAGACTCTAATACATATGCATTGCTTGGAGCGATTTCAACTACCTTAAAAGGTCTTTCCCAACTAGGCGGCCATTTACCAAATTTCGAGCTCTTAGTGCCTAATGGAAAAATCGTCTTCCATATTAGGTCGTTGATTTGAAACGATTTTGCTTTGTCCTTCTTGTTGCAGGCTCTAGCTACTCTTCTTTTATCTTTCTCTATTGCCTCTAGAGCCTTCAACCTCTTATCGGTCACTTCTTCTAAATTATCCTTTAGAAGTGTTTCATATTCATCGACCGAAAAGCCATCTTGCTTAAGAAATCTAAGTGAGCCAAGATCTACCTCTACCGGTAGAACGGCTTCTTGTCCATATACCAACTCATATGGACTAACTTTAGTGGCACCGTGCTTTGCAACTCTACTAGCCCATAAAGCTTCGGAAAGCACTTCATGCCACCTCTTTGGAAACTCTTCAATCTTCTTCTTGATTAGTTTAATCACAATTTTGTTACTAGACTCGGCCTGACCATTGGCCTGAGCATAATACGGGGAAGCGTTTACCAATTTTATCCCATAGTATTCGGCAAAATCCCTCACTTCTTTAGCAACAAATGAAGTACCTTGGTCTGTAGTGAGAGTTTGGGGAATATCGAATCTGTGTATAATATGCTTCAAGATGAAATCAATTACCTCGTTGTGAGTCATGTTCTTGAGCGGCACGACCTCGGTCCACTTGGTGAAGTAATCCGTTGCCATCAACACGAACCGATGCCCTTTTGAAGATGGAGGATGAATTTGGCCGATGAAGTCTAAGCTCCAACCTCAGAACGACCATGGTTTGAAAATAGGATTAAGCATCGATGCAGGTGCTATCTGAATATTATCAACCTTTTGACAAGCTTTACACCCTCTATAATACTTAAAACAGTCCTCAATCATAGTCGGCAAATAAAAACCCGCCCTTTTGAACATCCAACTCATTTTTGGGGCCGATTGATGAGTACCGCAAAGCCCTTCATAGACTTCACCTGCAACAACTCTAGCTTGATTGGAGTCCAAACACGTCAAAAGTACTCCATCGATAGTTCGGCGATATAACACATCGTCGAGCAAAACAAATTTGAGCGCCTGCCGCCGAACCTTCCGATCAACCCTCTGACTAGGATTTCTTAAATATTGGATGATTGGGACCCTCCAATCATCCTTACTGATCGAAGGAACAATGGACAAATCTCTACTATAATTGGCCTTTATATTTCCCATTTGGACCTACCGCCCGAGTACTAAACCCTACTGACAACAGTTAGTCGGACCGGCCATGTTGGCCGGGTTCAACCGGCTATTGCTAGATGTCTGGCACGGGTCGGTCTGACCGGCCTGACATGGCCGGTTGGACCGGGAATGCAAGGGAGGTCTGACCATGCTTACAAGGCCGGTTATACTGACATTAGTTCTCTCGGATGATACATCGTCTCCAAGCATCGACTTTTCTTGTGTGCAGAATTTACCTTTCCTAATTTGATAGCTTGATGCTTGTTGAGCCAAGTCATTTGCAAGTGAGTTGGCTTCTTTAGATACATGAGTAATCTCAAAATCATCAAAGGTGGCAATTAGGTCTAGACACTTGTCCAAGTAGCTATTTAGTAGACCATTAAAACATTGAGCAAGTTTAGCTACTTGTTGCACAACTAATAAAGAATAGGTCTTCAAAAACTCAATACCTAACAATAGGGCTTCATATTCGGCTTGATTATTAGTTGAGTGAAATTCTAGGCGGGTCGAGGTCTCAAAGTGCATACCTTGGGAAGTTTTGCAAGCCGAACCATCAAAATAAATTTTCCATGGTAATACCTCAATTAAAGCGACTTCGCCACTCCAATTGACATCTACATGGTGATCTACTATAAAGTTAGCAACGATCTGACCTTTCATAGCTCTCAATGGTTCATAAGCCAAATCGTATTCAATCAACGCATATGCCCACTTGCCGATTCTACCACTTAGAATCGGCTTTTGCAACATGTACTTTATGACATTCGTTTGGCAAGTGACAACACATGTGCTAGGGAGAAGATAGTGACGCAATTTGGTACATGCATAATAAAGGGATAAACACAAATGCTCCAAAAACATGTACCTTGTCTCGGCATCCAGAAGTCGATGACTCAAGAAGGTGATGATGTACTCTTTTCTTTCAATGTCTTGAGTCAACATGGCTCCAATCACATTATCCTCCGCGGCGATATAAAGCCAAAACGGAATCCCGGCCTTCGGCACCCTTACTACCGGTGGCGTCGATAATCACTCTTTGATTTTCTCAAAGGCGCATTGCTGACTTGGCCCCCAAGTGAACTCGGCTTCATTTTTTAGCCGGATTATTGGGACAAAAAAATCAATTTTGCCAAACAAGTTAGATATAAAGCGTCGCAAATAATTAACCTTGCCTAGCAATTTTTCCACATCTTTCTTACATGCCGACGCTACACATCCTCTAATTTTCTCAAGCCTCTTAGGATTGATTTCAATGCCTCTCTCATGGATCATGAATCCTAAGAACTTGCCAGCCGACACGCCAAAAGCACACTTGAGTGGGTTCATTTTTAAGCCATACTGGCGCATTCTCTTGAAAGCGACTCTCAAATCGGCTAGATAGTTCCCCATAGCATCTGATTTGACCACAACATCATCTATATAAACCTCTAACATAACCCCTAGCAAGTAATGAAATATTAAGTTCATGCCACGTTGATATATTGTGCCAGCATTCTTTAAAACCAAAGGTCATTACAACCCACTCGCACAAGCCGACAAAACTGGGGCAGTGAAAGGCCGTTCTAAAAACGTCCTCTTCAGCCATCAAGATTTGATTATAACCAGTGTTGCCATCAAGAAAACTTAGTACCTTGTGTCCCGAGGCATCTTTGATCAACATGTCGGCTATTGGCATGGTATACTCGTCTTTCGGAGTGGCCTTGTTCAAATCCCTGAAGTCGGCGCAGATGTGGATCTTGCCACTCTCCTTCTTCTCGATAGGCATGATGTTAACGACCCATTCTACGTACCTGCATGGCCTAATAAAACCTACCGCTAATAGACATTCAACTTCCTCTTTAACTCAGTCATAGATGACCGAATTGAAGCGGCGCGACGACTGTTTATAAGGCCTAAAACCGGGTTTGATAGGAAGCCGATGCTCGAAAAGCTCTCGGCTTAATCCGGGCATCTCACTGTAGTCCCATGCGAAGCAGTCAACATACGATCGAGGCAATTTTATTACTTTGGCCTTTACATCACTACTCAAATTCTGATTTACAAACGTCGGCCTTGGAACACTACCATCTCCTATGTCTACTTGTTCCAAAGGATTGGCCGACGAGAAGCCTTGACCTAATTTTTCTACTTTGCTAAAATCTTCAATGGCTTCGGCAATACCGTCTTGGGAAGACCAATATTGCTCTACACGAGATTTTAGCCAATCAAGATTAGCGCTAGACATTCCACTACCTTAGATACAACTGAGCCACACTGGCCGGCTTTACAGAAAAAGGAACAAACCTCCCCTCTAATACACTGACAAAGTCGTAATCCGAGAGGTCCCGCCTCAACAAGTATTCTATCTCATCATTGGTGGCGTCACTGGATGCATCGGCCAAGCTAACATGGGTCGATGCATCGGTGTGTACTATCTCGACTTCGTCGCCATCCCATTGTATTAGGTGCTGCTGCAAGGTAGACGACACACATTGGTTTGCGTGGATCCAATCACGCCCAAGCAATACATTATAATTACCTTGCATGTCGACGATGAAGAAGGCGGTAGGTAGCGTCTTGTTCTCTACTATCAGCTCCAGAGACAGCACGCCTTTGGCCTCTATCGTGTCGCTGTTGAAGCTATTTAGGGTAACATTGGTCTTCTTTAGGTCGTCATCATCTTTGCCGAGCTTCCTTAGAAGGGAGTACAACATTAGGTTCACGGTGGCGCCACCATCGACGAGCATCCTTGAGACCGGCTTTCTGTCAATGTGTCCCCTTATGTAGAGTGGCCTCAGGTGACGACTCGTATCTCTGGCTTCTCAAACACAACGTCCCATAGGCCGAGGTCTAGTTGTGCGACCCCGGGCTCCTCCTGTTGTGGAGCGAACTCAAGAGGTAGCATGACGATGTCGACGTCCATCACCTGAGCAGCGGGCCCCTTGGAGACAGGTGTGTAGTCATCGTCGAGCAAGTCATCATCGTCGGAGCTAATAACGGGGGCCGAGTCATCGACCATGATCGGCCTAGGTCTCCATACTTTCATCACCGCAGGCCGAGGACGGATTTCTTCAAAAAGTCCGTCCCGTGCCACCTCGGCCTTCTCTTCTCGTATCTCTTGTGCCCGCAAGTGTTGCAACCTCCTCTTTTGTGACTTGGACATCCCCGAGGGTGCCCATGATGGCTGAGGATGGGTGTCGGGTGCCACAGTCTTGCTTCTAGCTTTTTTGGCCGAACGGGACTTGTCCGGGTGAGCCTCAAACGTCTTGCGTTTGCCATGAGAAGTCTTCTGCTCCTGGACGGTCGGACCGGCCATGGTGGGCCGGTCGGACCGGCCTGTGTCGAAAATAGCTGTAAGGCCAGTCGGACCGGCCGCAGTAGGCCGGTCAGACTAGACGCCGGCTAGGGTTCTGGCCAGGCTCGGTGATGTACCTTCGTGTTGTCCTGCTGGGGCACCCTTCAGGATTGGGACCTCCTAGGATCCCACCCTAATGACTATGGTCTCTGGGGCATCTTTACATTCATCCCCTCCGGCGTCTTCTTGTGAGGTTCGGTTTTGAGGCACTACGAACAGGCGATGGATAATACTCTCATCCTGCGCTGGACCTTGTACCTGCCACTCGGAAACACTAGAAGGAATGTGAATGTTAGTAGCTGGACACTGCCCGGAGTCCTCCGGCGGCGGAAGCCAAATCGGAGCCATCATCCAGCAGTAGGGTGGCGGCATCGGAGGCTCTAGCGGCTTTGCCCATTGGGTGCCAAACCCGTTGGCCTATTGGAAGCTTGGCCATGTTGAAGGCACCTTGGACCAGACCAGCGAAGGGTCCTGCCAGGACAGAGGTAAGCTAGCCCATGGTGGAGACGGGTCCGGCCACTGGAGGCCGAATCGATCCGGAGGCTGTAATCCATTTGGGGGGGATGTTTTCGGTCACCGAGGTCCGAATCCTCCCAGAGTTTGGAACCCATTCGGAGGAGGTGGATTCGGCCACTGAGGTCCGAACCCTCCTGGAGGCTGGGGCCAAGCCGGAGGAGGGTTTGGCCACTGAGGTCCAAACCCTGCCGGAGGCTATGGACAAGCCGGAGGAGGGTTCGGCCACTATGGTCCGAACACTGCCGGAGGCTGGGACCAACCCAGAGGGGGTTCAACCACTGAGGTATGAACCCTGCCGGAGGCTGTACCCACTTTGAAGAGGGGTTCGAGCCCTGAGGTCCGAACTCAACCCTCGCGGGGCTCAGTCTTCTAGGGGGGTTCGGCCGTCCCAGAGCCCATGGCCGAACACTCCTCCTCTCGGACATTCGTTGGTGCTTGTCCAAGAGAATCTTTGTGAAACAAAGGGTGGTTTCAGTCTGGATGATGAGTGATTGACAAGGATGAGCTCTTGAGAGATCGAGCGATGGAGTGTTGGTTTGAGTGCATCGAGGGGTTCGATGTAAAATGTAGGATTGTGTGCCGAGGGTTTCAGCGGTGCGTCACGTTCTTGTTTTGGCTTGTCTTGGATGTGCAGGGTGGAGATGCTGACCAACTGTCGACGGCGAGTGATCAAGGGTCAAGCGGGGAGCTCGATGCTGGAGGATCAGGGAGGCCGGGCGAAGTTGGAGAAGATCTCAAGAGTGCATGAAGGGACCGAGTAAGACTTGGACAGACAGATGGAAGCGATGGCATGATGGCTGGGTCTGCGAGAGGGAGGCCTGGGCAAGCATTCATGCGGCTCGAGGGGATCGAGAGCGGAAGTGGCTTGCTGGTGCTCAGAGTCGTAAAGCGGTGTCACGAGTCGAAGGGTTGAGAGGATTTGTCGGTTTTTGCTGAAAACCGTCACAAATCTAGTTTTGTTGATTTCAATAGTTTTGACTCCTTTTTAGTGTTGAGTCTTTGTAATAAACTAGGTTTAATTTTAGTAAGTGTCTAGAGAAATTGTACTTCTTTGGTATACTTTTTAGAATTTCTTAATTCTGAAAATATATTAAAAGGAATAGGACCTTTGTGTACTATTTTAATTATAGAGGGTTCTTTTCAGAAATTACCCCCCATGGTTGGCCTATAAATAGAGGACCATATCCATGGACAGGTGGCTGTTCTTTGGCTGAACCAAAAATATCAATTCCATCAAATTTATGCCGTTCTTGCTGTTTTGCATCTAGCCTGAGTTCATGTTCACAATCCTACAAAAGCTACAGTGCAACGATGGATTAGGGACTTTCCTGGGCGCAGGTATGCCTTTAGCACTAGATTCATTTTTTGTGTGCATTTTCTGATGAATCCAGTGTAGAACATGTGATAGATGCCTATGTAACTTTTGTTAAGGATGATTTGAATGTTCCATTTTTGAAATTTCCAAGTGATTTCTGCAATATCTTCTTGATCTTTTTGCTGATCAAAAGAGGCATCACAGCTCTAAAAAATACTCCTGAGAAATTGTTTCAGTTTTTGGTTTAGCTCTCTACATGTTTGATGAAATGTTGCTTCAACTATTAATCATCTAACTCAGGTTGTTTTTCTCATATTTGAATGGTCTAAACTAACTCCAAGTTCTTGGTTTTGATTTGGTTTGATTGATTAAAACCATGAATAGATTTTGAACTAATCCGATGAATTCTATTTGCAGATTTAAAGATTATTATTCAGAACTTTCTCATTATCTGAAATCTGTTTTTAATCTCAGTTCCCAGCTTATTTGAAACTGATGCATGCTATACTTTGAAACTGATTTGTATTTGAGTTATCAGATTGGAAATTGATTACATGAAATTGAAATCTGTTTTGAGACTGAATTCTCTGATCTGTTCAGCTTCTTCAATTTTCTGTAATTGTTATTTTCCTCATGATCTTTTGAATATTCAGTAAACAGAATTGAAATTCAAAGTATTGATCTCTGAAACTGAATCAATATGTGTCTGAGTTCAGTTTGATCTTAATTCTGGAATTCACAATCTCTTATTATTTGTTTGTGATTTCTGCACCTTTTGTGGTTTGTGTTTACTTTAATTCTGTTTTCAAACCAATTACAATCCCTTGTCTGTTATTGCACTGAAATTTTCAGTATTCTATATTCTTGCTTGATGAAGATTGAAAGTGATTTATACTCAGATTACTAGCTGTTGTGATTATTTCAAAGTTTGAGTAATTTGTCACTTGGATAGACTGTTATATCTCTGATTCAGTTTTTCTCAACTAGTGAGTATTCAGTGGGTAATTACTGTAGTTCCTTTGCTCTCTGAATAATTTTTGTGTTGGTACTGTTTGACTGTATACATTCTAGTTTGTATATTATATCTCTGTTTAGTTCATCAGTATTCTGAAGATTGCTAAATTTTATTTGAATCAGTTTTGGTTTAACTGGTATTTGTCTTCTAGAGTACTGTTTTACATCAATTTTCAGTTCTTGTGTCATATTTCCTTCAGCTCTGAATAGAATCAGGTTATAGCTGCAATTCTGTGTTTTGAAAACTCTGAGTTTGATTGAATTTACAGATCAGCTATAGTGTCAAAAGTAGTTCTATTTTATTCAGTCCCCGAGTTTGCAAAGTTCAAATTGAAAATTGTGGTTCAAGTAAACATACCAAAACGTAATGTTCTAATTTCAGAAAAGCAGTTTTGTATTCCAATTGTTGGTTCAGCAGATCATTATTTTTAATCTTGTTCATGCGTATTGGTTGTGATAAACTGGTTTATTCTACTCATTGAACAAAGTATTTGTCAAGACTTCAAAAACTACTGAACACTGTTTTGTGATTTAGTGATATCCTCTGAAAGTACTGTTTCTAAGTATTTGATCTGAAATTCTTACAGCTGAAATTCAGTATAGACTGAAAATGTTTTGATTGATATTCTGAGTTGTGATGTTCTTGATTGAGTTCCTAAAAGTGAATAGAAGCTTGCTGATCTGAAACAAAACTGTGTTGTACCTGTTTGTGCTTCTGTAAGGGAAATTTGCAGAACATCTTCAACAACAATTTTTGGTTTGAAAATTACAGGATTCATCTTCAAATTCAGTGAATGGCTTGGGCTTATACTTGTTTCCATAGCTAGTTTATTCAGTTAGATTAGTCTGTTTATATCTATGAGTTTTTGTTCTAATCTCTTGAAACTAAATTTGTTATTGCATGATTGTCGAGTTCAAGGGTGAATCAAGTCTTGTGAATTTGTAAAGAAATTAGAGCCTTGATTTGTTTTGGTTGGGTTAACTTTGATGTCTGAATCATTAGAGGTGCGTTGGGTGATCTGAACAGACCATCACATTCACGAGAAAGTGTCGAGGCGCCTATTCACCCCCCTCTAGTCGCCATTCCGATCCCACAATCTTCTATGTCACCCTCGGCCTCCTGTGGTGCCTGGTCAATGATGCGTCAGGACACAAGGTACTAAGCTTTCTTTATGGCAACGCTAGTTATAATCAAATCTTTATGGCCGAGGAGGATATCTACAAGATAGACTTTCGATGCCCTGGTTTTGTTGGCTTATTTGAGTGGGTCGTTATGACATTTGGTTTAAAGAATGCTGGCTCTACATATCAACATGCTATGAACTTGATCTTTCATGACTTGCTGGGAGTTATGCTAGAGGTCTATATAGATGATGTGGTAGTTAAATCGGATGCTATGAGAAACCATCTAGCGGATTTGAGAGTTGCTTTTGATAGAATGCGTCAATATGGCTTGAAGATGAACCCACTCAAGTGTGCATTTGGCGTGTCGACGGGCAAGGTCATAGGATTCATGATTCATGAAAGAGGTATTGAGATTGATCCTAAGAGGCTTGAGAAGATTAGAAACTTTGAAGCACCGACATGCAAGAGAGATGTGCAAAAGTTGCTTGGTAAGAGGAACTATTTGCGTCGCTTTATATCTAACTTATCTAGTAAGATCGATGCTTTCGTCCCCATACTCTGGCTAAATAACGAGGCCGGGTTCATTTGGGGGGCAAGTCAGCAACGTGCCTTTGAGAAGATCAAAGAGTGCTTGTCATCACCGCCTGTGGTAAGAGCACCAAAAGTTGGGATTCCATTTCGGCTATACGTTGCTGTAGAAGATAGCGTGATAGGAGCCGTGCTAACTCAAGAGGTGGAGGGGAAATAATACATCATCACATTCTTAAGCCAGCCTCATGTTGGATGCCGAGACAAGGTACGTGTTTGTGGAGCACTTGTGTTTATCACTTTATTATGCATGTACCAAATTACGTCACTATCTTCTCCCTAGCACATGTATTGTTGCTTATCAAACCGATATCATAAAATACATGTTACAAAATCCGATTCTAAGTGGTAGAATCGGAAAGTGGGCTTATGCTTTGATTGAATATGATTTGGCTTATGAGCCCTTGAGTGCTATGAAAGGCCAAATCATCGCTAATTTTATAGTTGATCATCATGCAGACATCAATTGGGGTAGAAATGTTGCTCTAATTGAGGTAGTGCCATGGAAACTTTATTTTGATGGTTCAACTTGTAGGAGTGGCCAAGGTATTAGACTCCACTTAAGGAAAAGATGCCAGTATTTGAAAGATCCTAGTCAAAGGGTTGATCGAAAAGTTCGTCGATAGGCATTTAAATTTGTTTTGCTTGACAATGTGTTGTATTGCCAAATTATTGATGGTGTACTCCTAAAATGCTTGAATGCCGATCAATCTAGAGTGGCTACAAGAAAAGTTCATGAGGGACTTTGTGGTACTCATCAGTCGGCCTAGAAAATGAGTTGGATGCTCAAAAGAGCAGGTTTTTATTGGCCGACTATGACAGAGGATTGTTTTAAGTATTATAGAGGGTGTGAAGCATGTCAAAATTTTGGTAATATTCAATTGGCACCCGCGTCACTACTCAACCCTATTATCAAACCATGACCGTTCTGAGGTTGGGGCTTGGACTTCATCGGCCAAATTTATCCTCCCTCTTCAAAAGGGCATCAGGTTCGCGCTGATGGCGACGGATTATTTCACCAAGTGGACCGAGACCATGCCTCTCAAGAACATGAATCATAATGAGGCAACTGATTTCATTTTGAAGCACATTATACATAGATTCGGTATTCCCCAAACTCTCACTGCAGATCAAGGTCTTCATTTATTGCTAAAGAAGTGAGAGACTTTGCCAAATTTTATGGTATTAAGTTGATAAACTCTTCACCATACTATGCTTAGGCCAATGGTCAAGCCGAGTCTAGTAATAAGACTGTAATTAAGCTCATTAAGAAGAAAATTGAAGAGTTCTCTAAAAGGTGGCATGAAGTGCTTTTCGAGGCATTATGGGCTTGTAGAGTTGCAAAGCATGGTGCTACCAAAGTTAGTCCATATGAGTTAGTATATGGACAAGAAGTTGTTCTACCAGTAGAGGTAGATTTTGGCTCATTGAGATTTCTTAAGTAGGATGGACTTATTGGTCTATGAATATGAAACTCTTTTGAAGGATAATTTGAAAGAAGTGGTCGATAAGAGGTCAAGGGCTCCAGAGGCTATTGAAAAAGATAAGAGTAGAGTGGCTAGAGCCTATAACAAAAGAGTCAAAGCAAAATAGTTTCAAGTTGGTGACTTGGTTTGGAAGATGATTTTGCCCTTAGGCACTAAAAGCCCCAAATTTGGTAAATAGTTGCCCAGTTGGGATGGTCCTTTTAAAGTAGCTGAAATCGCTCCAGACAATGCATATTTATTAGAGTCTCTACAAGGAGAGCGATTTTGGAGAGCTTTGAATGGAAGGTATTTGAAAAGGTACTTCCCAAGTGTGTGGCAAAGCATTTAAAGTGTCAAAAGGTCGATATGGAGTGTATCGTTCTTAGCCTGTTGTGCTTTTAGCTCACTAAGTTTGCTAAAAGGCAGGGGGCATGTGTTGAAAGCAAAAAATGGCATTAATGGTCCAAATTGTCAAAATATTAATTTTGGTAATTTTGTGCCGAAAATATGCAATTCCTGGCACATGCCGAAGCCCTAAAGTGCCGAAGGCCCATCCGCATGGGCCCTCGGTTGCCTTTCAGTGGCCTGCCTTAAAGCTCCTGGCACATGCTTCAACTTTAAAACACATTCAAATATGTTTGATTGTTCTACCTTGGCAAAACTGACTTGGCAACACAAGCCCAGCAGCAAAATATTCTCAATAGAATCAATCAAGAGAATAAACATTTGAAGCACTCAAAGAAGAACAAAACAAGCAGCAAAAATAAACAAGAATAACATGCACATGACAAGATAGAACAGATTACTAGCAATGCTATTTTCTTGTCTCAATCATTCACTATTTGATGCTATTCAAATCATGCATGCTAAAGTTTGACCAAGAATATCTCTAGTACATGCAATAGGAAATAGGCAGCAACATAAGCAATCTGGATAGAAAAACTAATCAAAAAACAGATTTCTCTGAATCAGTAAAACTTGATTCTCACACCAAAATAATTTGTTCATCCTTCAACTATGATATAACTCAAGAAACAATCCAAGAATCAGCCAAGATGATGATGAACAATTGAAGCAATATTTTATCAAACATGTAGCAGGCTTCACAAAAACTAAAACATTTGATCTAGAGTATTTTTTCAGAACTGTGATACCTGTTTTGATTAGCAAAAGAATCAAGAAGATATTGCAGAAATCACTTGCAACTTTAAAAAATGGAACATTCAAAACATACACGACAAAAGTTGTATCGACTTTAACATCAAGTTCTGCAGAGAAATCCTCAGAAAAGGCTTCACAAAACTAAATCCAAGCCCAAAAATATACATGCGCCCAAAATTTAGTTCAAAGCTGGTTCCTGTTCAATTTTTGGATCTGGAACAGTATTTTAGATCTAGAACTGTGGCTCTTCTGAAGAAATAACTGATTAAAATTTCTCTAGAGATTGTATGGTTTAGCCAAAAAGAACAGCCACCTTCCCGTGGATATGGTCCTCTATTTATAGGCCAACCATGGGGGATATTTTCTAAAAAGAACCCTCTAGAATTAAAATATTACATCAAGGTCCTATTCGTTGTAATATATTTTTCAGAACTAAATAAATCCTAAAAAATACAGTAAAGGAGAACATATACTCTAGACTCTCAACTTTTTATTACACATTGAATCAAAATAAAAAGGAAAAACTATTTAAATTAACAAAACTAGATTTGTGACGGTTTTAAGCAAAAACCGACAAAGCCTCTCAACCCTTCGACTCATGACACCGCTTTGCGACTGCGAGCACCATTAAGCCACTTCCACTCTCGATCCCCTCAAGCCGCCTGACCCGGTCGTCACGCCGTCGCTTTCATCCGTCCATCCAAGTCTTGCTCGGTCTCTTCGTGCACTCTTGAGATCTTCTCCAACTTCGCCCGATCTCCCTGATCCTCCGGCATCGAGCTCCCGCTTGACCCTCGATCACTTGCCATCGATAGTTGGTCAGCATCTCCACCCTGCACATCCAAGACAAGCCAAAATAAGAATGTGATGCACCACCAAAACCCTCGGCACTTAATCCTCAATTTTACATCGAACCCTTCGATGCACACAACCCTTCACTGACACATTCACTCGATCGCTCGTCCTTATCAATCACTCATCATCCAGACAGAAACCACCCTTGGTTTCACAATCTCCCCCTTGATGAGTGCATTGACAACTCCAAGCAAAGACATGATAAAGGATTCAAGTTAATCGCACAAGTGACCATAAAAACACATAAAAGAGCACACACATGTCACTTGGTAAAAGATCTCCCTCTTGGACAAAAGCCTTATGAAAAGCAAGGCAAAAGCATCAAAAACATCTCAATGCAACATGAAAGCCAATACTCCCCCTTAACCAAGCAATCCAAAATCCAAAGCATCATGTAAACTATTTCTCCCCTTTGACAATGCAAGCATCAAGGAGATAAAAAGATGCAAAGAAGGGAGTGAGGGTAAAGTAGAAATGTGAGCTTCTGAAACATGAGCAACTGCAAATACAGTACACACAAGCATTCGCTTTGAATATCGTCTAAAAGTATTGTATGAAATACTCAGATGTATACCATCTAAACAAAAGGCAGGAGCATGCATTTTTAGATTTTAGCAAATAAAAGCATCACCACTCAGACTAGCATACTAGACATGGCAAGGCATGAGATGCAAAATCTAGCCAAATACTAACCAGATAAGTATATCCCACTTCAAGGAGCATCAGAAAACATGATATGCAATGAATTTTAACTTTTCATTTTTGTGCCAGGGATTATTTGCATGTCAACCTTATGCTAACCGACCAAGCCAAGCCTAGGTCAAGAAAAAGACCATCAGAATCTTAAAGCATTGATCTCGGTATACACTATGATGTCCCAGTTCTTACCAAAGTGCTATGGTAAGCAGTCCAGAACAAAGTAGTGCGACAAAGCAAACCCACCTGGATCTTTTCAATTTTAGCACACAACAGCATGAATATCATTCATTTTCATTTTCATTTTCATTCATTTTTAATTTTCATTTTCATTCATTTTCATTTTTAGCACAATATTTTTGATGAAATCAAGTTGCATATTAGCATCCAAGTGACAAGGACCTAGCTATCATGTGTGTAAAAGATAGCAAATGCACTCAACCTATTCAATCTAGTTTCAAAGGCATTACAAAGAATGTACTTGTAAGAGAAATTAATCATATAACAAAAGCTCACTCAATGCTACACAACTCCCCCTCAAAACATTCTAGAAGCTCTCGAATGCTCAGTGAGAGGGTGAGTTAAAACTGTTTTGGAATCCAGCATCGCAAAACTCGAGAACCAGGTAAAGTAGTAGACTGATCATGCATAGGATAAGAACCATGATACAAAGTGTGTGATCTACCTACAAAGCGCGAACTTGGAAAACGACGAGGTCTCTCAACCTATCGAGCATCAAAGCCTCTTACATGTGGTCTATCACCATATGAAGCATGATGTACACCAGGAGGGGCAAAGTCTCTCATGAAACCATGTGGAGCCTCAAAATCAGAGCAAGAGTGAAAGGCACTCTCATGCATACCTAAAGATGGGTAATGCATGTCTTGAGAGCTCATCGAAACAGAACGTCGTTCATCCCTGATATGAAGAAAGCAAAACCCAACCAAGTGACCCACCCGATGACAATAGGAGCAGTGATACACTCTCTTGGGTGTGTGAGCATGGGTCTCATGTTCAAATCTCACAGTCTTCTTGGGTTTTTGCTGAGGAGGTTCATGTGGTAAACGAAGAGCTTTCTTTGTAGGTTGAGTAGGATTCTTGGCTATTTGATCGGTGTCTAACTAGGGCTCTCTCTTTGTCAAGGGTAATGGGAGGAGTGAACACAGTTTTGCTCAAATTGTTTGGAGTAGTTCTCTCATAACCCAACCAAGAAGCTAACCCTGCCTTGTCAGCACACATTTTGGTTTTAGCCAAAAGCAGATCCATCCTATCCTTTCCTTCAGTGCATTTTTCCACCACGGAGAGAAAGTAATCATTTTCACATTTCAATTTTTCCACTTGCTCTCTAGCAAAGGTGAATTGGTCCTTAAGGGTGATGCAGGTGGGACACACCGGCTGCACATCTTTAGAACACTCAACACTATCTAATCTAGCCTTAAGTTCATCAACATGCCTACCTCTCAAATTAATGCTTTCAACAAGTAAAGAACAGTTCATGCATTCGTTGATAACCGTATGACTAGACTCTACCACTAAAAGCTGATTTCAGTTAATTCAAGTTTTTCAATAGTTTGAGCATGTGTAAAATGCAGCTGAGCAAGTTCATTCATGACAGTAAGACATGACTAACAATCGGCATCATCAGACTTAGATTTCAAAATTGCAAGTTTAGTGGATATAGTTTCAAGTCTGAGTTTTAATTCTTTTCGTTCTTTAGCATCAAGTTTAAGTAATCTATCCTAAGAATAAACAGCATTATGCAATTCATCATTTCGAACAAGATGTTGATCACGTGATAGATATAATTCAGAAGTGTAGAGCTCGTCGCTGCTGTCGTTGTTGCCGACCACGAAGCAAAGGTCGGTGAGGTCCACTGTCTTCTTCTCCTTCTTCTCTTTCTTGGGAGGCTCCTCTTCCTCTAAACTTGGCTCCTCACTTGATATACTATCGATGTCGCTGAGGGCAGCCACAAAATCTCTGTCTACTCGTTTAGCGACTTTTTGGCGTTTCCGTTTGAAGTAGTGTTTCTTGTTCCACTTTTGATGCTTCTGCTCATTTTCACTTTTCATTTTCAATTTAGGGCAATTCATTTTTATGTGAGACGTATCTCCACATTCAAAACAACCCTGTGACCCTCCTCTCCTTTGGTCTCATCTATCATTGTAAAAGCGAGTGAACTTCTTAACAATGAGAGCTAGCTCCTCATCATAAAGAGTGTCCACTTGTTATTTTGTGACAGAGACAAGGAAGGACAAGTCAAAAGCACCAGAATAAGCACAAACTCTAGAAACATCAGAAAAATTACTTCTAGATGAGGTACCACTGCCAGGACCGGAAACTAAAGCAATAGAAGGCAACAAAGAGTTTCCGACTCCTGGACGAGACGCCTTGGCAATCTCGGTGGACTTAAGATTACTAAAGAGTTCGTCACAAGTCAGAGTGTCAAAGCTCACCGACTCTTCAATATTAGAGATCTTCACCTCCCATATGCTACGATCAAGAGCATAGAGAAGTTTGATCGCCCTATCATGGTTAGAGTAAGCCAAAGTCCCAGTGGAGCACAAATTACTCACAATTCCATCAAAACACACAAACATGTCATCTACAGATTCGCTAGGGCCTTGCACAAACGTTTGGTATTCTTGATTATAAGTGCTTTTCTTCCTAGCCTTAATTTGGGTAGTGCCCTCATGAAAAGTTTTCAAAGTGGTCGAAATTTCACGCGCAGTTCGTAGGTGCTAGACCCTGTCAAACTCTTTGCGACTTAGACTGATGAACAATATGTTTATCGCTTTGCTATTGCATTCGTACTGTAATTTCTCAGTCTTTGAAGTGCGAGTTTGAGGGATCACATATTGGGAATCAACAATGTCCCAAATTGCACTTCCTTGGCTTAGAAGGTAAGCCTCCACGTGCACCTTCCAAAAAGCAAAGTCATGACCATCAAACATCGGAATTTTTGAGTTTCTTTCCATGTTGCCAAAACAAGGATCACATACCGGTTAAGGTCAACTGGTGATCTAACCGGCTCTAATACTAATTGTGGAATTGGAATGGTGACTAAAGGGGGGTGAATAGATGCCTCGACTAATTTTCATGAATTAGATGACCTTTTCAAAACACCCAACACTCCTCCAAAAATTCAGATTCAAATTTTAAACCAATGAATACAAATTAGAGCAACAAAATCAATTCAAAATCAATATTCAGACTTGATCGGAGTTTGATCGGACGAACTATCTTATCAGACACTGAAGCTCCGAAGTTCACTACTTATATCGACAATTGGATTGTCGACAAAAATATATTGGAGATTGATTTGTCGACAATGACAAAAATACTCACACAATAGTTCAAATCAGATTTGAAATTATGAAACAACTTAACAAAATTGAATTCCAGTTGAACACACCTCAATTCTGAAAATTCAGGATGCTGAATACTGACCACTCAAATTTCAGACAACATATTTCATCTTAACAAATGTACTCACTCCAGAAATGCACATTCAAGATTTTGAGTTCAGAAGTTTCAAACTCAGATTTTTGCTGCTGCAAATTCACATATAACAACCATTTCTGAAAACAGCAGGATGATGAATAGTGTCAAACAGTTTTGGTTCAATTCAGAATTCATATTTGAATTACAAAACAGATTTCAGTTCTAAATTCAGTTCAATTCAATCATACAACTAATTCAATCAGATTCAGGGAAAAAACAGAATAGTATCTCAACTAGAACAAAATTGATTTATTCTAGAAAACAAATTTCAGATTACTATTGCAAAACTGAAAAATGAACAAAAGGATAATTCAGAAAACAGACTGAATTCAGATTATCTTGTAATGCACATTCCTTAAACTACTAATATGATCTTACTAAAGATCACCTTCAGATTCTGAAAGGACAACATATGAATAACAAAGACTAGCACAATTAGAGAATTAAACTTGCTAAAAACATAATTATATCGATGCTTCAGATGATTCTGAATAGAGCAAGTCTAAAACCTAGAGTACAAAAATTATCATTCAGGTATGAACAAAATTTCACAGTGTACTCTAATATCCTTCAATGAAAATTTTATACTCACATATATCAAATGCTGCAATGCACTATTAGCTCATAATGAACAGTAAGGTCAATCAGAATAATTGTGCAGTAGAACAATACATGAACAGATTGCCTCTAGAGTAAACAATGAAGTTCAAAGTAAATCTAGCAACTCAACTTGATTTGATAGAGAAGAAAAACATCTAGCTGTAGAATTCCTCAAACATACTAGTACCTTTGTTTGACAGCACTCTGGTTCATTCAGCAATGTGACGCTACTGTAGCTATTCTGAAACATGCTGGTACTTTGATGCAATAGCTCATGTGCTCATCTGGTAAAAAGAACAGCCCAATCTGATGGTGCTAGTTTTGCCTTGGACCATGCAATGTACTGATCAGAAAGATTGTATATGCTCAAGTTGGTGTTAGCATAATCATCAACCAAACTAGTACTTCTGTAATCAAGCCAGAATATGCAAAAACATTGCACAAAATTCCATTGTTCAGTGGAGAATAAATGAAGTAACATCCAAAATGCAGAACAAAATCACTTTAGCTCATTGAAATAATCTGCACATGCTTCAACTTTAAAACACATTCAAATATGTTTGATTGTTCTACCTTGGCAAAACTGACTTGGCAACACAGGCCCACAGCAAAATATTCTTAGTAGAATCAATCAATAGAATAAACATTTGAAGCACTCAAAGAAGAACAAAACAAGCAGCAAAAATAAACAAGAATAACATGCACAGAACAAGATAGAACAGATTACTAGCAATGCTATTTTCTTGTCTCAATCATTCACTGTTTGATGCTATTCAAATCATGCCTGCTACAGTTTGACCAGGGACTTCTCTAGTGCATGCAACAGGAAACAGGCAGCAACACAAGCAATCTGGACAGAAAAACTAATCAGAAAACAGATTTCTCTGAATCAGTAAAACTTGATTCTCACACCAAAATAATTTGTTCATCCTTCAACTATGATATCACTCAAGAAACAATCCAAGAATCAGCCAAGATGCTGATGAACAATTGAAGCAACATTTTATCAAACATGTAGCAGGCTTCACAAAAACTGAAACATTTGATCTAGAGTATTTTTTCAGAACTGTGATACCTCTTTTGATCAGCAAAAGAATCAAGAAGATATTGCAGAAATCACTTGCAACTTTCAAAACTGGAACATTCAAAACATACACAACAAAAGTTGTATAGACTTCAACATCAAGTTCTGCACAGAAATCATCAGAAAAGGCTTCACAAAACTGAATCCAAGCCCAAAAACACACGTGCGCCCAGAATTTAGTTCAACGCTGGTTCCTGTTCAATTTTCGGATCTGGAACAGTATTTCAGATCTGGAATAGTGGCTCTTCTCAAGAAATAGCTAACTAAAATTTCTATAGAGATTGTATGGTTTAGCCAAAAAGAACAGCCACCTGCCCATGGATATGGTCCTCTATTTATAGGCCAACCATGCGGGGTATTTTCTGATAAAAACCCTCTAGAATTAAAATATTACATCAAGGTCCTATTCCTTGTAATATATTTTTCAGAACTAAATAAATCCTGAAAAATACATTAAAGGAGAGCATATACTCTAGACTCTCAACTTTTTATTACACATTGACTCAAAATAAAAATGACAAACTATTGAAATTAACAAAACTAGATTTGTGACGGTTTTCAGCAAAAACCGACAAAGCCTCTCAACCCTTCGACTCATGACACCGCTTTGCGACTCCGAGCGCCATCAAGCCATTTCCGCTCTCGATCCCCTCGAGCTGCCTGAATGCTTGCCCTGGCCTCCCTCTCGCAGACCCAGTCGTCACGCCGTCACTTTCATCTGTCCATCCAAGTCTTGCTTGGTCTCTTCGTGAACTCTTGAGATCTTCTCCAACTTCGCCCAGCCTACTTGATCCTCCGGCATCAAGCTCCCCGCTTGACCGTCGATCACTTGCCATCGACATTTGGTCAGCATCTCCACCCTGCACATCCAAGACAAGCCAAAACAAGAACACGACGCACGACCTAAACCCTCGGCACTCAATCCTCAATTTTACATCGAACCCTTTGATGCACACAACCCTTCACTGACACATTCACTCGATCACTCATCCTTGTCAATCACTCATCATCCAGACAGAAACCACCCTTGGTTTCACAATCTTCCCCTTGATGAGTGCATTGACAACCCCAAGCAAAGATATAATGAAGGATTCAAGTTAAGCGCACAAGTGACCATAAAAACACAAAAAGAGCACACACATGTCACTTGGTAAAATATCTCCCTCTTGGGCAAAAACCTTATGCAAATCAAGGCAAAAGCATCAAAAACATCTCAATGCAACATGAAAGCCAATACACCCCCTTAACCAAGCAATCCAAAATCCAAAGCATCATGTAAACTATTTCTCTCCCTTTGACAATGCAAGCATCAAGGAGATAAAAAGATGCAAAGAAGGGAGTGAGGGTAAAGTACACACAAGCATTCGCCTTGAATATCGTCTAAAAGTATTGTATGAAATACTCAGATGTATACCATCTAAACAAAAGGCATGAGCAAGCATTTTTCAGATTTTAGCAAATAAAAGCATCACCACTCAGACTAGCATACTAGACATGGTAAGGAATGAGATGCAAAAGCTAGCCAAATACTAACCAGATAAGCATATCCCCCTTCAAGGAGCTTCAGCAAACATGATATGCAATGAATTTTAACTTTTCATTTTTGTGCCAGGGGTTATTTGCATGTCAACCTTATGATAACCGACCAAGCCAAGCCTAGGTCAAGCAAAAGACCATCGGAAGCTTAAAGCATTGATCTCGGTATACACTACGATGTCCCAGTTCTTACCAAAGTGTGATGGAAAGCAGTCCAGAACAAAGTAGTGCGACAAAGCAAACCCACTTGGATCTTTTCAATTTTAGCACACAACAACATGAATATAATTCATTTTCATTTTCATTCATTTTTAATTTTCATTTTCATTCATTTTCATTTTCATTCATTTTCATTTTCATTTTCAGCACAATATTTTTGATGAAATCAAGTTGCATATTAGCATCCATGTGACAAGGACCTAGCTATCAAGTGTGTAAAAGATAGCAAATGCACTCAACCTATTCAATCTTGTTTCTAGACTAAGCAGTGATCATTTTTAAATTTTCACAAATAAAAGCCATGCTCATGACAATTATCAGAAGTAAACATGCAAAGTATAGTCAACAGTATTAAGGGCAATAGTTCAAAGGCATTACAAAGCATGTACTTGTAAGAGAAATTAATCATATAACAAAAGCTCATGCAATGCTACACAACTCCCCCTCAAAACATGCTAGAAGCTCTCGAATGCTCAGTGAGAGGGCGAGTTAAAAACTGTTTTGGAATCCAGCATCGCAAAACTCGAGAACAGGCAAAGTAGTAGACTGATCATGCACAGGATAAGAACCCTGATACAAAGTGTGTGGTCGACCTACAAAGCGCGAACCTGGAAAATGACGAGGTCTCCCAACCTATCGAGCATCAAAGCCTCTTACACGTGGTCTCTCACCATATGAAGAATGATGTACACCACGAGGGGCGAAGTCTCTCATGAACCCATGTGGAGCCTCAAAATCAAAGCAAGAGTGAAAGGCACTCTCATGCATACCTAAAGATGGGTAATGCATGTCTTGAAAGCTCATCAAAACAGAACATCGTTCATCCCTGATACGACGAAAGCAAAACCCAACCAAGTGACCCACCCGATGATAATAGGAGCAGTGATACACTCTCTTGGATGTGTGAGCAAGGGTCTCAGGTTCAAATCTCACAGTCTTCTTGGGTTTTTGGTGAGGAGGTTCATATTGTGGACGAAGAGCTTTCTTTGTAGGTTGAGTGGGATTCTTGGCTTTTTTATCAGTGTCTAACCGGGCTCTCTCTTTCTCAAGGGTAGAGGGAGGAGTGAACACAGTTTCGCTCAAAGTGTTTGGAGTAGTTATCTCATAACCCAAGCAGAGAGCTAACCCTACACTGTCAGCACACATTTTGGTTTTAGCCAAAAGCAGGTCCAACCTACCCTTTCCTTCAGTGCATTTTTCCACCACGGAGAGAAGGTAATCATTTTCACATTTCAATTTTTCCACTTGCTCTCTAGCAAAGCTGAGGTTGTCCTTAAGGGTGATAAAGGTGGGACACGCTGGCTACACATCCTTAGAACACTAAGCACTCTCCAATCTAGCCTTAAGTTCATCAACATGCATATCTCTCAAATTAATGCTTTCAACAAGTAAAGAATAGTTCATGCATTTGTTGATGACCACAGGACTAGACTCCACCTCTCAAAGCTGATTTTCAGTTAATTCAAGTTTTTCAATAGTTTGAGCATGTTTAAAATGCAGCTGAGCAAGTTCATTCATGACAGTAAGACATGACCCACAATCGGCATCATCAGACTTAGATTTCAAAATTGCAAGTTCAGTGGATATAGTTTCAAGTCTAGGTTTTAATTCTTTTCGTTCTTTAGCAGCAAGTTTAAGTAATCTATCCTAAGAATAAACAACATTATGCAATTCATCATTTCGAACAAGAAGCTAATCACGAGATAGATATACCTCAGAAGTATAGAGCTCGTCGCTGTTGTCGTTGTCGTCGACCAAGAAGCAAAGGTCGGTGAGGTCCACTGTCTTCTTCTCCTTCTTCTCTTTCTTGGGAGGCTCCTCTTCCTCCGAACTTGGATCCTCACTTGATATACTATCGATGTCGCTGAGGGCAGCCACAAAATCTCTGGCTACTCGTTTAGCGACTTTTTCGCGTTTCCCTTTGAAGTAGTGTTTCTTGTTCCACTTTTGGTGCTTGTTATCATTTTCATTTTTCATTTTCAATTTAGGGAAATTTGCTTTTATGTGAGACGTATCTCCACATTCAAAACAACCTTGTGACCCTCCTCTCCTTTGGTCTCATCTATCATTTTAAAAGCGAGTGAACTTCTTAACAATGAGAGTTAGCTCCTCATCATCTAGAGTGTCCACTTGTTCTTTTGTCACAGAGACAAGGAAGGGCAAGTCAAAAGCACCAGAATAAGCACAAACTCCAGAAACGCCAGAAAAATTACTTCCAGATGAGGTACCACTGCTAGGACCGGAAACTAAAGCAACAGAAGGCAACAAAGAGTTTCCAACTCCTAGATGAGACGCCTTGGCAATCTCGGTGGACTTAAGCTTACTAAACAGTTCGTCACAAGTCAGAGTGTCAAAGCTCACCGACTCTTCAATACTAGAGATTTTCACCTCCCATATGCTACGTTCAAGAGCATAGAAAAGTTTGATCGCCCTATCATGGTCATAGTAAGCCAAAGTCCCAATGGAGCGTAAACTACTCACAATTCCATCAAAACGCGCAAACATGGCATCTACAGATTCGCCAGGACCTTGCACAAACATTTGGTATTCTTGATTATAAGTGCTTTGCCTCCTAGCCTTAATTTGGGTAGTGCCCTCATGAAAAGTTTTCAAAGTGGTCCAAATTTCACGCGCAGTTCATAGGTGCTGGACCCTGTCAAACTCTTTGCGACTCAGACTGATGAACAGTATATTTCTCGCTTTGCTATTGCATTCGTACTATAATTTCTTAGTCTTTGAAGTGCGAGTTTGAGGGATCACATATTGGAAATCAGCAATGTCCCAAATGACACTTTCTTGGCTTAGAAGGTAAGCCTCCATGTGCACCTTCCAATAAGCAAAGTCATGACCATCAAACATCGGAATTTTTGAGTTTCTTTCCATGTCACCAAAACACGGATCACAAACCGGTTAAGGTCAACTAGTGATCTAACCGGCTTTGATACCAATTGTGGGATCAGAATAGCGACTAGAGGGGGGTGAATAGATGTCTCGACTAATTTTCATGAATTAGATGACCTTTTCAAAACACCCAACGCTCCAAAAATTCAGATTCAAATTTTAAACCAATCAATACAAATCGGAGCAACAAATCAATTCAAAATCAATATTCAAACTTGATCGGAGTTTGATCGGACGAACTATCCTATCAGACACTGAAGCTCCGAAGTTCACTACTTATATCGACAATTGGATTGTCGACAGAAATATATTGGAGATTGATTTGTCAACAAAGACCAAAATACTCACACAACAGTTAACATTAGATTTGAAATTATGAAACATCTTAACACAATTGAATTCCAATTGAAAACACCTCAATTTTGAAAATTCAGGATGCTGAATAGTGACAACTCAAATTTCGGACAACAGATTTCATCTTTACAAATGTACTAACTTCAGAAATGCAGATTCAAGATTTTGAGTTTAGAAGTTTCAAACTCAGATTTTTGCTGCTGCAAATTCATATATAACAACCATTTCTAAAAACAGTAGGAAGATGAATAGTGTCAAACAGTTTTGGTTCAATTCAGAATTCAGATTTGAATTACAAAATAGATTTCAGTTCTGAATTCAGTTCAATTCAATCAGACAACTAATTCAATCATATTAATAGAAAAAACAGAATAGGATCTGAACTAGAACAAATTTGATTTATTCTAGAAAAAAAATTTAGATTACTATTGCAAAACTAAAAAATGAACAAAAGGATAATTCAGAAAATAGACTGAATTCAGATTAGCTTGTAATGTAGATTTCTGAAACTACTAATCTGATCTAACTAAAGATCACCTTCAGATTCTGAAAGGACAAGATAAGAAAAACAAAGACTAGCACAATTAGAGAATTAAACTTGCTGAAAACAAAATTATATCAATGATTCAAATGATTCTGAACAGAGCAAGTCTAAAACGTGGAGTACAAAAATTATCATTTAGATATGAACAAAAAATCACTGTGTACTCTAATATCCTTCCAATGAAAATTTTATACTCACATATATCAAATGCTGCAATGCACTATTAGCTCATGATGAATAGTAAAGGTCAATCAGAATAATTGTGCAGTACAGCAATACATGAACAGATTGCCTCAATAGAGTAAACAATGAAGTTCAAAGTAAATCTAACAACTAAACTTGATTTGATAGAGAAGAAAAACATCGTTCTATAGAATTCCTCAAACATACTAGCACCTTTGTTTGACAGCACTCTGGTTCATTCAGCAATGTGACGCTACTGTAGCTATTCTGAAACATGCTGGTACTTTGATGCAATAGCTCATGTGCTCATCTGGTAAAAAGAACAACCCAATCTGATGGTGCTAGTTTTGCCTTGGACCACGCAATGTACTGATCAGAAAGATTGTGCATGCTCAAGTTGGTGTTAGCATAATCATCAACCAAACTAGTACTTCTTTAATCAAGCCAGAATATGCAAAAACATTGCACAAAATTCCCTTGTTCAGTGGAGAACAAATGAAGTAACATCCAAAATGTAGAACAAAATCACTTCAGCTCATTGAAATAATTTGCACATGCTTCAACTTTAAAACACATTCAAATATGTTTGATTGTTCTACCTTGGCAAAACTGACTTGGCAACACATGCCCATCAACAAAATATTCTCAGTAGAATCAATCAAGAGAATAAACATTTGAAGCACTCAAAGAAGAACAAAACAAGCAACAAAAATAAACAAGAATAACATGCACATAACAAGATAGAATAGATTACTAGCAATGCTATTTTCTTGTCTCAATCATTCACTGTTTGATGCTATTTGTTGGGGGGAAAATATTCCATCCTCAGGGTTATTGCAGTAACAGGACAAAGGCAGGCGATTGAATTAAAGGTTTCCAGAATGTATCTTCGGGGATGCACTGAATCAAGTTCGAAGTATGAAGACGGGCTCTAGTTCGGAGTATATCTTCGAACTTAGACTCTTCCGAGAGCTTCCTTGCCAGCTAAGATAGATGACTTATCTTCTTTTTATTAGATTAGTCTTTTACCATTTTATCCCTATTAAGGGTACCGAATAGTTTCCACTATGTCGGTTGTAATAGATGGGTAAAAGGGTCTTTTCCTTAATATTTGGGCCTATAAATACCCCCCGTTTTACCCTGTAATGAGGACCGAATACAAATTATTCAATACACACTTTCGAACTATTTTAAGCTATTATCCTTTCGGAGGCTTGGAATAGTTTACTTCGCAAACACTTCGTTTGTTAGTTTCTAATCTTCAGAAACCTGTTAGCATAATCTTTTACGCCAACAGTTGGCGCCGTCCGTGGGGAACTTAGTCCAAAAAACTTCGTTCTCTACCAAGTTCTCAAACCATGCCTCCTAAGCGGAGTGAAGGTGGTAATCCTATTCGGAGGTCTCCTCGGACCTCCGGAGCAAGATCTTCAGACACTATTGAGGTCGGAGGACCTTCGACATTTCCTTCACCTCAAACTCCAGAAGGGATTCCCCTTCCTCGAGCATATAGAGTTCCTCCGCCAACTCCATCTATACTTCGGCTAGCCGGAGTCCCTCTTCCACCTCAAGTTCCACTTCGAACCGATGCCTACAGTTCTCAAGACCCGGAAGACCCTTCCGGAGGAGATGAAGACGGTCTTGGTGATAGGGCTGCTCAAATGGCGAGCCTCCAAGCTGAAGTAGCAAGGTGGCGGCAAGAAGCCGCAGATAGGCTTCATTCTCAGGCCACCCCAGTCATCCCCGAAGTGCCCGAAGACGACGAACTTCCTTATCCCGAAGCCCCGGAGAACGCCTCCTTTGACACTAAATCTCCGCTGCATCCTGAGTTGCAGAAAGTGCGCTTCGACCCTAAGTTCAAAACTTCGAAGCTTTGCAAATATTCCGGAGATGAAGATCCTGTAGAGTTTGCCCATTCTTATGCATTAGCAATTGAAGCCAGTGGAGGAGTGCGGGACACTATGGCAAAATGTTTTCCCCTAGCCCTCCAAGGAGTGGCTTTGCGGTGGTTCTGGTCTCTGAAGCCAGGATCAATCAGTTCATGGGGGCAGTTGAGGAAGAAGTTCGTGAGTAACTTTAGGGTACCTTCATACCCCCAATGTCAACAGGAAGCCTTTTCCAAGTGAAGCAGCTTCCTGGAGAGACCTTAAGACAGTATTTCAAGCGCTTCGCTCATACGAAGTCGCAAATTCGAGGGTTATCTACGTCTTCGGTAGTTGACGCAGCTTGAGAGGGAGTTATTCATGCCGGCCTCCTTGATAAACTTCACCGGAAAAATATATCTTCTGTTTCTCAGTTGATGTCTTATTTCGAAGAGTACGCAAGGTCAGAAGAGGGATGGCTTCGGAGAACTACTGCAACTCCGTCAATAGTGCAAGAAGTTAAGTTGGAAGTAAAAACTTCAGCACAGCCGCAAGGGCCTAGCTTCGAAGTTCAAGCATGACAGGCGTCGGGGGAAAAAGCATCCTCGTTCGGAAGTTTTGAATATTGCACCCCCGCAGAAGTTTACCCAAAGGGCTCCACAACCTTCAGGAAGCAAGACCAGCGGCTGGAGGCCACCAGGGAAACTGGCTAGCAAAGCTCAGGCCTTTTTCTACTGTATCCATGGTGAAAATCGGAGTCACGCAACTGATGCGTGCAAATCTATACTGACCGAGTTCCGGCTGAAGTGCGTCTGGAGCCTGTCCAGACTGTGGCACGAATAGAGAACTTTGATCCGGCAAGACGCCCTCCGGTGGTCAATGTTATGCCACCTCCGAAGCAAGAAGAGGGGCAAGATCGAGGAAAAAGAGTAGTCCTCCCCATCTCCGGAGGAGGGACCCTCGGAAGTATGTCAAAGAGGCAGAGAAGAGAATATGTTAGAGAAGTGGGCCATATTGGAACCTCTTCATCTGCAGCTGCTTTGCCCGAATGGTCCCATTTGCCAATATCTTTTTCCGCAGATGATGCAGCTGGTATAAAATTTCCACATGCAGACCCACTTGTCATCACCGCCGACATAGCAGGAACTGAAGTTCGAAGAGTGCTAATTGACGGAGGGAGTTCGGCGGATATTATTTTTGTCCAAGCCTTTGATCAACTCTGCATCTCCGGAAAACATCTTCTCCCAGCAGCCCGTCCTTTGCAAGGCTTTGCAGGACCCCCTCTTGATGCCCTCGGTCAAATTGGCCTGTAAGTTACTTTCGGAGAGGGGCCACTGGCCAGGACAGAGGAGGTGATCTTCCATGTTGTGGATGCTCCATATGCATACAATGTCATCTTCGTAAGAGGCATGTTAAATCAATTCGGAGCTGTGGCGCATCATAATTACTTATGTATGAAGATGCCCACACAGGCGGGAGTTCTCACTATTTTCAGAGATCAGGCCATTGCGTGAAGAGCGGAGTATGGTCATGGCCCTCCTCTTGACCCGAGACAGGTGAACAGTGTGCAAGATAATCCGGATAATTTTTCTGCTCCTAGCGAATCTTCGAAGAAATCCTTCCCAAGACCAAGTCCCGAAGGAGAGATTGCGACGTAGGTTATTGTCAAAGATGGCAAGGAATATTCATTTCAATTTGGTAAAGACTTGCCTCCAGAAGTTGCTACTTCCTTAGAGAAAGTAGTTGAGGAGAATTTAGATGTCTTTGCTTGGTCTGATGAAGACATCACCGGAGTCAGTCGGGACATTATTGAGCATAGTCTACTTGTGAACCCGAAGGTTCGGCCTGTTCGGCAAGGACTCCGGAAGTTGTCTACGGAGAGAGCTATCCTTGCTAAAGATGAAGTTGAAAAGTTGCTGAAGGCTGGGATTATCAGAGAAGTGGCCCATACGGAGTGGTTAGCCAACCCAGTCTTTGTTAAGAAGAAATCTTCCGGGAAGTGGCGCATGTGTATTGATTTTACATCCCTGAATAAAGCATGCCCCCGCGACCCCTACCCCATGCCCCGAATTGATCAATTGGTCGACTCCACTGCCGGTTCGGAGTTATTAAGCTTCCTCGACGCGTATTCCGGCTATCATCAAATCTGGTTAAAGCGCGAAGATGAAATCAAGACAAGCTTCGTAACTCCTTCAAGGAGTCTTTTGTTATGTAAGAATGCCCTTTGGCTTAAGAAATGTCGGGGCCACTTTTTCGAGGTTAGTCGCTAAGGCTCTAGTTCATCAATTAGGCCGTAATGTAGAGGCCTATATGGATGATATTGTAATAAAGAGTGCTTTAAAGCACCAACATAGCCTAGACTTAGCAGAAACATTCAATAGCCTTCGGGCATGTGGGATCCGTCTTAACCCCGAAAAATGTATCTTCGGGGCGCAGGCTGGAAAATTGTTAGGGTATCTAGTTTCAAGCAGAGGGATCGAAGCTAGCCCCACTCAGATAACTGCGTTGCAGAGGATGGCTCCCCCAGAGAATTTAAAGCAAGTGCAAAAGCTGACCGGATCGTCTTGCAACACTTAGCAGATTCTTGGCAAGGTCTGCGGAGAGAAGTTTGCCCATCTTCAAAGCATTGAAAGGGTCCGAAGATTTTGCATGGACACCGGAGTGTCAAAAGAGCTTCAAAGATATTAAGAATTACCTCAGTAACCTCGCTACACTCACGGTGCCTATTGCGGATGAAACCCTACTCCTCTACCTTGCAACTACTGGCTCTGCTGTCAGTGCAGTCCTTGTCAGAGAGGTTGATTTCAACGGAAAGTTGGTACAAAATCCAGTTTATTTTGTGTCCGAAGCATTGCCCGGAGCAAAAACAAGATATTCCGAGCTTGAGAAATTCACTTATGCTCTGATAATGGCTTCGAGGAAGCTAAGGCATTATTTCTTGGCACATAATGTAATTGTACCAACTTCGTATCCTTTGGGAGATATGCTCCGAAGTAAGGATTCGACTAGAAGAATTGGGAAGTGGGCTGTTGAGTTAGCACCCTTCGGCATATCCTTTGTGGCAAGAACATCAATTAAGTCGCAAGTGTTGGCGGACTTCGTGGCAGAGTGGACTCCCCCCGCAGCATGGGCTCCGGAGAAGCCAAGTGAAGGAATTTGGACTATTTACTCTGATGGAGCTTTCCAAGCATCTGGAGCAGGTGTCGGAGCTGTGATAATTTCGCCTTCAGGGCAAAAAGCAATGTACTCCGCAAGACTCAACTTTAAGTCTACCAATAATACAACGAAGTATGAGGGAATTTTATTAGGACTTCGAAAGGCACGTGCTCTAGGGGCTACACGAGTTGTTATTAAAACAGATTCTCAGATTGTAGCAGGGCACGTAGACAAGAGTTTCCAAGCTCGACATCCACAGCTTGCAAAGTACTTAGAAGAAATCCGAAAGATCGAAGCAGCATTTAAAGGGATTTCCATTCGGAGTATACCTAGAGCAGAAAATATGCAAGCTGACATCTTAGCAAAAGCTGCAGCCGGAGCTATGGACGTACCCGAAGAATCTTTTTATGAAGAACTCAGTACACCTTCGGTGCCACAAATTCCTGCTACGGAAGTCCTTTGCATTCCAAGTACAGATTGGCGAAGCTCAATCATGGAATTGTTGCAAGGAGAAGCAAATGTGTCCGAAGGGCCACAACTTTCGAGGTTAAAGCTTAGAATTCGGAATTATCACATAATCAACGGTATTTTATACAAGGCCGGAGTATGTTCCCCTCTGCTCCGATGTATATCTCAAGCCGAAGGTCAAAAAATTCTTCGAGAAATTCATGAAGGACTTTGCGGTAGTCATCTGGCCCCTCGAGCTTTGGCAGAAAAAACACTTCGCCAGGGGCTTTGTTGGCCTACAATAGTAGCTGATGCGGAGAGCTTGGTCCGCACTTGCCAAGGATGTCAGTGGATGGGACGAAGAAGTCATCGCCCACCAACAGCTCTTCAAGTCATTGCCCCAGTATGGCCCATGGCCAGATGGGGCATGGATCTTATTGGTCCCTTCCCAGCAGCAAAAGGAAATTTGAAGTTCGTAGTGGTAGCAATAGAATACTTTTCAAAGTGGGTCGAAGCAGAGCCCCTAACAGCTATCACTTCGAATAATGTTCAAAAAATTTTCTGGAAGAATATCATATGCCGGTTCAGAGTGCCTCGGCAGCTGACAGTGGATAATGGAACACAGTTTGATGCAGAACCCTTCAGGAAATTCTGTGAAGACCTAGGCATTCAACTATGTTTTGCTGTAGTAAGACATCCTCAATCTAATGGAGCTATTGAAAGAGCCAATGGTAATATCTTGTCAGGGCTGAATCGAAGAATAGTGGGATTGGCAAAAGGATTGTGGACCGAAGAGCTCCCAAAGATCCTATGGTCCATCCGGACAACTCAGACAAGGTCTACCGGCTTCACTCCTTTCAGACTATTATTCGGAGATGAAGCTATGACACCAACAGAGCTCAAAGGAGGATCACTTTGCAGCACCGAACCGGAAATAGAAGGAGAAAGACAAGCTTCGCTGGATTTAATAGAAGAGACAAGACTTCGAGCTGTGGAAAATTTGTCAAAGTATCAGCAGCAGATGAAGACTTGGTTCGACCCAAAAGTCAAGATTAATGAACTTAGGTCGGGTCATCTCGTTTTGCGAAGTATCATATCACCAGGGAAATTAGGAAATAAATGGGAAGGTCCATACTTAATTGTTCTCTCAAGGCGTCCTGGTTCTTTTAAGTTAGCTAATTTGGAAGGTGAAGAGTTAGCGCATACATGGCATGCGGAGCACCTAAAGTGATACTTCGCATAGGGGCTCCTTGTGATCATTTGTAAACACTTTCCGAATCAATAAAGCATATGGTTCAGATAATGCATACCCCTCATAAACTTCCCACTTCCGAGTGGACGCACTGGAATAGCGGAGTTGACCTGAGAGGGAAGTGTCATTAATTTGAATCATATTTTTGGACTTCGGATCACTGGTCCGAAGTTTCCGACGTGGTGGGTGTAGGACCGAAAGTAGCGACCAGAGGGGGGGTGAATGGGCGCCTAAAAATTTCTTGATAAACTATTATCTAATCCCAACACCCAACCAACTTAGCTAGACAAATAATTTTTGCAAAACAAATTTGAGGAATTAAAAATCGTTTAGCCTAAAAATACCAGAGTCCATAAAAAAGATATTAAAGATAAACTAACTAGAAATACTGCAATAAATAAAATTGGTACTAGAGATATTTAATAATGTATGCAAAATACCTAAATATATTAATAAAACATTCAGATATAAACAGAAAATATTGTACGTAGAAAACTAGGCTAAACTTTTTTTCTGCGACTAATATATTTTTCTTTTTATATGAGCAGATTAAAATATGTATTTAAATAAATAATACGAGATAATTAATACGCAGATAAATTTTAGTAGAAAGTTAACTACTAACAAAACTACCAGATTTAATCTAACTAGATTTAAAATAGCTGAAAAATAGGCGATTGAAAACTGACCCGCTTCATCTTCTCATCGTTGACGTCGCCGTTCGCACTACTCGCGTCGCTCCCTCCTGCTTTGCGCCGCTCAGCCGCATGCAAGTCTCGTCCAACGCCATGGGCCCCGCAACGTGCACGCTGCACGCCGGCGACGTTACCAGCCCAAAAAGCTGTCACTGTAGACTGTCATCTGCAGAGCTAGTCGCCGGTTGAAAACTGTCCTGTGGCAAAATGCATCTACGCTGTTTACTACCTAGCGATACAACAGCACATCTACCAGGCGCTGTTCATCTTCATGCGTGATCAACAAGAGAAAGTTTCTCACGGCAAAAACAAAGCCATGGCAAAAGCAAAATTGGTTTCTTCCCTTGCCAATGAACGTTCTGGACTCCCCCCAAAGCTTCAAATGCTTTGATCTGTGCGCATGATAAGTTCCTGCCGGCCGAAAGAAAGAAGATCGCTGCGGCAGAAAAAGGTTGGACTGTAGATTGATCTATATGAAGAAACAGTCATCTATCCCCAAGGGGATAGGGGCCTATTTATAGGCAAATCCTAATACATGAAAAGACTACTTTACCCTCGGGTAAAATAAACTGACTCTAAAATAAATTCCGAAAATTACTAAAATATTCTTAGAAAAATTAACTGACTCGAATAAAAATATTCTAAACTTAAAAACTAAATATTAATATCCTAAACGAATTAATGATAGATTGTCAGTTTTACGCCAAAACTGACAAAGCGTCCACCGTCTTCGCACCGGGTACCCGGATTGGGCCGACCCGACCCCGCAGCTCCCTCAGCCCGGCAATCGCTCGCCGCCCGTGTACCTGAGTCAAACCCAGTCAACAGACCAGTGGATCATCTGCCGCTCCTAGCCATGTACCCGGATTGGGCCAGCCCGACTCCGCAGCTCCTCTGCCCGGCCGTCGCTCACTGCCCGTGTACCTGAGTCACATGTGCCTCAGACACGACATGTCTTCATCTCTCCCTTCCATTGACTTCCGTTGACAATCACTCATCACATCTGGAATATCAAAACCATATTCTTCAACATGGTTTCTCAATCTCCCCCTTGATGAGTGCATTGTCAACACCCTTTTCAGCTCATCTTCAGAACCTGCAAAACACATGGAAACAGAAAAACAAAGACAAAAGAAAATAGAAGAAAGAAAATAAAAGTTTAACCCTAATGACCAAAAGCCAAATAAAGCAAGAAAAATGTGGTCATTATGGTTAACCAAAAATAAAAACCTCAAAAATAAGTGCAAATCTCAGAAACTAAAAAGTAAACTCCAAAATTTCTCCCCCTTGTTGACAACTGGACTCATCAAGTGAGACTAAATGCACTTTAAAGAGACATAGACACGAACTCCCCCTGAAATGTAGCTCCCCCTCAAAATATGCTATGAATGCAGATGGGGTGCAGGTGGAGTGTGAAAAGCATGCTTCTTAGATATGATTGACTGCTATTACAACGTCTAACAGGTATAGCAAAAGATATACTGTCTAAGATATATGACATGATCAGTGTAACATATGATATCTAAAGAAAGTCATTAGCACGCATTTTTCGATTTTTGCAAAACAAAAGCATCACCATATTTTCTAGTTAACAAGCAAAGTAAAGCATGAGATGCAAAAGCTAACTGATATCTACCAAGATAAGCATTGTCCAAAACAAAGTGCTTCAGCAAACTTGTGATCTTTTTAAAATTTTCAGATTATTATTTTTTTTTTCATTTCTGCCAGGGGTTATTTGCATGTCAAACCTTATGCTAACCGACCAAGTCAAGCCTAGGCCAGAACTGGACCATCAGAAGCTTAAGACATTGGTCTTGGCATACATTACACCGTCCTAGTTCATACCAAAGTGCTATGGTAAGCAGTCCAGAACAATGCAATGCGACAAAGCAAACCCACCTGGATCTTTTCTGATAATCATAAAAATGCATAAATTTTTCATTTTTCTGAATTTTTTATCATTTTATAGCACATTTTTCATATTTAAAGCATATTGATGTCCAAGTTGCATATCTGCATCTAAGTAAGGATCTAGCTACAAGGCATGTAAAAGATAGCGAAAGCATTCAGCCTACACATGCTAGTTACCAGAAGCGATGGTGATCATTTTTAAATTTTAAAACATAAAAGCCATGCATTTGACAAATATCAGATATATCATGTGAACTGAACAAGAACATGATCATCGACAAGTAATCAAAAGCATATACTAGCTAGAGAAAGTAAAACAGATTAATCATATAACAGAAGCAAGCTCAAAATTTGATAGATGATTATGCATGATATGAACGCACACACAAAAAAGACTGAATAAAAATAAAGAAGAAGGAAAAACTGATACCAATGAAAAGGTGACTCAAAATATCCTAAAAAGATACACAACTCCCAAAACACGATCAATAATCATGAGTGGGACCAAACGGTCCAATGCCAGGTTTAGTAAAAGTATTGAACCAATGTCGAGCCATCTGCGCGTATGTAGGAAAGCAAAAGGAATCATATGAGTCTGGACTGAAGCGCGGATCAAAACGCGGTCCTCGGTTCTTCCTAAAATCACGGTCACGAGGTCCAAAACCGTATCCATGACGATTTGGAACTCTGCCGGAACGAAAACCACCGTCCGAAGCACGGTAGTGAAAACCGTCTCCTCTACCACCACCTACACGACGTGGCCTGGCCTCTAGCCTCTCTCCACGTCGAGGGACTCTCTGTCTACCATCCTGTTGGTAGAACTGCTCCTGCCCACCTCGAGCTCTCTCTGCTCGCTCAACCCGCTTCCTCCTGAAGCAAAACTCCTCAAGATGCCCGTCTCTCTGACAAAACTCACAGTGATAGGTAGTCTTCTTGGGATATTGTTGTGGCTTAGGGTTCTTAGGCTTGGTGGTGTTGGGTGTAGCATTCTTGGTATGAGAAGGTCCAGGTAAGCAATCAAGAGAAGTGTGGAGACTTTTAGGCTTTGGGACCCAGATCTGCTTCTTAGGTGGAGCTTTCGGTTGTTCTTGGATCACTCCATCCTTGGGCTGACTATCCTTAAAGGACTCAATAGAGTGAGTCTTGGGATATCTCTGTTCGGGAGTCATCTTACTCCACTCCACTGCTCGGCTAATAGCACTCTCAAAATCAGCCTTGGTATAGATGTAACCTACCCCAAACCCATCCGGTCTCTTGAACTGCTGAATCATCATGCCGAGCTGTGGCTCTCTAGCACTAATCCAACTCAGGATTGAACGGAGGTAAAAGTTCTCATTCTGAACATCAGCTAGCTCCTCTCTCAAAGAAGCTAACACCTCCACCTGAGACAAGCATATCTCACACTCTTTATCAATTTCGACAGACTTCTCAGCTTTTAGCTTGATCAACTCCATTCTAATGGATAAGCAGTTCTCACAAACAGTGGATGGAACTGACAAGGTCTCAAGCTCTAGCTTAGTCTGCTCCAACTCACCTCTCACTCCAGCTAATTCACTCAACTGCTCATCACTCTTGGCTCTCAGCTCAGCTATACTAGCTAAATAAGATGGGCAGTCTACACAAGGTGCGACAACAGTGGCATGAGCATCTTTTAGCTCCTGCTGAGCGCTCTCAAGCTCAGTGGCCAATGCGTCTCTCTCATCTACTCTCTCTGTGTACCTGGACTTAAGAGTCGTCAGGTCACACAACAGCACCTCACAGTTAGGGCACTCATCACTATCACCCAAGCAAGGGGAAGAAGACAGACTCTCAATCTTGCCATTTGCTGTGGCAAGCTCACTCTCAAGCTCATCTATCCTCTTCTTAGCTCCTCTAAGCAGTTTCTCCCTATACTTCAACTCTTGACTGTTCTGTTCTAGTAAATTAACAACTTCTTGTTCATAGGAAGATGCATTCTCATCGTCGTCATCGTCAGAGTTGTCGGAGGAGTCCTTCTCTTTCTTCTCCCCAAAAGCCATTGAGCAGAAGCTCTTGTGAGGTCTACGGCTGTGATGTGAGCGACTCTTCAGCTTGTCCCTGAAGCCCATGAAACAGAGGCCTGCCGGATTGTCCCTGTCCTTCCCTTTCTTGATTATGATATCTTCATCACTTGAACTTGAAGACGATGAGGAAGACGAGGATCTCTTGGAGTATCTTTTCTCCATCTCGGCAAAGAAGGTCTCGTCTCGCTTCTTGTTCTCATGCCTGTAATCTTTCAGAGCCTTTCGAAAGAATCTAGTCTTGAGCTTGCCCTTCGTGTAGTTGTCGTATTTGCTGGAGTTGTAAGAGTTGTCGCCGGTTCCCTTCTTGTAATTTTTCTGCTTGGGACAGTCGGCAATAAAATGACCTGGATCACCACACTCAAAGCATCCGGATTTTGTGCCGTGTCTTTTAAACATTCGCTTATCATAAACACATCGCACCCGGTTGTTAAACAAGCACAGATCATCATCTCCTAGAGTATCAAGTTGTTCCTCGGAGATAGACATCAAGGAAAATGCAGTACAACTCATGGCATTAGGATCAGCAGATGGTGTCGCAAGCGCCAGAGTCTTTGATCCAGAACCACTGAGATTTGATCTCAACTGGATATCGACCTCTGTGGCCTTGAGCTTACTAAAAAGCTCTGCGATGGTCAAGGTATCATATGATGTGCTCTCAACAATAGACGAGACCTTGATCTCCCAGATCTTAGGGTCCAAGGTATGGAGTACCTTAAGAGCCTGTTCATGATCCGAGACCAGCTGATCACCCTCGGCCTTGTTAACACGAAGCTTGTTAATGATCGATTGAAAACGACCAAACAAAGCCTCAACAGTCTCATCCGGCTTCTGTGAGAAATTTTCATACTCACGCCGGTAGGTCTGGTAGAGCCTAGCCTTGACCTGAGTTGTCCCCTCATGATGTGCCTGGAGAGTAGCCCAGATCTCTCTAGCAGTGGTGAGATGGCTAACACGCTCGAACTCACTAGCACCTAGACCAGAAAATAAAATATTCACAGCCTTACTGTTATTTTGATGCTGGGTAATTACATTTTCAGCAGTATCCGCAGCAATAGTCGTTATGGTGAAATTAGGATGAACACAAATCTCCCATATGTCCGAGCTCTGGCTCATAAGGTATGCTCGCATGCGAGTCTTCCAATAAGTGTAGCCAAAAGCCTCTAGGGATGGGATTTTACCAGAAGACGTCATGGTCACTACCTAGGTTTTGAATCGGTTAAGATATTAGAAAAACCTAACCTCGCTCTGATACCACTTGTAGGACCGAAAGTAGCGACCAGAGGGGGGGTGAATGGGCGCCTAAAAATTTCTTGATAAACTATTATCTAATCCCAACACCCAACCAAACTTAGCTAGACAAATAATTTTTGCAAAACAAATTTGAGGAATTAAAAATCGTTTAGCCTAAAAATACCAGAGTCCATAAAAAAGATATTAAAGATAAACTAACTAGAAATACTGCAATAAATAAAATTGGTACTAGAGATATTTAATAATGTATGCAAAATACCTAAATATATTAATAAAACATTCAGATATAAACAGAAAATATTGTACGTAGAAAACTAGGCTAAACTTTTTTCTGCGACTAATATATTTTTCTTTTTATATGAGCAGATTAAAAAGATGTATTTAAATAAATAATACGAGATAATTAATACGCAGATAAATTTTAGTAGAAAGTTAACTACTAACAAAACTACCAGATTTAATCTAACTAGATTTAAAATAGCTGAAAAATAGGCGATTGAAAACTGACCCGCTTCATCTTCTCATCGTTGACGTCGCCGTTCGCACTACTCGCGTCGCTCCCTCCTGCTTTGCGCCGCTCAGCCGCATGCAAGTCTCGTCCAACGCCATGGGCCCCGCAACGTGCACGCTGCACGCCGGCGACGTTACCAGCCCAAAAAGCTGTCACTGTAGACTGTCATCTGCAGAGCTAGTCGCCGGTTGAAAACTGTCCTGTGGCAAAATGCATCTACGCTGTTTACTACCTAGCGATACAACAGCACATCTACCAGGCGCTGTTCATCTTCATGCGTGATCAACAAGAGAAAGTTTCTCACGGCAAAAACAAAGCCATGGCAAAAGCAAAATTGGTTTCTTCCCTTGCCAATGAACGTTCTGGACTCCCCCCAAAGCTTCAAATGCTTTGATCTGTGCGCATGATAAGTTCCTGCCGGCCGAAAGAAAGAAGATCGCTGCGGCAGAAAAAGGTTGGACTGTAGATTGATCTATATGAAGAAACAGTCATCTATCCCCAAGGGGATAGGGGCCTATTTATAGGCAAATCCTAATACATGAAAAGACTACTTTACCCTCGGGTAAAATAAACTGACTCTAAAATAAATTCCGAAAATTACTAAAATATTCTTAGAAAAATTAACTGACTCGAATAAAATATTCTAAACTTAAAAACTAAATATTAATATCCTAAAACGAATTAATGATAGATTGTCAGTTTTACGCCAAAACTGACAAAGCGTCCACCGTCTTCGCACCGGGTACCCGGATTGGGCCGACCCGACCCCGCAGCTCCCTCAGCCCGGCAATCGCTCGCCGCCCGTGTACCTGAGTCAAACCCAGTCAACAGACCAGTGGATCATCTGCCGCTCCTAGCCATGTACCCGGATTGGGCCAGCCCGACTCCGCAGCTCCTCTGCCCGGCCGTCGCTCACTGCCCGTGTACCTGAGTCACATGTGCCTCAGACACGACATGTCTTCATCTCTCCCTTCCATTGACTTCCGTTGACAATCACTCATCACATCTGGAATATCAAAACCATATTCTTCAACATGGTTTCTCAGTGGGCTGAAATAATATGGAGTCCAAGCCACCAGCTTGTAGGCATCCGTAAAAGAGCCCGAGACAACAGGATGTGCAGTCCAAGCCACAGGCTGGTAGACATCCGTAAAAAGAGTCCAAGGAGACCAAATGATGAGGAGTCCAAGCCACCGGCTTGTAGGCATCCGTAAAAAGAGTCCAAGGAGACCACTGCGAACTCCAAACCACTGGTTTGACAAAATTCGCAAAAAGAGCCGAAGGAGGCCAAAACAAAACAGAGTTTGAGCCCATGAGCTTCGAATGTCTGTTAAAAAAGTCCAAAGTGACAAATCATTTAGGACACTAAAGTGTCCGGAAAGCTGTCCAAAGTGATTTCTTTCAAAACATAAGGTACTAAGTTACCAATCTTCAGACTACAAATAGTCGAAGACATTTTATAAGATTTTAATCAATCCTTAAATTACTGAGGGGCTCCGAACCCCCAAAATTGTACTCCTAAGTTTTTCTTTGCGCCTAACCATCTTTGAATATAGTTCGAAGTTGCTTACGCCCAAAGAGGGGCTGGTAAATAGGGAGACAATTTTAAATCGATATTTATTATTCAAACAAATATGATTACATCATGAAAAATTGGTATCTATACCAAGAAGGAATCGAAGACCCCTTCGATCTCTAGAGATAAGGTTGGAACGACTAGTTCCAGAGCCGGAGTTCTAACAACTTTGCGTTTAACTCTCCTACCTTCCTTCGAAGCTCTAAAGTCTTTCTGTTCTTGTTGAAGCTCGGCCCAGGTTCGAAGTCGTTCGGGGCTCCTCTCCCAGCTTCCAAGTTCTTCAGGCTTTTTACCTTGAGCTTCATCTTCGTCTTCGGACCATACAATGTCTTCGGAAGATGAAGTTTCCAAGTTAACTTCTTTTTCTTCCTCTTTAATACAAAACAGTATGTCTTTGCTTACTTTGGGCGTAATCGCACCGGAGCTATCCCGAGGAACTAAAAATCGAGGGCGCTTGTGAAGTTTTAAAATATCAAAGGTAGCCCATAGTAGGCGAAGTTCTTCGTTAACGTCTAACACTTCAACATCTTCCATATGAGGCAAAGCCTAAAAACATGATAAGCAAATTTTCATTCATAAATGTACAAAAGCATGATGCTTTACATAGTCGAAGATCCTAAGATAAATCTAAACCTGCGGGTTTGGCGGAGGCTTGCTGCTCGAAGCTTGTAATCGAGCTTGCTTCTGGCGTTGCCCTTCATCAATCAAATCCTTTATCGCAGAGCGACCTTCGGCTCTCCATGAAGTTTGGAAGGCTTGCCAAGCAGCTGGCCACACCTTCGGAAGGAGTTAGAAGCTGATTGTCGTCAAAGGTAATGGGAGCTGCCCCTGTGTTCGGAGTTATCGATATGCCCAGATCTTCGTAGTAACGAAGTATGCCGATAGCAGCCACTTGTCCGGAGATTTCTCCGTACCGAATACCTGCTGTCTTCATTTGCTTCGCTGCTCCTTGGATCCTCTTCAGCCGTCGTAGCAGGGGGATGTTGTCATCTGAAGGAAGTGTCCCAGTAGTACCAAAGTACTCTAGAACGCCTAGCAGTTGGTTCATGACCTCGGCAGCTACCTTCTCCGACTTCAGTTTGTCTTCGATTAAGGCATCCTTCGCCGAAGTTAATTCTCCTACCACTCCAGAGAGCCTAGCTGCCTCCGTAGCTAGAGAAATTTTCTGATTAAGTAGGTGGCTAGCTTCCTCGGCAGCTTTGGTTTTTTCTTCTCGGAGTCTGACAAGCTCAGCTCCCGCCATGGCATGTTCTGCCCACATCTTTTCTATTTCTGCCCGAAGCACAAGTTGTTCTGCTTCGAGCTCCTTGTTCGCAGTTTCCAAGCTTTGTCTGGCCCTGCGCTCCGCTGAAACCATGTTGCCTAAGTGGGAAACCCGACCTTCGGAGATAGTAAGATTTCGCTGAAGAGTTGTATTTTCCTCTCGAAGGCGAAGGCTTCCACGTTCATTTGAAATGTTCGTAGCTCGGGCCAAGACTATTTGCTGCGCAGAGAAAAAACCAAGGTGAGAAATTATTTGTACATAAGTTTAATTTTGTTTTGCAGATACTTCGTACCTAGTATGCTGCACGCTCCATAGCAGCAATGAGCTCCGAACTCTCCACCTTGCTTAAGATAGCTACCAAGTCTGTCTCCCTGACTTCGCGGCTAGCTCGATCCAAAGGCTCGAGCAAAGTCTGAAGCCCAGTTCTTCGCTCCAAGAAAGGAGCTAGAAGAGGGAGCATAGACAGGCCCCTCTGGTCGTCTTCGTTCGGTGAAGGTCCGGAGTGCTGAGCTGTATCCTTTGGAACTCCAGTAGACTGACCCTCCTCCGTAGATTGGCTTCCGTCTGTCGATTCAGACGAAGTCGATCCTGAGCTCGGAGCAGGGAGGTGGTCCATCTTGCCTTTGCCTTTTCCAGGTCCCATTTGAGCGACTCCTGGAATTGGCTCCGAAGTTGTCGAAGGCCTAGGAATTATATCTTCGGGATGGACCTCTTCCACAGGAGTAGATCCTGTTGAAACAAAGGTATTATACATTGTATAATTTCGAAGGAAAAAAGAACAAAAGAATTATGCGAAGTTTACCTCCGACGTCTTGGCGACGGGTGAGCATTGGACTGCTTGGCGGGTCGAAGGCTACTCTAAAGTCCTCGTCGGAGTCAACAGTCAAATCTTCGACTGTTGGAGCATCTTCGGGAGCGGCCGTTGTTACTTCACCTGGAATCGAAGTTGATTCTACAGTAACTTCGACTCCGCTTTCGTTCACAGGGGCTCCATCCTGCAGTAAATTCTCTTGAGCAGCCGGAGTCCTCACTTGCCCAAGGTTGTCTTGAGACTCCGGCACGCTCGCAGCATCATCAATAGTTGCATCAGTTTGGACTGCATCCTTGTCGATCAGGTCAACAAGCATTCTGCCTTCATCATCCGAGGAAGCGGAGACCGAAGCTATTGGGCTTGAAGGCTCAACAACTCTTGGCTTTCGAGCTACCTTCTTCAGTGGAGTATTGGCAGAGCTCGAGGCCCCAGCTTCGGCTTTTCTCTTTTTGGGCCCTTTCTCCGAAGGCACCCAATCCAAAAGAGGGGGCGGAACAACTTCGAGTAGCCCCCATACTCGGTTGGACCGCTCCCAAGTACCAACCAATTTAATCCTCCATTCCTTCTCGGTTGGAGTTGGAACTCCCAAGATCTTCTTCGAAGCTCGTACAATCTGCTCCGAAGTTATAGGGGCTGAAGAAGCTGAAAAATGAGTTAAGTTGGTTATTTCTTCGAATTAATATATGTGACATATGTTGTTTTCGAAGTTACCTGCAGGGCTCGAGTTCGAAGAAATCTTGCGGAGGCCGCCCTCCGAATCTTCCTCGAAGGTGATCGGCCAGTTGGCCATCAGAGGAGGGATATGAAGCCCGAGGAATTCTTCTGCTAAGTCTCGCATGCTCAGGCGGCGACTAATTTTTTGTAGACTGAGGCGAGCTTCGAGCTGGCCTGGATCTGGATGCACAAGAGCTTCCTTTCGGAAGTTGATATCTTGCAAGGGTCCAACTAGACGGCTGCTCGCCCCAACTTCGGCATAAAACCACTTCAAGATCCAGTCTGTGTACCATCTTGCATTGATGGCCTTGGCAGGAAACCGAAGAGCATACTCGTCTCGAAGCCTGAAGTTGATGCTTCCGAAGGCCACCACTATCTTTTCACCTCCGGGGCCTACGAAGGTTTTTGGTTAGCACGAAGCTCTGGGCAGTGCTGCGAAGATCTCATCCCTTCCTTCACAACCCTCGGCTCGCAACGCCCATTCGAAGATGGCAAGACATGCTACTGCATTCGGAGAGAGCTGGGGGAGAGTAACGTGGAATAAGTCCAATACCTCGGCCAAGAAGTCAACTGCCGGAAGCCCTAAGCCAGCTTCGAAGACAACCACTTCTCCGGGCCTTGGCGATGGAATGACTTCTTTCCCAGGTTTGCGAATCATGATCCCAGAACTGATTTTGCCTTCTATTGCGGCCACGAGCGATTCCCTCTTGCAGGTTGAGGGCCCCAATTGATAGGACTGATCTGTGTACTTCGTCGACGCCGGGAAGAGGTCATGAGGGCCAACATTTTGGGGATTTCTCCCCGCCGCCGCCATTGCTGCCACTGTTGGTGTTGGAGTTGCCGTCACCGATGTCGCAGCCGCCGCCGCTGCCGCAGCCTGCTGCCGAGCCAAGGCTGAAGCCGCTCCAGGAACTTTGAAACTGGTTTTCGCCATGAGATCGCATGGGTTGCTTGAGGGGAAAAACGGAGGCTAGGGTTTGTCTGATGTCTTGTTTGCACGAAAGCGGTGGAAAGGTACTCGAGAAGGGTCTGGGCCCTCTATTTATAGCCCAGACCATGATTTTTTACCGTTTGCATCTGCTGTTTCGTATTCTTAACCGTTACTTTGTTGTGGAGTTAACGCATCGCGTAACTTCGGTTAGAAGGAAAAAGCCAACGGCTATTTCTTCCAAGTCTAAAAAGGCTTTCGAGCTTCTCAAGTTACTTCTAAGATAGTTCGAATGTAACTTTCTTAGCAGTTGATTCAAAGTTTTACATCTCCACGCATTTCGGAGGTAAATTAAATCTGCTAACCCCTACGCATGATTATTTGTCTTGCGTATACTGCTCTCCTAACATTACAGATTTAGCGGAGAAGCGTATTCGAGGGGCTACTGTTGGGGGGAAAATATTCTATCCTCAGGGTTATTGCAGTAACAGGACAAAGGCAGGCGATTGAATTAAAGGTTTCCAACATGTATCTTCGGGGATGCACTGAATAAAGTTCGAAGTATGAAGACGGGCTCTAGTTCGGAGTATATCTTCGAACTTAAACTCTTCCGAGAGCTTCCTTGTCAGCTAAGATGGAAGACTTATCTTCTTTCTTATTAGATTAGTCTTTTACCATTTTAGCCCTATTAAGGGTACCGAATAGTTTCCACTATGTCGGTTGTAATAGAGGGGTAAAAGGGTCTTTTCCTTAATATTTGGGCCTATAAATACCCCCCGTTTTACCCTGTAATGAGGACCGAATACAAATTATTCAATACACACTTTCGAACTATTTTAAGCTATTATCCTTTCGGAGGCTTGGAATAGTTTACTTCGCAAACACTTCATTTGTTAGTTTCTAATCTTTAGAAACCTGTTAGCATAATCTTTTACGCCAACACTATTCAAATCATGCATGCTACAGTTTGACCAGGGACTTCTCTAGTGCATGCAATAGGAAACAGTCAACAACACAAAAATCTGGACAGAAAAACTAATCAGAAAACATATTTCTCTGAATCAGTAAAACTTGATTCTCACACCAAAATAATTTGTTTATCCTTCAACTATGATATCACTCAAGAAACAATCCAAGAATCTGCCAAGATGCTGATGAACAATTGAAGCAACATTTTATCAAACATGTAGCACGCTTCACAAAAACTGAAACATTTGATCCAGAGTATTTTTTCAGAACTATGATACCTCTTTTGATCAGCAAAAGAATCAAGAAGATATTGCAGAAATCACTTGCAACTTTCAAAAATGGAACATTCAAAACATACACAACAAACGTTGTATAGACTTCAACATCAAGTTCTGCACAGAAATCATCAGAAAAGGCTTCACAAAACTGAATATGGTCCTCTATTTATAGGCCAACCATGCGGGGTATTTTCTGAAAAGAACCCTCTAGAATTAAAATATTACATCATGGTCCTATTCCTTGTAATATATTTTTCAGAACTAAATAAATCCTGAAAAATACATTAAAGGAGAACATATACTCTATACTCTCAACTTTTTATTACACATTGATTCAAAATAAAAAGGACTCCAAACTATTGAAATTAGCAAAACTAGATTTGTGACGGTTTTCAGCAAAAACCGACAAAGCCTCTCAACCCTTCAACTCATGACACCGCTTTGCGACTCTGAGCGCCATTGTTGGGGGAAAATATCTCATCTTCGGGGTTATTGCCGCAACAGTATGACAGCAGATAGTGGATTCGAAGGTTTCCAGACGTCCATCTTCGAAGATATCCTGAGTCAAGCTCGAAGTACGAAGATAGGCATTGGTTCGGAGTACTTCTTCGAACTAAGGTTCTGCGAGATCTTTATTGCCAGCTAAGATGGAAGATTTATCTTTTATATCATTAGATTAGTCTTTTACCATTTTAGCCCTATCAAGGGTACCGAATAGTTTCCACTATGTCGGTTGTAATAGAGGGGTAAATAGGTCTTTTCCTTAATGTTTGGGCCTATAAATACCCCCCATTTCACCCTGTAATAGGGACCGAATACAAGTTATTCAATACACACATTCGAACTATTCTAAGTTGTTATCCTTTCGGAGGCTTAGAACAGTTCTCTTCGCAAACACTTCATTTGTTAGTTTCTTTTCTACAGAAACCTGTTAGCGTAATCTTTTACGCCAACAGTTGGCGCCGTCCGTGGGGAACCTAGTCCGAAAAACTTCGTTCTCTACCAAATTCTTCCATCATGCCTCCTAAGGGGAGCGCACCCCGCAATCCCGTTCGGAGGTCTTCTCGGATCTCCGGAGAGATACCATTTGACACGGTTGAAGTCGGAGGGCCTTCGACATTCCCTCCACAAACTCCGGAAGGGGCTTCCATCCCTCGAACATACGAAGCCTCTCCGCCAACCCCGTCCATACTTCGACCACCCGGAGTCCCTCCTCCCCCTTCCATCCCAATTCGAACTGATCCTACTAGTTCTCAAGACCCGGAAGATCCTTCCGGAGGAGATGAAGACAATCTTGGAGATATGGCCACTCAAATGGCCAACCTTCAAGCTGAAGTAGCAAGGTGGCGACAGGAAGCTGCGAACAGGCTTCGCTCTCAAGCCATCCCAACTATTCCAGAAGTGCCCGAAGACGATGAACCCAATTATCCCGAAGCCCCGGAGAACGCCTCCTTCGATAATGAATCTCCGCTGCATCCTGAGCTGCAGAAAGTTCGCTTTGATCCAAAGTTCAAAACTTCGAAGCTCTGTATGTATGCCGGAGATGAAGATCCCGGAGAGTTCAGTTCGTTCTTATGCCCTAGCAATTGAAGCTAGCGGAGGAGTTCGAGACACCATGGCGAAGTGCTTCCCCTTAGCTCTTCAAGGAGTGGCATTAAGGTGGTTCTGGTCCTTGAAGCCAGGATCAATTAATTCATGGTCGCAGCTGAAGAAGAAGTTTATAAGCAATTTTCAAGGCACCTTCGTGCCTCCCATGTCAACAGGAAGCCTCTTCCAGGTGAAACAGCTCTCCGGAGAGACATTGAGGCAATATTTTAAGCGCTTCGCTCATACGAAGTCGCAAATTCGGGGGTTGTCTGCATCTTCGGTAGTTGATGCAGCTCGGGAAGGCGTCACTCATCAAGGCCTCTTGGATAAGCTTCATCGGAAAAGGATCTCCTCGGTCTCTCAGTTGATGTCGTATTTCGAGGAGTATGCGAGGTCAGAAGAGGGTTGGCTCCGAAGGACTGCCGCTACTTCGTCCATATTGCAAGAAGTTAAAGTAGAAGTGAAAACTTCGGCACAGCCGTAGGAACCAGTCTTCGAAGTTCAACATGATCGGAGAAGAGGGAAAAAGCACCCTCGTTCTGAAGTCATGAATATTGCACCCCCAACGAAGTTTACACAGAGAGCTCCACAGTCTTCGGGGAACAAGGCCAGCGGCTGGAGACGCCAGGGAAAACGGCTGGCAAGGGCCAGACCCTTTTCTGCTGCATCCATGGAGAAAATCGAAGCCATGCAACTGATACTTGCAAGGCTATACTTACCCTAAGGGGAGAGTATCTAGAAAGAACTTCGGGTCGAGGTACTTCTGACCGAGTTCCAGCTGCAGCGCGCCCAGAGCCGGTCCAGGCTGTGGCGCGGATAGAAAACTTTGATGCTGCAAGACACCCTCCAGTGGCCAATGTTATGCCACCTCCGAAGCAAGAGGAAGGCCAAGACCGAGGGAAAAGAGTAGTCCTCCCCATCTCCGGAGGAGGTACACTCGGAAGCATGTCGAAGAGATAGCGAAGAGACTACGTCAGAGAAGTAGGTCATATTGGGACTTCGTCGTCTGCAGCTGTGATGCCGGAGTGGTCTCATGTGCCGATATCCTTTTCTGCGGAGGATGCAGCTGGCATTAAGTTCCCGCATGCAGATCCACTTGTTATCACTGTTGATATTGCGGGCACTGAAGTTCGAAGAGTGTTGATTGACGGAGGTAGTTCGGCAGATTATCATTTTTGTTCAAGCCTTCGATCAATTGTGCATCTCCAGGAAGCATCTCCTTCCAGCAGCTCGTCCTTTGCAAGGCTTCGCAGGACCTCCGCTTGATGCACTTGGCCAAATAGGCCTGGAAGTTACCTTCGGAGAAGGTTTGTTGGCTCGAACTGAGGAAGTAATCTTCGATGTTGTAGATGCCCCGTATGCTTACAACGTCATCTTCAGAAGAGGCATGCTAAACCAGTTCGGAGCTGTGGCGCATCACAATTATTTGTGCATGAAGATGCCCACACAAGCAGGAGTCCTTACTGTCTTCGGAGATCAAGCTATTGCTCGGAGAGCGAATATGGTCATGGTCCCCCTCTTGATCCAAGACAAGTAAACAATGTACAAGATAATGAAGAAATTTTTTCAGCCTCCTCCGAAGCTTCGAAGAAGTCCTTTCCGAGACCAAGTCCTGAGGGAGAAATTGCAATGAAGGTCATTGTTAAAGATGGTAAAGAGTATACATTTCAATTTGGTAAAGATTTACCTCCAGAAGTTGCAACCTCCTTGGAAAAGGTGGTGGAAGAGAATTTGGATGTCTTCGCTTGGTCTGACGAAGACATCACCGGAGTCGATCGGGATATCATTGAACATAGTTTACTTGTAAACCCGAAGGCCCGGCCTATTCGGCAAGGACTCCGGAAAATGTCTGCAGAAAGAACTGCTCTAGCGAAGGATGAAGTTGAGAAATTGTTGAAGGCTGGGATTATCAGAGAAGTGGCTCACACGGAATGGTTAGCCAACCCAGTCTTCGTCAGAAAGAAGTCTTCTGGGAAGTGGCGCATGTGCATTGATTTCACATCCTTGAATAAAGCATGCCCTCGTGGCCCCTACCCCATGCCCCGAATTGATCAATTGGTTGACTCCACCGCAGGTTCAGAGTTATTAAGCTTCCTTGACGCGTATTCTGGTTATCATCAAATATGGTTGAAACGCGAAGATGAGATCAAGAAAAGCTTCGTAACTCCTTCGGGAGTCTTCTGTTATGTAAGAATGCCCTTCGGCTTAAGAAATGCCGAGGCTATTTTTTCGAGGTTAGTTGCTAAGGCTCTAGGTCATCAACTAGGTCGCAATGTGGAGGCCTATATGGATGATATTGTAATAAAGAGTGCTTTAAAGCACCAGCATAGCCTAGACTTAGCAGAAACATTCAATAGCCTTCGGGCATGTGGGATCCGTCTTAATCCCGAAAAATGTATCTTCGGAGCTAAGGCTGGAAAGTTGTTAGGGTACTTAGTTTCAAGCAGGGGAATTGAAGCTAGCCCTACTCAAATTACTGCGCTACAAAAGATGGCTCCTCCGGAAAATTTAAAGCAAGTGCAAAAGCTGACTGGGCAAAGAGCAATGTACTCCGCAAGACTCAACTTTAAGTCTACCAATAATATAGCGGAGTATGAAGGGATTTTATTGGGACTCCGAAAAGCACGTGCTCTAGGGGCTACAAGAATTATTATAAAGACAGATTCTCAGATAGTAGCAGGCACGTGGATAAAAGTTTCCAAGTTCGGCATCCACAGCTTGCGAGGTACTTAGAAGAAATCCGTAAAATCGAAGCACACTTCAAGGGTATTTCCATTCGGAGTATACCAAGGGCAGAAAATGTGCAAGCGGACATCTTAGCAAAAGCTGCAGCCGGAGCTGTGGATGTGCCAAAAGAAGCTTTCTATGAGGAGCTCAATATACCTTCGGTGCCACAAATTCCCTCTGCAGAGATTCTTTGCATTCCTAGTGCAGATTGGAAAAATTCAATCATGGAACTTTTACAGGGAGGAACAAATTTGCCCGAAGAGCCACAGCTGTCAAGATTAAAGCTTAGAGCTAGAAATTATCAAATAATCAACGGTATTTTATACAAGGCCGGAGTATGTTCCCCTCTACTCCGATGTATATCTCAAGCCGAAGGCCAAGAAATTCTTCGAGAAATTCATGAAGGCCTTTGTGGTAGCCATTTAGCCCCTAGAGCTTTCGCAGGAAAAACACTTCGCCAGGGGCTTTATTGGCCTACAATAACAGCTGATGCAGAGAGCTTAGTCCGCACTTGTCAAGGATGCCAGTGGATGGGTCGACGGAGTCATCGCCCACCAATAGCTCTTTAAGTCATTGCTCCGGTATGGCCCATGGCCAGATGGGGTATGGATTTAATTGGTCCCTTTCCAGTAGCCAAGGGAAATTTGAAGTTCGCAGTGGTAGCTATTGAATATTTTTCTAAGTGGGTGGAAGCAGAACCCTTAACAGCTATCACTTCGAGCAATGTACAGAAATTCTTCTGGAAGAACATCATCTGCCGGTTCGGAGTGCCTAGACAACTTACAGTTGATAATGGAACACAGTTCGATGCAGAACCCTTCAGGAAGTTTTGCGAAGATCTAGGCATTCAGTTATGTTTTGCTGCAGTAAGACATCCTCAGTCTAATGGAGCCGTAGAGCGAGCCAATGGAAATATTTTATCAGGGCTAAATCGAAGGATAGTAGGATTAGCAAAGGGACTGTGGACCGAAGAGCTTCCGAAGATTTTGTGGTCCATTCGGACTACGCAAACAAGGTCCACAAGTTTTACTCCATTCAGACTACTATTCGGAGATGAAGCTATGACTCCAACGGAGCTCAAAGGAGGATCTTTTCGTAGCACCGAACCGGAGATTGAAGAAGAAAGACAAGCTTCGTTAGATTTATCAGAAGAAACAAGACTTCGAGCTGTGGCAAATTTATCAAAGTATCATCAGCAGACGAAGGCTTGGTTTGACCCGAAGGTTAAGCTCAATGAACTAAGACCGGGTCATCTTGTTCTACGAAGCATTATAGCACCAGGGAAGTTAGGGAATAAATGGGAAGGTCCATACCTAATTGTTCGTTCAGGACGCCCTGGCTCTTTCAAATTAGCTAATTTAGAAGGTGAAGAGTTAGCACATACTTGGCATGCGGAGCACCTAAAGCGATACTTCGCATAAGGGCTCCTTGTAATTCGCTTGTAATCATCTCCTAAATTAATAAAGCATACGATCCTGATAGTGCCTTCCCCTCATAGACTTCCAGCTTCTGAGTGGACGCACTGGAACCGCGGGGTCGACCGAGAGGGAAGTGTCATGAAGCTGGGTTGTATTTTCGGACTTCGAACCATTGGTTCGAAGCTTCCGACGTGGGGGCTGACATAATCCGGAGTCCAAGCCACCAGCTTGTAGGCATCCGTAAAAGAGCCCAAAACCACATCCTACAGAGTCCAAGCCATTGGCTGGTAGACTTCCGTAAAAAGAGCCGAAGGTGGCCAAAACATACGGAGTCCAAGCCATTGGCTGGTAGACTTCCGTAAAAAGAGCCGAAGGTGGCCAAAACCTGCGAAGTCCAAGCCATTGGCTGGTAGACTTTCGCAAAAAGAGCCGAAGGTGGCCAAATTGTACGGAGTCCAAGCCATTGGCTGGTAGACATCCGTAAAAGAGTCCAAAGAGACCATTGTAAACTCCGAACCATTGGTTCGACAGAGATCGCAAAAATGAGCCGAAGGTGGCTAAAGCAAAACAGCCTTTGAGCCATGAGCTTCGAATGTCTATTAACACAGTCCAAAGTGACAAATTATCTAAGATACTAAGGTATCTTGAAAGTTATCTCAAGTGATTTCTTTCAAAAAACAAAGGTACAAAGTTGCCATTTTTCCGACTAAAAATAGTCGAAGACATTTTATAAGAATTTAAAAGATCTTTAAATTACAGAGGGGCTCCAAACCCCCAAAAAATTGTACTCCGAACTTTTTTCTTTGCGCATAACCATCTTTGAATACAGTTCGAAGTTGCTTATACCCAAAGAGGGGCTAGTAAATATGGAGACAATTTTAAATCGGTATTCATTATTCAAACGAATATGTTTACAGATTATATTATGAAAAATTGGTATCTATACCAAGAAGGAATCGAAGACCTCTTCGGTCCCTAGAGCTAGGGGTGGAACGACTAGTTCCAGCACCGGGAGTTCTAATAACTTTGCGTTTAACTCTCTTGCCCCCCTTCGAAGCTCTAAAATCCTTCTGTTCTTGTTGAAGCTCGGCCCAAGGTCGAAGCCGTTCGAGGCTCCTTTCCCAGCTTCCAAGTTCTTCAGGCTTTTTATTCTGAGCTTCATCTTCGTCTTCAGACCATATAACGTCTTCAGAAGACGAAGTGTTTACGTTAACCTCTTTTTCTTCCTCTTTAATATAAGACAATATATCTTTGATTACTTCGGGCACAATTACACCGGAGTCATCTCGAGGAATTAGAAATCGAGGACGTTTATAAGCTTTTAGAAGATCGAAGGTGGTCCATAATGAGCGAACTTCGTCGTTAAGGTCTAACACTTCGATATCTTCCGTAAGAGGCAAAGCCTAAAAATATGACAAACAAATTTTCATTGATAAATGTTTATAAGCATAAAGCTTTACATGGCCAAAAATCCTAAGATATTTCTAAACCTGCGGGTTCGGAGGAGGCTGATTGCTCGAAGCTTGGGTCCGAACTTGCTTCTGGCGTTGGCCTTCGTCGATCCAAGCCTTGATCGCGGAGCAACCTTCGGCTCTCCATGAAGTTTGGAAGGCTCGCCACGCAGCAGCCACACCTTCGGAAGGTTTCAAAAGTCGCTCGTCGTCGAAGGTGATTGGGCCCCCTCCTGCGTCCGGAGTTATCGATCGGCCCAGATCTTCGTAGTAGCGAAGTAGGCCAACAGCGGACACTTGTCCGGAGAGTTCTCCGTATCTAATGCCCGCTGTCTTCATCTGCTTCGCCACTCCTTCGATCCTTTTTAACCGGCGGAGAAGAGTGATGTTATCGTCAGAAGGAATATCCTAGTAGTACCGAAGTACTCCAGGACATCTAACAACTGACTCATAACTTCCGCAGCCACCTTCTCAGACTTTAGCTTGTCTTCGTTCAACGCATCCTTCGTCGAAGTAACTTCGCCCAAAACCCCAGAAAGCCTAGCATTTTCAGTGGTCAAGATATTCTTTTGATTTAACAGCTGGCTAGCTTCCTCTTGGAGTCTGACGAGCTCGGACCCCGCTAGTAGCGTGCTCCGCCCGCAGCTTTTCAACTTCTGCTCGAAGCACAATTCTCTCTGCTTCGAGCTCTTTCTTCGCAGCCTCCAAACTTTGCCTGGCCCTTCGCTCTGTTGACACTATATTATCCATTTGAACCACTTGACTTTCGAAGATATTAAGATTCCTTTGAAGGGCATTATTTTCCTCCCGAAGACGAGCGATCTCTTCATCATTGCATATATTCGCAGCTCGAGCCAAGACAGTTTGCTGCAAAAATAAAAACTAAGGTCAATATTTATTCGTAGATGAATTCTATGATATTTCACAGTTGCTTCGTACCTGGTAGGCTGCACGTTCAATAGCGGCATTAAGCTCCGTCCTGTCAGCCTTGCTCAGGATGGCCACTAAATTGGTCTCCCCTATGTCACGGCTAGCTCGATCCAAAGGTTCGAGCAAAGTCCGAAGACCAGTTGTTTGCCCTAAGAAAGGAGCCAGCAAGGGGAGCATGCTTATTGCCTGTTGGTCATCTTCGTTCAGCGAAGGACCGGAGCTTTGGCCTGTGGACTTCGGAGCCACTGGAGACTGGCCCTCCCCGGAAGATTGGCTATCAGTCTGTTGAATCAGATGGAGTTGATCCGGAACTCACAGCAGGGAGGGGCTCTATATGTCTTTTGCCTCTTCCAGGTCCCATTTGAGTAATTCTTTGGGCTGGCTCTGAAGTTGTCGAAGGTCTAGGAATTTCTTATTGTCGGACTTCTTCCATAGGAGTGGACTCTATAAAAAATAATGAAAATTATTATACATTGTATAAATACTCAAAATAAACATGAAAAAGTTATTCGAAGTTTACCTTCGACATTTTGCAGAGGAGACATCGTCGGACTATTCGGTGGATCGAAGGCTAGTTCTTCATCCGAATCAGCCGTTAAGTCCTGGACTGCAGGAGCATCATCCTGAGCAGTCCTCGTTGCTTCTTCGGGAATCGAAGCTATAGTAACTTCGATTCCGCTCTCATTCATAGGAACTTCGTCCTGAGATACATCTTCCTGAACTACCGAAGTCCTTGGTTGATCAACATTATCTCAAGACTCCGGCACGTTCGCAGGTACTTCGGCTTGTGCAGTCCTTTGAGCTTCATCTTCTTCTATTAGACGCACAAGCAATCTCCTTGTTTCCTCCTGGGAGTCGGAAACTGAAGCTCTTGAGCTCGAAGGTGCAGGATTCGAAGGTGCAAGATTTTTTGGCTTCCGAGCCACCTTCTTCACTGGAGTCTTTGCGGAGCTCGAAGTCCCAGCTTCGGCTTTCCTCTTCTTGGGCCCTTTCTCCGAAGGCACCCAATCTATCAAAGGGGGCGGAGTGATTTCCAGCATTCCCCATACTCTGTTAAATCTCTCCCAACTCCCGACTAGCTTGATTCTCCATTCTTTTTCTGTCGAAGTTGGAGCGCCCAAAATCTTCTCCGAAGCCCTTACTATTTGTTCCGAAGTAACAGGGGCTGAAGAAGCTAAAAAATAATAATAAATAAATCAAGTTAGTTTTTCTTCGAATGAATATGCATAATACATGTTGTCTTTGAAGTTACCTGCAGGGCTCGAAGTCAAGGTGATCTTTCGGAGACCGCCTTCCGAATCCTCCTCGAAGACAATAGGCCAGTTGGCCATCAGTGGAGAGATTTGCAACCCGAGGTATTCTTCGGCTAAGTCTCGCATGCTTAACCTTCGCCTGATTCTTTGAAGCAGGTTGAGACGAGCTTCGAGCTGACCTTGGCCGGGATGCACTAAGGCTTCCTTCCGGAATTGGATCTCTTTCAAAGGTCCGGCCAGAGGATTCTCGCCCCAACTTCGGCATAGAACCACCTCATAACCCAGTCAGTGTACCATCTTGCATTGATGGCCTTAGCAGGGAATTGAAGGGTATATTCATCCTGAAGCCTAAAATTAATGCTTCCGAAGGCTACCACTACTTTTTCACCTCCGGGGCCTACGAAGGTTTTAGGTTGGCAAGAAGCCCTGTGTAGCGCAGCGAAGATCTCTTCCCTTCCTTCGCAACCTTCGGCTCTCAATGCCCATTCGAAGATAGCCAGTCTAGTTACAGCGTTCGGAGATAATTGAGGGAGGGTGACATGGAATAAATCGAGTACCTCCGCCAAGAAGTCAACTGCTGGGAGACCCAAGCCAGCTTCGAAGAAGGCTTCGAAGACAACCACTTCTCCGGGCCTTGGTGACGGGATAAGTTCTTTTCCTGGCTTGCGGACCATAACTCCGGTGTTAATCTTCCCTTCCACTGCTATTGCCAGCGATTCCCTCTTGCAGGTAGAGGATCCCAGTTGAAAAGACTGGTCCAGATACTTCGTTGATGGCGGGCAGAGACTTTGATCATCAACATTATGGGGATTTCTCCCTCCTGCCGCCATGGATGTCGCTGCAGATGCCGGAGGCACCACCGCAAATGTTGCAGCCGCTTGCTGCCGAGCCAAGGCTGACGGGGCTCCAGAACCCTTGGTCTTCACCATCGCAGTCACTGGGTTGCTTTGGGGAAAATGGAGGCTAGGGCTCAAAGAACTCAAGGGGCTCAAAAAGTGTTTGATTGCGAGGAAGCAGTGAAAAGGTAATCGGGTGAGTTCTAGGCTATCTATTTATAGCTTAAACTTTGCATTCTTACCGTTAACCCATGTCATTTCGTATTCCTGTCGTTACTCTTTTCTGAAATTAACGCTTTCTACGGTTTCCGTTAGGAACAAAAAGCTAACGGCTATTTCCTCTAAGTCTAAAAGACTTTCGAACTTCCTGAGTCGGTTCTAAGATAGTTCGAAAAGTAATTATCTTAAGACTAATTCGGAGTTTATATCTTCGCACATTTCGGAGATGAATTGAAATCTAATAACCCCTATGTCTGGTTATTTTTTCCTTCCGTATACTGCTCTCCTAACATTACAGGTTAAACGGAGAAGCGTATTCGAGGGGCTACTGTTGGGGGAAAATATCTCATCTTCGGGGTTATTGCCGCAACAGTATGACAACGGATAGTGGATTCGAAGGTTTCCAGACGTCCATCTTCGAAGATATCCCTGAGTCAAGCTCGAAGTACGAAGATAGGCATTGGTTCGGAGTACTTCTTCGAACTAAGGTTCTGCGAGATCTTTATTGCCAGCTAAGATGGAAGATTTATCTTTTATATCATTAGATTAGTCTTTTACCATTTTAGCCCTATCAAGGGTACCGAATAGTTTCCACTATGTCGGTTGTAATAGAGGGGTAAATAGGTCTTTTCCTTAATGTTTGGGCCTATAAATACCCCCCATTTCACCCTGTAATAGGGACCGAATACAAGTTATTCAATACACACATTCGAACTATTCTAAGTTGTTATCCTTTCGGAGGCTTAGAACAGTTCTCTTTGCAAACACTTCGTTTGTTAGTTTCTTTTCTACAGAAACCTGTTAGCGTAATCATTTTACGCCAACAGCCATCAAGCCACTTCCGCTCTCGATCCCCTCGAGCTGCCTAAATGCTTTCCCTAGCCTCCCTCTCGCAGAGCCGATCATCATGCCATCGCTTTCATCCGTCCATCCAAGTCTTACTCAGTCTCTTCGTTCACTCTTGAGAACTTCTCCAACTTCGCCCGACCTCCCTAATCCTCTGGCATCGAGCTCCCTGCTTGACCCTCGATCACTTGCCGTCGACTATTGGTCAGCATCTCCACCCTGCACATCCAAGACAAGCCAAAACAAGAACGCGACGCACCACCGAAACCCTCGGCACTCAATCCTCAATTTTACATCGAACCCTTCGATGCACACAACCCTTCACTGACACGTTCACTCGATTGCTCATCCTTGTCAATCACTCATCATCTAGACAGAAACCACCCTTGGTTTCACAGTTCAAAGCCTTCTTCAAAGCAGGATTGTGTTGATAGCAAAAAATGGCATTAATGGCTAGATTGTCGAAATATCAATTTTTGGTGATTTGGGCCAAAAGTACACATGTCCAGGGTCTGTCCGAAGCCCTCCTAGGGCCGAAGCCCATTGAGTTGTGGGCTCCGAAGACCTCTAGCCAGCTTCTGGGCTTCGACCAGGAAGCCTTCAAAGGCCCACGCCGCCGATGCTTTGGGAGCCTTCGGAGGCCCACGCCGCGGAAGCTTCGGGAGCCTTCGGAGGCCCACACTGCCGAAGCTTCGGGAACCTTCGGAGACCCATGATACCGAAGCTTTGGCCCGAGGAGCAGGCCTCGGTGGGCCTGGCCGAAGCCCACCTCGGCAGAAATAGAGTTGGACGCGTTTCCAGCTCAATCTTTATCTCGATCTGGCCAGATTAATAGCAGATTAGATTGGGAGTAAACCCCCTATAAATAGAGAGGCCTAGCCGGTGTGGAGACCCCCCCAACTCAAACCAAACCAAAGCCATGCTTTGATCGTACTTTTACTTTTACCTTTACTTTCCTGTACCTCTTCGTGGGTTTGCCTGGCAGCCCTCCGTCCGCCACTACGGAACAGTGGTAAGCCTTGGTACTTCGCCCGTGAAGTCCCCATTAATCTACGTAACAGATTGCTATCGCCTTGTTACTTCGCCTGTGAAGTATCTGCTAATCTGCGTAATAGATTGCTACCTTCGCCACCCATGCAATGCATACCAAATTCGGTCCTAAGGCTGAATTGTTACTTCGCGTCATCCTTGTCGTAGATTCGCACGTTCGGAGCCCCTTCGCCGGAGGTGTTCGGAGCTGAGAGATCAGTTCTGGAGGTCCCCAAGACACCCTTCGACAGGATCGTAGGCTTCGACAGCATGCTTCGCCGGTATACTTCATCGTGACAGACTTCGCGATGACTATTGCTCCGCACCAGACGAAGTTGCACCCACGTGTGGCCTTCACGTCACTACCCTGTAATTTGCTGCAACGGAGATCGCACGCCAAACCCCGCTGTTCAGAGGTAATCACCATGTTCAGATTCGTTCGGAGTCTACCTTCAGCCGGATCAGTCCGAACGCCGAAGCACCCTTCGGCGGAGCACTTTGCACCAGATGCCGAAGGTACCCTTCGGCGCACCCTTCGCATCAGACTTCGAACCAGGAGGACTCCGACTGGTTTGCTGATTTTAACCCGTTTAATCTATTTCTTTCGGCTAACTGGATTATTTTGTGTAATCTGGTTGCCTGTCGACTCCACCCCCCTAATCACTATTAAGGGTAGTCGGAACGCAGCGTCGGTGCTACGTCACTGCTTAGGCCCGTCCCTAAGTATCCGTGCACTTTTGGATCACCGGACTGACCCAAGTGCGGGGGCACGTTTCCATGTCAACACACTTTTTGGCGACTTCTGCTGGGGATGAGCTACGCCAACACGATGAGTATGTCTACATCGGCCACCGGTACATCTACCTCAACTACTACTCCTATGCCACCGGTGGACACAATATGAGGCTCGGATATCGATAACCTCAACATAATGTCGCCTACACTTGAAGATATCCCCGCAGAAGACCGAGCAGAGATCGAAGCAAGGCTAAAGGCGCTCCAAGACATGATGCTTGGAGGCTACATCAAGACACGCGCAAGCTTCGTCAAGCACGACATCATCACCCCGACCCCGCTCAGGTCCAGGTAACACCGGTATCGCCTCGTTTATCTTCTTTAGAAATTGAGCAAAAAATAGCCGCATCACTAGATCAGGCCGTTAGCGCTTCGCTAGCCAACCGTTTAGATTCGGCAGTTAGCTCCCAAGTAGAGGCGACTCTTAGAAGGTTCGGCTTCACTAAGGCCGCACCCCTGGTTCCTATAGCTAGTGAACCTCCGACAAACATGTCTCCGGTCTCATCACTTATGGCTGAGACCAATCATTATGCCTATGGTCAAACTAGTACTGCATGCTACACAATGCCCACGCCAATACCCGCGCTACCCGCACCACACACACAGGCGCCCGGACACGAGCACGTTATACAAATAGCACGTAGGGAAGAAGCACATGGCCGACACACCGATATCCCACCGCGTGTCACACCCCCACATGAGAGGCGCATGCAAACAAACTACCAAGATGATTTAGATGAGCGGATTCGCGCACTGTTTAGGGAATGCGCCGGTTTCGTGCCAAAGGGATGGGTTAGGGTTTACCGAAAACCATACCCCGATCATCTTGATACAATACCCTACCCCCGCGTCTATAGGATCCCTGAGTTCACTAAATTCAATGGTGAGGGTAGCAGGACCACACTAGAACATGTTAGTCAGTTTTTGGCGCAGTGTGGAGAGGTTAGCGGAATAGATGTCCCTCAAGGTTAGACTATTTTCTCTCTCACTATCCGACACAACTTTCACTTGGTTTTTGGCGCTCCCGCCGAATTCCATCCACACGTGGGACGATTTGGAGCGGAAATTCCATGATTATTTCTACATGGGTGAAACAGAACTTAGGCTTTCGCATTTGACATCGGTTAAGCAAAAATCTAGTGATAGCAGCTTCTGAGTATATCAAGCGTTTCATGGATACTAGAAACCGGTGCTTTAGTCTTAATATTTCAGAAAGGGACTTGGCGGAATTATCTTTTAACGGGTTGCGTTCCGAACTTAAAGAAAGGTTAGATAACCATAACTTTTTAGAAGTTAGCCAAGTCCTACAGCAGGCTCTGGTCCAAGAAGGCCGAGCCAAAGATAAGATATTCATTAAAACGTTTAGCAAACCTAGGGCCGAAATCCACATCATGGAATGCTCTGATGAGGAGGAGTCAGAGGAGGAGGATTCGGCCGACATGTACGCGGCCGAATGGGTTACCAACACTAAAAACAAACCTGTCACTTGCTCCGAACTACGACCATCCCCCACAAAGAATAGACTTAATGAGGTCAAGTATTCATTCGATGTGACTAAATGTGATAAAATATTTGACTTCCTCTTAAAGAGTCAGCTTCTCAGGTTACCTAAAGGTCAAGTTATCCCACCTACCGACGAGTTAAAGAAGCATCCATACTATAAGTGGCATGATTCACATTCTCATAATACTAATGATTACAATGTTTTTCGACGGTAGATACAATCGGCCATAGAAGAAGGACGATTGAAGATCGACCATGATCCAAAAATGAAGCTAGATAAAGATCCTTTTTCCAGTCAACGCCGTCGACCTCGGCGAAAAGAAGGTGTTGATTCGGCCAGAACAGGCCGAGTCTGCTAAAGGAAAGGATGTGATTGTTGGAGAACCACGTACCCGTACACTCGTACCAAAGAACTCCGAGGTAGGAGTGTGGAAACAGAACATCAATACACCTTCGGCTAAGGCTCGCAAGAGGCCGAAGGTGACATATAACATGTTGTTGAACAAACATCAGAAGAGGGCCAAAGAAGCAGGCCCGCGTGCTCAGCTAAGGCAGCCGAAGTGGCCAAGACCTTCGAAGGGTGCCTTCAGACTGAGGGTTGCGAACCCTCCGCACGAAGGCTTCGGGCCGAGGTATCCTGGTGCTCCGCACGGTGGTTTTGAGCCACAATGGTCGAACTCCCCAGTGAAACAACTTCGAACCCCAATGGTCGGGTTCTCCGTACGACAACTTCGAACCCCAGTGGTTAGGTTCCCCATGTGACAGCTTCGGCCCCCAATGGCTGAACCCCGCACCATGGTGGACTTGTCCGATGGGAGGCTTCGGCCCGCACTGGCCAAACATGCCTTCGACCTGGCGGGATCCTTCGCTGGTGTGGTCGGAGACACCTTCGACTTGGCCAAACCCCTCTCAGGGTGACGGGTTCGGCTCGCAATGGCCAAGGCCACTAGAGCCGCTGATGCCTCCGCCGTATGACTGGGCAGGGACCCCGTGGGCCCCGTACTTATCCGGGTCAGGATACCCTCCGCAGACTAACCCTATGCCTTGTTTTCCTTCGGAGTATTATGGATGGCAGGGGCAAACAGACGCAGCGAAGGGGGGCATCATCCACAGACTGTCTGTGGTACCTCCGAATCAGGCCCTACGGAGCGAAGCCAAAGGGTGCGAGCACGCGGAGGCCGAAGTCAGGGAGTCCGATGCCATAACTATCAGAGTTGGGTCTCAGGTAGTCCCAATCCCGAAGACTTTGTCGTCGAAGGCTAACAGAGGTAAGCCGCATGCTTCGGCCGGGCTCCGCGCTGAAGCTTGGTTCAATCAGCCGGACGAGGCCGATCCGTTCGATGGGGTTCGTAGCGAAGCCCCCTTTGAACACAGAGTGCTCGAGGCCGAAGGGCACACTTCGGCCAGAATTAATAGGGGTCAAGCAGTAGCTCCAGGCACCAAGCCGAAGCCATCTTGGGCTCCTCGGGCATGTCCAAATCACAGAAGAGACGTCTACAAAGGCTGCGGACGTAGGAGATACGCGAGAAGGTAGCTGAGGCCGAGCGTGATGCTATCTTCGAAGAGATCCGCCCTCGGCCAGCCACAAAGCAGGTATGGAGAGAGAAGCCGGTTGAGATAACCAACCCGGTTCTTAGTCCAAGCGACGACGAGGATGACATGCTTGACGATGATTACTCGCCCGTCTCTGAGGGGCCCGAACCTCAGGCGATGGACATCAACATCGTCACATTACCCGCCGAGTTTCCACCACCACAGGATGAGGCTGAGGTCGCTCAGTTGAACCTCGGTCCACACAGCGCCATCTTCGAGAAGCCCGAGGACTCAGCTCGCCATCTAAAGCCTCTCTATGTCAGGGGTCACATTGATGGAAAGACGATTTCCCTGATGCTCATCGACGACGGCGCCATAGTTAATCTAATGCCTTATTCATTGTTGAAGAAACTTGGCAGGGATGAAGATGACCTGAAGAAGACTAACTTGATGCTCAACGGCTTCAATGGTGAGAGCTCCGAAGCCAAGGGAGTGCTCTCTATGGAGTTGACGTACAAGGTAATTATAGTGTGTTACTCGGACGTGACTGGATCCATGCGAACTGCTGCATCCCCTCTACCCTACACCAGTGCTTCGTACAGTGGGACGGCGATGAGGTGGAGGTCATCCCCGTGGATACTTCGGCCCAAGTAGCTTTGGTCGATGTGTCAGTTGACGCCGTCCATAACAAAGTAGAGTGTCTATCGGGAGGAGACTTTCGGATTATGACTTTGTTAGTGTATCCGGATGACGGTTTGTACTAGTGTCTGTAAAGTCGGCTAGAGTAGCATGGCTATTTTTGTACTAGTAGTCATGTCTAGCAAGAATAATCTAGATTGGCTAAAGTCTCGAGTGGAGCAGTATCGGTCTAATAAAGACGGTATTGCCGAAGCCATCGAGGACTTTAGCGAAGTAGAAAAATTAGGGCAAGGTTTTGCGTCGGCCGATCCCTTGGAGGAAGTTGATATAGGCAATGGTAGCATTCCAAGGCCGACTTTTGTAAACCAACATTTATAGCCCGATGTAAAGGCTGAAGTAATAAAGTTACTTCGGTCGTATGTCGATTGTTTCGCATGGGAGTATAGCAAAATGCCAGGGCTAAGCCACGAGCTCGTGGAGCATCGGCTGCCCATCAAGTTCGGGTTTAGGCCTTATAAATAGCCCCCCGTGGCTTTGATTCGGCCGTCTATGACCGAGTTAAAGAAGAAGTGGAATGACTACTTAAGGCTGAGTTTATTAGGCCATGCAGGTACGCAGAATGGGTTGCTAACATTGTACCTGTAGAAAAGAAAGGGAGCGGCAAGATACGAGTATGCATTGATTTCAGGGATCTGAACAGAGCCACTCCAAAAGATGAGTATCCAATGCCAATAGCCGACATGCTGATCAACGATGCTTCAGGACATAAGGTACTAAGTTTTCTTTATGGCAATGCCAGTTATAATCAAATCTTTATGGCCGAAGAGGACGTCTATAAGACTGCCTTTTGATGCCCTGGTTTTGTTGATTTATTCGAATGGGTCGTCATGACTTTTGGGTTGAAGAATGCCGGCGCCACGTATCAGCGCGCCATGAACTTGATCTTTCATGACTTGTTAGGAGTCATGTTAGAAGTTTACATCGATGACGTCATGGTCAAATCGGACGCTATGGGAAACCATTTAGCCGATTTGAAGGTTGCTTTCGATAGGATGCGGCAGTATGGGTTGAAAATGAACCCACTCAAGTGTGCTTTTGGCGTGTCGGCAGGTAAGTTCTTAGGTTTCATGATTCATTAGAGAGGTATAGAGATTGATCCTAAGAGACTTGAGAAGATTAGAAACGTTGCAGCGCCGGCATGCAAGAAGGATGTGCAAAAGTTGCTAGGTGTTGGGGGAATAAGTTTTCCCTTGAACAAGGGCCAAATGACGTCAGCCTCCGACAGCCTTCTACCCGGAGCCCAACACTGTCGAAGCTTGTTCCTTTCTGAAGAAGCTGTTTCCATGTCCCAAGGTTCACTTCGGAGCCCTCTGGAGTGAAGCCTTCGAACCCCTTCAGAGCCCTCCTGAGCGAAGCCCTCAAGATCCCTTGAAGATTGCCAGAAGCAAAGTATCAGGCTAACTTCGAAGTTGGCCTCCGGGCCTTGTTCGGAGTTAGCCTCCGGGCCTTGTTCGGAGTTAACCCTCGAACCCTGTTCGGAGTTAACCTTCAAGCTCCCTTCGGAGCTCCTCAGAGCTAGTCTCCGGACTCTTTCTATCCAATGCGAAGCTAAGTTTCCAAGACCCCAGTTCGGAGCCCCAGTTCGGATCTCGGTTCGGAGTATACTTCGAAGCCCACTTCAGAGTGTACTTTGAAGCCTCCCTTGTGGCCTTCACCTGAAGAGCTCCAGCCCCTACTTCGAATCCAGAAGATATTTTACACCTCGCTACAGTGTAGAAGTCATACCAAGGGGCCCCTCTGCCCCCAGTATGTCGTTTAGCTGGTCAAAGAGTGACGTTGTCTAACACGTCTGTAAAGCTGTAAAGCACTTTTGTACAGTAGCTAGCTTCTTTTCCCCTTTTTGCCCCTAAAAGCCTAGGACTTATAAAGGGCATTTTGGTCTTTTCCTTTGGCCTGCATGCCCATAAAAGCAGGGCCAAGCCCTTGTAACAGGATAGTTTCTCCAGGGCCATGAAACCCTGGAGTTCACTACACCACACCGAAGCATATTATGCCAAATCCACCACAAACTGGACGTAGGGCCATTATCCCTTAGGGGAGGTCCGAACCAGTATAAATCCTTTCTCCCTCTGAGAGAACCCTTCGAGGTTCATTTTACTCACCATATACACACATACAAAACCTGTGCTGTAGCTAACACAATTGCTACAACAGTTGGCGCTGTCCGTGGGGACCTTAGTCCTAAAAGCTAAGTTCTCTGCCACTGTCTGCAATTCGAAGTGCGCTTCAGGGGGGAGCTTCAAAGCTTTCTTGCTTCGCGCAACCTCTGACAAGGGGCTTCGGATGCAGTTCGAAGGCTTTCTTCGCCTTCCTCCATCCTTCGCGTTTCGGAGCTCACCCTCCGGCAAGGGGCTCCGCTTCATATGTCGAAGGCTGTCAAAGCCCTAGGGGCTACGAGGTATGTACACTACCGAAGCATCCCCTCGATGTACCAATTTGCAATTACATTAATATAAAATCGAAGCTCTGCTTCGCCTTAAAGCCGAAGCCTTGCTTCGCCTTTAAAGCAAACTTTTGCTTCATCTCGTTAAAAGTTGAAGCCTCGCTTCGCGTTTTAAAAAAGAAGCTATGCTTCGCGTTTTGAAATTGAAGCCTTGTTTCCTTTCAAAAATTTGAAGCCTTGCTTCGCCTTATCAAAAACCCGAAGTTTTGCTTCGCCTTATTTAAAACTCGAAGCCTTGCTTCGCTTTAGAAAATCCGGAGTACCCCTCCAAAGGCTACATAGCGCCTCCGGGCCCATAGCAGTGGGCTAGAAGGACTCCGGGCCACCATCCCAATGCGTCCAAGGACTCCAGGTTATTGACCTGATGCGTCTGGGATACGAAGGACACCAGCTTAACGTATCCCAGAATACTGAGATCCGTTCTCAGTATTCAGAGTCGAAGGTGGCTCAACTTATCACAGATTCGGTGAATCCACACCAAATATCCTTTTCACTAACAGGACCAAGCTCAAGAAGCCTTGCTTTGCTATCTAAACACGCACCGAGGCCTCGCTTCATGTGACGTGATCCAATCTAAAAATTAAGCATCTCGAAGTCATGCTTCGCTTAAAATCTAAGTGCGTTTCGGAGCCTTGCTCACGCACAGCATCCAAATCCAAGCATGCCGAAGCATGCTTCGCTTAATTTGGCTACGCTGAAGCCTTGCTTCACTCCAAATTAACGCGTTCGAAGCCCAGAAGAGGCCTTCGCCTGATGTGTTATAAGCATCCGAAGCCGCCAAAAAGGCGCACCCCTTCGCATTTTTTATTGCCCGCACCAGCAACGACTAAGTCCCTAGCTGCCATGAGCAAGGGGGGAAGCATGCATGCGAAGTGTGCGAATGTAATGCGTCATACGAGCGTGACAAGCTAAAACGTTCGAAGTCATCAAACTATGCGAAGCATGCAGACGAAGTATGCAAATATAATAAATCTCATCCATTGAATGATAATTGAGAAGTATGTTACAAATATACTTCGAAAATAAAACTACGAGTAGTCTCTATCTAAGCCTAAGAAAAAGCGAGTTCGAGGCCCCAACCCTCGCTTGCCTTTCTTTCGGCCAGGGCCCCCTCGGCTGGACGAAGCCTCGTCGGAGCCTGCTCTCCCACGTCCATTTCAGTCCAAGCCCTGAAGCCCACAGACCTCGTCTTCCACTTTGCAGGTCGCTCCAAGTCTGCGAGGCAGGCGGTGCTGTGTCAAAGGCAGAGAAGTCTAAGGCTTCATCGCCTTCCAAGGCCGTTCGCGAAGGCTGTACCCCCTCGCTATGAGAGTTTACTGCGAAGCAACTTAAGTCTGGAAGAGATGAAGAACTCCAAAGGGACTCCGTCTTCACGGTAGCCAGCAGATCCTGGACTACTTCGGGGATGGCTTCGCCGTTAGGCCCCCTCGGAAGTTTAAACCGAGGGGGGCCTTCGGACCTAGCTACATCGAGGACCACCCACAATTGGCGAAGTTCTTCAGAGTCCTCAAGTACTTTGAAGTCAACATTCGGAGACTGAGCCTGGGCAGGTATAAAGCACCCCCACATTTATATTAATAAACATGATAAGTTTTTACAAGCCTACAGCTAAGAATTACAAAGAGCCTAAGGAGTTCTACACCTTCGGAGGTGGAGGTGCCGACGTCGAAGGCTGAGCTGGCGAGGCATGCGCCCTGGCTCGGCGAAGGCAGATGGCCTTCTAAAGTTCAAGGAATGCCTTGCAGCCTTGGGCCTTCCAAGGCTCCTAATGTCGCCTCCAGGCTCCTGCGGATGCCGGCCGAAGGCGTCACCAAGTGTTGGCCTCCAAAGGCCACAAGGGTCACCGAGGTTGCAGCTTTGAGGTGGTTGCACCCCGCGTCATGAAGCATTTGCAACACCCCGTGACCCACCACTCGGCCGGCCATCAAGGCGAAGCCCTTCAAGGATTGCTCCACCGTCACAACCACTACCTTCAAGAATGCGGTGTGGTCCCCAATTGGGTCCTGGCTGCCGAAGTATGGAGCCCGACACTTGGTCCCTATTTGTTCCAGGACTTCGGTCAGGCTCAGAGTGGCTTCATCAATGTTGCTGGCGACGAAGTTTTCAAGGCGCAGAGCCCTTGGGCGAAGCTCGGAGTTCTCCCTCGCCAGCTGGGCTTCGACGTCCTTCGCAGCTTGAAGCTTCGCTCGGAGCCTGTCAGTCTCGGAGGCCAAGGCTTCCCTAGCCTTGTCGGCCTCGGCCCTCGCCTCCTCGGCTGAGGCTTCAGCATGCCTTCGCTTCTCTGCTTCCACCGAGACTTCGCGTCGGAGGGCCTCCTTCTCCTCCGCCAGGCGCGTCATCCACCTATCCGCAGAAGTTGATGCTGACGTGTTCAGTGCGAAGGCCTGAAAGAATTCAAGAAAATCATAAGTGTTGATTGAGGACCAATGTATAACTCGAAGGCTGGGAAGGACTTCGCTCACCTGGATGAGGGCTTCGTTTGCGTTGATGAAGAGGTCCATGGTGTTCGAGTGGCTTGAGTTGAGCCACAAAGCCTCCTGCCTCCGCAGCTGCGCAGTCCCTCGCGGAAGTTGTTGAGGGCCGCCTCCATCACGACTCCCTTCGGCAACAGAGGCTGGACAATTTCCTCCGCCGCAACTACCTGCACAGGCTTCGGCAAAGCTGGGCTTCGGTCCACCACCTCGACGTCCTCGTTGCCTCGGGGGTCCCCTTCGTCGCGATCGTTGCCTCCGTCTTCTTCAGACGAGGAGCTGTCGAACTCCAAGCTAGTCGCTACTACTGCTGCTGCTGCTGGAGACCTCCGTTGGCCCCGGAACGGTGGGCCTCGCACCGGCATCATCTTCTGCAAAAAAGTTCAAGTCAAAATCTGCATATGTATGTTTGAAGTGTTTACCTTCGTCGGAGATTTCTTCAAAGGTAGAGGGGTCAATGTGTGCCCCCCAATCCCTTCACTGCGAAGCTGGCGCGTCGACCTCCGCGCCCGAAGCCGTCACCGTCGAGGTCTTCGCTACCACCTCGGTAGCCGTTGCCAGAGCACTTGTTGGCTCCACTTCTGTTTGAGGGTCCGCGGACGTTGCCTCCTCTGGAGTGGAGGCTTCGGTCGCGGGGACCTCCGGCCGAGCCCTCGAAGTTTCAGGCTCTTCATCTTCCCCCCTTTTCCTCTTGGAGCCGGTTGTCGAACCTGCGAGGTGGGAGAAGTCTTGTAGAGCCTGGACCTCCTTGAAGCCGAGCAGGGTCCACACCTTGTTCCAATGCTCCCAAGTCCCCACCAAAGCAAGCCGTTGGGCTTGCTCCTCCGGTGTCGGGGTCCCAACAACGCGCTCCGCCGCCGTGATGGCCTCCTCTGGAGTCCTCACTTCAAGAGTGGCTTCATAATGATCTAAGTCAGAATAAAGTTCTGAGCGAAGTATGAAAGTAGAAAAGTTTTGAAGTCTTACCGAGGCGTTCTAATGCCACTTCGTTTAGGCCCCCTCGGCCTGAAGGTTGGAAGAGCCCCTCTGGCCAAGAGCGCGCAAGGGGGCTGAGCCGGAGGGTGATGAACTCCTCCGCGAGGTCCCTCATGCTCATCTTCGTGGCCACCCTCTGAAGGAGCGAGATCCTCGAGCGAAGGGTGTCGGGGCTCGTCTTCACCTCCCCTTCGCGCCGATAAGAGATAAGGGCATTGGTACTCCGAAGGGGAGAGTTCGCGCTGACGGAGGTGTAGAACCACTCTTGATCCCACTTCTAGTACCATTTGTTGTTGGCAGCCCTCGCCGGGAAGGCATCTTGGTACTCCTTCCGAAGTTGGAAGTTGGCACTGCCGAAGGCCAAAGCCCTCTTGAGGCGGTCTGCACCCTCCCTCAGCTTTGGTTGCAGTTGGCATCGTGAAGGGCGACAAAGACATCGACGCGGGCCTCGCAACCTTCGGCCCTCATGGCCCATTCAAACACAACAAGCCTCGCCATAGCATTGGGGGAAAGCTGAGGAAGCTCGAGGGCCCAATGACGTCAGCCTCCGACAGCCTTTGGCCCGGAGCCCAACACTGTCGAAGCTCGTTCCTTTCTGAAGAAGCTGTTTCCATGTCACAAGGTTCACTTCAGAGCCCTCTGGAGTGAAGCCTCCGAACCCCTTCGGAGCCCTCCGGAGCGAAGCCCTCAAGATCCCTTGAAGATTGCCAGAAGCAAAGTCTCAGGCTAACTTCGAAGTTGGCCTCCGAGCCTTGTTCGGAGTTAGCCTCCGGGCCTTGTTTGGAGTTAACCCTCGAACCCTGTTCGGAGTTAACCTTCGAGCTCCCTTCGGAGCTCCTCAGAGCCAGTCTCCGGACCGTTTCTAGCCAATGCGAAGCTAAGTCTCCGAGACCCCAGTTCAGAGCCCCAGTTCAGAGCTCGGTTCGGAGTATACTTCGAAGCCCACTTCGGAGTGTACTTCGAAGCCTCCCTTGCGGCCTTCACCTGAAGAGCTCCGGCCCCTACTTCGAATCCAGAAGATATTTTACACCTCGCTACAGTGTAGAAGTCATACCAGGGCCCCTCTGCCCCCAGTATGTTGTTTAGCTGGTCAAAGAGTGACGTTGTCTGACACGTCTGTAAAGCTGTAAAGCACTTTTGTACAGTAGCTAGCTCCTTTTCCCCTTTTTGCCCCTATAAGCCTAGGACTTATAAAGGGCATTTTGGTCTTTTCCTTTGGCCTGCATGCCTATAAAAGCAGGGCCAAGCCCTTGTAACAGGATAGCTTCTCCAGGGCCATGAAACCCTGGAGTTCACTACACCACACCGAGGCATATTATGCCAAATCCACCACAAACTAGACGTAGGGCTATTATCCCTTAGGGGAGGTCCGAACCAGTATAAATCCTTTCTCTCTCTGAGAGAACCCTTCGAGGTTCATTTTACTCACCATATACACACATTCAAAACCTGTGTTGTAGCTAACACAATTGATACAACACTAGGTAAGTTGAACTATTTGCGTCGCTTTATATCCAACTTGTCCGGCAAGATTGATGCCTTTGTCCCCATACTACGGCTAAAAAATGAAGTCGAGTTCACTTGGGGGGCAAGCTAGCAGAGTGCTTTTTAGAAGATCAAGGAGTGCTTGTCATCACTACCCGTGGTGAGAGCACCCAAGGATGGGATTCCGTTTCGGCTATACATCGCCGCTGAAGACAGCGTGATTGGAGCCGTGCTAACCCAGGAGGTGGAGGGGAAGGAGTACATCATCACATTCTTGAGCCTGCCGCCTGCTGGACGCCGAAACCAGGTACGCGTTTGTTGAGCGATTATGTTTATCACTTTATTACGTGTGCACCAAGTTATGCCATTATCTTCTCCCCACCACATGTGTTGTCATTTGCCAAACCGATGTTATAAAACACATGTTGCAGAAGCCGATTCTAAGTGGAAGAATCGGAAAGTGGGCTTATGCGTTAATCGAGTACGATTTGGCCTACGAGCCTCTAAGAGCGATGAAAGGCCAAGTCGTAGCAAACTTCATAGTTGATCATCACATAGATGCTAGCTGGAGTGATGCTATTGCTCTAGTTGAAGTAGTGCCATGGAAAATCTATTTTGATGGTTCGGCTTGCAAAAATGGCCAGGGTATTGGGGTGGTTCTCATATCACCTAATGGTATGTGCTTTGAAACCTCGGCCCGACTAGAGTTTCCTTCCACTAATAACCAAGCCGAATACGAAGCATTGTTGTTAGGTCTTGAACTACTAGAGTCTGTAGGCGCTAAGCATGTTCACGTGTATGGTGATTCATTATTAGTAGTACAACAAGTGGCCAAGAATGCTCAATGTTTTAATGGCTTGCTGAATAGCTACATGGACAAATGTCTAGACATAGTTGCTACTTTTGATGATTTCAAAATATCTCACGTGACAAGAGAAGCCAATTCAATCGCTAATGATTTGACTTAACAAGCATCTGGCTACCAAGTCAGGAGAGGGAAATTTTCTATGTTGAAAAAGCCGATGTTTGGTCTCATTGCCGAAGCCAGCGATGCTGGACAGGCGCACCCTTCGGGTCGAAGCCCTCGGGTCACCGAAGGCCACCGCATGCCGGATCCCCTGGATCGGAGTGCTCCGCCCACCGAAGGGTCCGGCATGTCGGAGCTTATAGTCCGAAGCCTCTCAGATGGGGAGAGCTCTCCAGGGTCCGAACCCTTCGAAAGGCTTCGAACCCAGCACACTCCGAGCGGCCAATTCGGCTGGGCTTCGGCAGGAGTTGGAATGGATCAGGGGGCACCCCGAAGTCAGTGTTTTAGAAGTTCCCTCAGAAGGTGGACTAGCGAAGCCCTCTGAAATCCGTGAGGGCGATTGGAGAATCCCAATCATCCAGTATTTCAAAGACCCTAGCCGAAGGGTTGATCGGAAGGTTCGACGACAAGCGTTCAAATTCGTGTTGGTAGATGACACATTGTATCGCCGAACCATCGACATAGTGCTATTGAAATGTTTAGATCATGAGCAGTCCCAGGTGGCTACAGGAGAATTCCATGAGGGACTTTGCGGCACTCACCAGTCGGCCCAAAAATGAGTTGGCTGCTCAAAAGAGTAGGTTTTTATTGGCCGACTATGACTAAAGATTGCTTCAAGTACTACAGAGGGTGTGAGGCATGTCAGAAGTTTGGCAACATCCAGTTACCTCCTGCCTCATTACTCAATCCTATTGTCAAGCCATGGCCGTTTCGAGGATGGGGTTTAGACTTCATCGGCCATATCTACCCTTCTTCCTCAAAAGGGCATAGGTTCGTGTTGATGGCGACAGATTACTTCACCAAATGGACCGAGGCCGTACCTCTCACGAACATGACCCATAATGAGGTACGCGATTTTATTTTAAAACACATCATACATAGATTCGGCATCCCTCAAACCCTTACTACAGATCAGGGTAGTTCATTTGTTTGTAAAGAAGTAAGGGACTTCGCCGAATACTATGGCATTAAGTTGATAAACTATTCACCTTACTATACTTAGGCCAATGGTCAGGCCGAGTCTAGTAATAAAACCATGATTAAGCTTGTTAAAAAGAAAATTTAAGAGTTTCCTAAAAGGTGGCATGAGGTGCTTTCCGAGGCATTGTGGGCTTGTAGGATTGCAAAGCACGGTGCCACCAAGGTCATTCCATATGAGTTGGTATATGGACAAGAGGTCGTTCTGCCTGTAGAGGTAGATCTTGGCTCCTTAAAGGTGTTGAAGCAAGACGGCTTATCGGTCAATGAATATGAAACTCTTCTGAAGGATAATCTGGAGGAAGTGACCGATAAGATACTAAGGGCCTTAGAATCCATAGAAGTAGACAAGAAGAGAGTAGCTAGAGCCAACAACAAGAAGGTTAAACCAAAATCGTTTCAAATAGGAGACTTGGTGTGGAAGATGATTTTGCCCTTAGGCACGAAGAGTCCCAGATTTGGTAAAAGGTCACCTAGCTGGGAGGGTCCTTTTAAGATAGCCGAGATCGCTCCCGGCAACACATACGTGTTAGAATCCCTACAGGGAGAGCGGTTTCGAAGAGCTTTGAACGGTAGGTACCTGAAAAGGTATTTCCCAAGTGTATGGAAAACATCGTAAAAATGTCAAAAGACTGATACGAATGGTATCGTCTCCAGCTCGTTATGCTGTTAGTTCACTAGTTCACTAAAAGGCAGGGGGGCATGTGTTGATAGCAAAAAATGGCATTAATGGCTAGATTCTCGAAATATCAATTTTTGGTGATTTGGGCCAAAAGTACACATGTCCAGGGTCTGTCCAAAGCCCTCCAGGGCCGAAGCCCATTGAGCTGTGGGCTCCGAAGGCCTCTAGCCAGCTTCTGGGCTTCGACTAGGAAGCCTTCGGAGGCCCACGCCACCGAAGCTTCGGGAACCTTCGGAGGCCCACGCTGCCGAAGCTTCGGGAACCTTCGGAGACCCATGCTACCGAAGCTTCGGCATGAGGAGCAGGCCTCGGCGGGCCTAGCCGAAGCCCACCTCGATAGAAATAGAGTTGGACGCGTTTCCAGCTAAATCTTTATCTCCATCTGGCCGGATTAATAGCAGATTAGATTGGGAGTAAACCCAGTATAAATAGAGATGCCTGGCCGATGTGGAGACCCCCCAACTCAAACCAAACCAAAGCCATGCTTTGATCGTACTTTTACTTTTACCTTTACTTTCGTGTACCTCTTTGTGGGTTTGCCTGGAAGCCCTCTGTCCGCCACTATGGAACAGTGGTTAGCCTTGGTACTTCACCCGTGAAGTCCCCATTAATCTATGTAACAGATTGCTATCGCCTTGTTACTTCGCCTGTGAAGTATCCGCTAATCTGCGTAATAGATTGCTACCTTCGCCACCCGTGCAACGCCTACCAAATTCGGTCCTAAGGCCGAATTGTTACTTCGCGTCATCCCTGTTGCAGATTCGCACGTTCGGAGCCCCTTCGCTGGAGGTGTTTGGAGCTGAGAGATCGGTTCTGGAGGTCCCTAGGACACCCTTCGACAGGATCGCAGGCTTCGACAGCAGGCTTCGCCGGTATACTTCGTCATGACAGGCTTCGCCACGACTACGCTCCACACCAGACGAAGTTGCCCCCGCGTGTGGCCTTCGCGTCACTACCATGTAATTCGCTGCATCAGAGATCGCACGCCGAACCCCGCTGTTCGGAGGTAATCACCGTGTTCAGATTCGTTCGGAGTCTACCTTCGGACAGATCAGTCCGAACGCCGAAGCACCCTTCAGCGGAGCACTTCGCACCAGACGCCGAAGGTACCCTTCGGCGCACCCTTCGCATCAGACTTCGAACCAGGAGGACTCCGACTGGTTTGCTGATCTTAACCCGTTTAATCTATTTCTTTTGGCTAACTAGATTATTTTGTGTAATCTGCTTGCCTGGTGACTCCACCCCCCTTATCACTATTAAGGGTAGTCAGAACACGACGTCGGTGCTACGTCACGCTTAGGCCCGTCCCTAAGTATCCGTGCACTTTTGGATCGCCGGACTGACCCAAGTACGGGGGCACGTTTCCGTGTCAACATATTGTGGCTTCCAGCTGTGGACTTCCTCTCCGAGGTATTGAGATTATTCCATGTCACTTTACCTCAACTTTTGCCCAATGCTATTGCTCGCCTAGCCATCTTCGAGTGGGCGATGCGAGCCAAAGGTTGCGAGGGGAGAGCTAAAATCTTCGCAGCGCTTCACAAAGCTTCCAACCAACCAAAGACTTACTAGGGAGCCGGAGGAGAGAAAATGGTGATTTCCTTCGGCAGCAACAACTTCCGGCTTCATGAAGAATATCAAACTCGGTTCCCAGCAAAGGCCATCAATGCTAGATGGTACACGGATTGGGTTCTTCGCTGGTTTTATGTCGAGGTAGGAATGGACAGTGCCTTGGCTGGACCCCTCGAAGACATCTTCTATCAGAGGGAAGCGGAGGTCCATCCAGACCTAGGTCAGCTCGAAGCTCGTCTCGGACTACTGCAAGCCATAAGCCGCCACATGAGCTTGCGTGACTTAGTAGAGGAGTTCATTGGACTCCGAATTCCGCCTTTGATGGCTAGCTAGGCCGAGTAACTTCGAAGAGAACCTGGAGGGTGGACTCCGAGAGATCCCTTCAAGTGCTGCAGGTAACCTCAAATGCTCTGCAAAATGTTTTACATGTAGTATTGATTCTATAAAAATGATTTAACTGAAAGGAAATATTATCTTTCATCTCCACGTGCCACCCTCACTCCGAAACAAATTGTCCGGACTTTGGAGAAGATCCTTGGGGCTCCTACGCCCACTGAAAAGGAGTGGAGGGTGAAGTTGGTTGGCAGCTGGGAGTGATTCAATAGAGTATGGAGCATACTCGGAATTGAATCTCCCACTCTTTTGGACTCGGAAATTCTGAGCAAGCTCCGAAGAAGAGGAAAGCTGAAGCAGGGACTTCAGCACCAGCCAAGACGCCTGTGAAGAAGGTGGCCCAAAAACCGAAGGCCCTTGCTCCTTCTAAATCCCCCACTTCGTCTTCGGAGTAATCTGAAGATGAAGCAAACAGAGAAATGGGAAGGGAGTTCGAAGCCTTCCTCAAAGGGGATGAGGAGTCACGGATGGGAGCTGAAGTTCCCGCTCAAGACAACGTGGTGGCGGCGACTGTCGCTAAAGACAACCCCGAGCAGGCAGAGACTTAGAACGTCCTGCTTAGTCAAGTAGCAGCCTCTACTATGGGAGAAGGCGGAGTTGAGACTGTGGACGCCCAAGTCTCGCCTCCGGATGAAGTGATAGCTGCAGTTGTCGAAGATGTCTTGGCAGCTAATCCTTTGGTTCGAACCACAGAGTCCGAAGAGGACTTCGGCCAGATGTTCGAGCCCCCGAGCAGTCTAGTGCTCGTTCGACAACAAAATGTCAGAGGTAAGCTTTAGCTGAGTATCTTTTCTTTTTCTTTCTTTTCTTTGTGTCCTGCAAAATTTATGCAATATCATATACCTTTGGTTTCACAGGATCGGTTCCAATGGAGGTGACCCTCACTGCAGACGTTGTGCCAGAGGTTGTCATGTCTTCAAAGCCAATTCCTGAAGTAGCTATGAAGATGGGTCCTGGAAAAGGTAAAGGTAAAGGTGGGCCTTTGCCTGCTCATGTTCCAGGGTGGACCCCGTCAGAATCTACGGATGGAGGCCAATCCATGGAGGGAGGCCAATCCACGGAGGCCTCTGAAGATGCCTCTCTAGGCTCTGGCCCATCTCTGAATGAAGACGACCAGAGTGCCTTGTCTAGACTCCCCCTCCTAGCTCCTTTTCTGGAGAGAAGGACTAGACTTCAGACTTTGCTAGAGCCTCTGGCTCGGGCTAGTCGCAAAGTTGGGGAGAACTACTTGGTTTCCCCTCTTGGAGAAGCTGAGGGGTTAGAGCTAGACGTAGCTCTGGAATAGGCAGCCTACCAGGTATGAAGTATCTGCAAAAATAGAATTAGTTCAAACATATGTAAATAATTTACTTACATTGCTCTTTTTCTTCCTTCGTAGCAAGTAGTTCTAGCTCAAGCTGCGGCTATATCACATGAGCGAGAGTGCAACTGGCTCAAGGAGAAAGTAGCATCTCTTCAAGGGAGTCTTGCTAGCTCTGAGATTTGGACCTCAAGCTTGGAAGAAATGGTGGCTACAAAAAGAAAAGCTAGGATTAGCTTGGAGGCTGCCAACAATGAGATCGAGGCTGAGCGAGTTGTTCTTCGGGCCGAAGTGGAAAGGCTGCGAGGAGAGCAAGCAACTGCGGGAGCTGAAATGGTCAAGCTCCAAGAGGAGCAACTGAAATTGACGGAGGAGACCAAAATACTGCTCAGACAGAAGAATTCTTTAATGACAGAGGCAACTAGACTATCATCTCTGACAGACAAGCTGACTTCGTCAAAGAACCTTTTGTCTAAAGATAAGATAACGTGCGAGAAGGTGGCTTCAGACACCATGGACGCCCTTCGGGGTGTCCTGGAGTACTTTGGCACTTCTTGCGCTTCTTCGACTGGCAACGACCCTCTTCTATGGAGGTTGAAGATGATCCAAGTAGCGGCAAAGACTATGAAGACAACCGATACTCGGTATGGAGAGATATCCTGCCAAGTAGCTGCTCTCGGAGTACTTCGTTACTACGAAGATCTTGGACTATTCGTTGCTCCAGAGCCTGTAGCAGCCCCCATCAATTTTGGTGACGACCGACTGTTGACTCCTTCTACCGATGTGGCCGCGACTTGTGAGGCCTTTCAACCATCTTGGAAAGCTAAAGGCCGATCTGTTATCAAGGCATGGATTGATGAAGGGCTCCATAAAAAACAAGTGCTTTTATTCTTTTATGAATGAAAATACTTATTTGGAAATGTTTTTAGGCTTTCCAACCTTTTTTGGATGATCTCGAAGTGTTAGAGATTAACGAAGAACTTCACCTGCAATGGGCCACCTTCAAAGCTCTCAGACCTCACAGGCGTCCTTGATTTTCAATTTCTCAAGAAAGCTCTGGGAAGTTATACCCGATATATATAAGGAAGTAATAGCTTATATTAAAAAGGAGGAAAAGGAAGTTAGTTTAGAAACTTCATCTTCGGAGGACGTTGAATGGTCTGATGAAGAAAATGCTAATAAAGAGCAAGAAGAAAAGAGCCCTGAATGACTTCAAAGCTAGAAGAGAAGCCCCGAACGACTTTAGACTTGGGCTGAACTTCAGCAAGAACAAAAACACTTCCGAGCTTCGAAAGAAGGGAAGAGGTCTTCGTTTTCTTCTTGTTATAGACACAGATTTTTCATGACGTAATGTAATATGATTACCCAATTAATATAATATGTTTAGGAAGCATCACTTGATTGTTCCTTACTCCCATGCCCCTCCTTGTGGTTGGGGGACCATACGCAATGTGATAGGGTCCGTCAGACACAATGATTGATATAACAACCTGATGCTTCGAATAATACTTGGTAATCATAATCTACTCTTTCGTAGAGTTCTACAAATTGTACGTTCGTATTGTGATGTTTATAAATTTTGGAACTAAGTTTATACTTGTAAGCTCCGATAATAGTCGCTTAGGACTTTAAGAAGTGTTTCATTGGGCAGAAGCCTTGAAACCTTATTGCTTGGTCACCTATGACTCTTTTATAGATGCTTCAAACCTGTAGGGCCAGAAATCTGTTCTTTTAAAGTCCTTAGACTCTTCTACGGATCCTAACAAGCCGGAGCCTAGAATCTGTAGGCTTTGGCCACCTACGGCTCTTTTACAGATGCTTCGAACCCGTAGGCCGAAAATATGTTCTTTTAAAGTCCTTAGACTCTTCTATGGATCCTAACAAGCCGGAGACTGGAATCCGTAGGCTTTGGCCACCTTTGGCTCTTTTATAGATGCTTCAAAAGCGGAGGCCGGAAATCTGTTCTTTTAAAGTCCTTAGACTCTTCTACGGATCCTAACAAGTCGGAGCGTAGAATCCCTAGGCTTTGGCCACCTTCGGCTCTTTTACAGATGCTTCAAACCCGAAGGCTAGAAATCTGTTCTTTTAAAGTCCTTAGACTCTTCTACGGATCCTAACAAGCCGGAGCCTGGAATCTGTAGGCTTTGGCCACCTTCGGCTCTTTTACGGAATCCTTGAACTATTGGTTAAAAGGTCGTTTGCTGGGTTCTGATGAAAGATGCTTACCTCTGCAAGCATCTTTGTTCCCTTGATGCGTCCACCAGGGGAAAGGAATATTTGAAGAGTAAGCATAATTCGAACCTCCATCTTTATTTATCTTAGAAAGGTACTTTACAATTGATTACAAGGAGCCCCTAAGCGTAATAACATTTAAGATGCTCCGCATGCCTTGCATGCTTTAACTCTTCCCCTTTTAAATTAGCTAATTTAAAAGATCCGGGGCACCCTGAGCGTAGGATAATATATGGTCCTTCCCATTTGTTTCCTAGCTTCCCCGGAGCAATTACACTTTGTAGCACCAAATGACCTGTCCTAAGCTCATTCACTTTTGTCTTCGGGTCATACGTACCATGCCTTTGTTTGGTCTTGGTACTTCGTCATATTGGCAACAACTCGAAGCCTTGTTTCTTCTGACAAATCCAGCGAAGTGTTCCTTTCATCATCATTTCCAGGCTCTGTTACATGAAGGGATCCACCTTTAAGCTCTGTGGGAGTCATGGCCTCATCTCCGAATAACAGTCTGAATGGGGTGAAGCCTGTGTACCTAGCTTGAATGGTCCGAATGGACCATAGAATCTTAGGAAGCTCTTCGGTCCATAGCCCCTTAGCCAGCCCAACAATCCTTCGATTCAAACTGGAGAGAATATTTCCATTTGCCCGCTCGACATCCTTCGATTCAAACTGGAGAGAATATTTCTATTTGCCCGCTCGACGGCTCCGTTGGATTGGGGGTGGCGAATAGCTGCGAAGCATAACTTGATGCCCAAATCTTCGCAAAACTTCTTAAATGGTTCGGCTTCAAACTGAGTGCCATTATCAACTGTTAACTCCCTAGGCACTCCAAACTTGCAAATGATATTCTGCCAAAAGAATTTGTGCACATTTTTTGAAGTGATAGAAGTTAGGGGTTCAACTTTGACCCATTTAGAAAAGTATTAGATTGCTACCACCACAAACTTCATGCTGCCTTTTGCCATTGGAAAAGGGCCGATGAGATTCATTCCCCATCGCGCCATTGGCCATACCGGAGCAATAACTTGAAGAGGTGTCGCTGGAAGATGGCTCCGCCTACCCATCCACTGACACCCTTGGTAGGTTCGAACCAATTCTTTTGCATCTCTTACAACTGTTGGCCAATAAAGCCCCTGACGAAGTGTCTTTCTCGCTAGAGCATAAGGGGCTAGATGGCTGCTGCACAGGCCTTCATGAATCTTCCGAAGTATATCTTGGCCTTCGGGTTGTGAGATGCACCGGAGTAGGGGAGAACAAACTCTTGCTTTATAAAGTATTCCATTGACAGCTCATAGTTTCGAGCCCTTGCTTGGAGCCTTCGGAAATCTGGACCTTCTAATGAAGCTGCACTATTTTGCAAAATATCCAAAATTGGAGTCCGCCAATCAGCAACTGGAATGCAAAGCACATCTACGGAGGGTAGTTTATGCACCGTAGGCTTAATAAGTTCTTCATAAAAAGTGCCCTCCGGGACGTCCAATGCTCCAGCTGTAGCCTTCTCTAGAATATCTGCAAGTTGATTATCCGCTCGAGGGATGCTTTGAATAGAAATTCCTTTAAACAGTGTTTCTGTCTTGCGGATTTCTTCTAAATACTTTGCAAGATGTGGATTCCTAGCTTGGAAGCTCTTGTCAACATGCCCTGCGATGACTTGGGAATCTTTTTTTATTATAATTCTTGTTGCTCCAAGTGCTCTTGCCTTTCGGAGGCCTAGTAGGATCCCTTCGTATTCTGCAATATTGTTAGTGGTCTTAAAGTTGAGCATTGCAGAATACATGGCCTTCTGCCCTGATGATGATATTATTACAGCTCCAGCTCCGGCACCAGATGCCTAATAGGCTCCATAATAAAATATTGTCCATAGCCCTTCGGAGGTTTCTTCTGGAGCCCAAACTGCGGATGGAGTCCATTCGACCACAAAGTCAGCTATATCCTGGGATTTGATAGTTGTTCTTTTCGTGAAGGAAATACCGAAGGGGGCTATCTCGACAGCCCATTTTCCAATCCTACCCGTGGAGTCTTTGCTCCGAAGCATATCACCAAGGGGATACGAGGTAGGGACAATTAGATTATGTGCTAAGAAGTAATGCCTTAGCTTCCACAAAGCCATTACCAAAGCATAAACAAATTTTTCAAGCTCGGAGTATCTTGTCTTTGCTCCGAACAAAGCTTCTGACATGAAGTATACTGGGTTCTGCACTAGTTTTCCCTTAAGCTCTATTTCCCTGACTAGCACTGCACTTACTGCGGAGCCCATTGCTGCAAGGTAAAGAAGGAGAGTTTCTTCTGGGAGGGGCACACTAAGGGTTGATAGATTTCTGAGATAATATTTAATATCATCGAAGCTTTTCTAGCACTCCGACGTCCATTTTAAGTTCTCGGACCCTTTTAGGGCTTTTAATATTAGGAGGCTTCGCTCTGCTGATCTGGCTAGGAATCTATTGAGGGCTGCGAGCCATCCTATCAGCTTCTAGACTTGTTTCAAATTTTCTAGTGGAGCCATCCTTTGCAGTGCACTTATCTGCATCGAGCTAGATTCGATTCCTCTTCTCGAAACTAAGTACCCTAACAATTTTCCTGCTTGCGCCCCGAATATACATTTTTCAGGGTTGAGGCGAACTCCACATGCTCGGAGGCTCTCAAAAGTTTCTGCCAGGTCTAGACTATGATGGTGCTTTACATCACTCTATATTATAATGTCATCATTATAGGCTTTGACATTTCGGCCTATCTGGTGACCTAGAGCCTTAGCAATAATACGCGAAAAAGTAGCTCCAGCATTTCACAAGCAAAAAGCATTCAGACATAACAAAATACTCCGGAAGGAGTTATGAAACTCGTCTTGGCTTCGTCTTCACGCTTTAGCCAGACTTGATGATAACCGAAATATGCGTCCAGGAAGCTTAGAAGTTCGGAGCCAACCATAGAATCCACAAGTTGATCGATATGGGGCATAGGGTAGGGGTCTCACGGGCATGCTTTATTTAGTGAAGTGAAATCGATGCACATGCTCCACTTGTTGGAGCCCTTTTTCTTGACAAAAACGGGGTTAGCCAACCACTCTATGTGGGCTACTTCCCTGATGATTCTAGCTCTCAGCAATTTCTCCACCTCTGCCTTGGCGAGGTCTGCCCTTTCAGTTGACAATTTACGGAGCCCTAGGTGAATTGGTCGAGCCTTAGGATTGATGAGTAAACTATGCTCGATGATGCTCCGGTCAACTCCGAGGATATCTTCGTCGTACCACGTGATGATATCTAAATTTTCTCTAACTACTTCCTCCAGCGAAGTAGATATTTCCAAAGGTAGCCCCTTGCCAAACTGGATTGGATATTCTTGGCCATCTTTGAGGATCATCTTTGTGATCACATCACCTTCTGGGCTTGCCTTTATGGAAGGTCCCTTCGAGGGATCTGAGGACCCCGAAGCTTCCTCCGAGTGCTCCAGCACACTCTTCACTTGCCGAGGGTCCAGAGGTGGACCATGGCCATACTTCGCTCTCTGGGCTGCAGCTTGGTCTCCTGAAATAGTAAGAACTCCACCTTGCGTGGGCATCTTTAGACATAGATAGTTATGATGTACTACAGCTCCAAATTGGTTCAGCATTCCCCTCCCCAAGATTGCGTTGTAGGCGTACGGGGCATTGACGATATCGAAGATAACCTCCTCAACTCTAGCCAGGGGCCCCTCTCCGAAGGCAACCTCGAGGCCTATCTGGCCGAGGGCATAGAGAAGGACCTGTGAAACTTTGGAGTGGGCGGGCTGCTAGAACTAAGTGTCTTCGGCGAATTCACATCTAGTCGAAGGCCTGGACAAAGAGTATATCAACTGGAGCATCCACCGTCCACCAATATCCTTCGGACTTCAACCCCTCCTATGTTAGCTGAAATGACAAGAGGGTAAGCATGGGGGAATTTCACCCCTGCAGCATCATGGGCAGAAAAAGAAATAGGTACATGGGACCACTCGGGCATTTTTGCAGCCGAGTTCTAAGTCCCTATATGCCCCACTTCACGAACATAATCCCTTCACTACCACTTTGACATATTACCGAGGGTCCCCCCTCTAGAGATGGGTAGGACCACTTGTTTGCCGCGATCTTGGGTATCCTCTTGATTCAGTGGTGGCATAATGTTGGCCACCGGGAGCTGCATCGGAGTTTCAGGATTGCCAACCCAGCCCACAGCTTGCATAGGCTCCAAATGTATTGCTGGAGGGGCTCGATCCAAAGTACCTCACCGTGAGCTTATCCCTAAGTACTTGCCCCAAAGGGTCAATATGGACTTACAGTCTTTTGTATCATGGCTTCTATTTTCACCATGTACGCAACAAAAGAAAGTCTGGCGCCTGCCAGCCGGCTTTTCTTGTGGCTTTGAGGTACTATCCTTGTTAACTTGCGCTTGTTGATAGTTGAAAGGCATCTTCGTGGTGGAGGGGGCAATATTTAATACCTCGGAGCGGAAGTGCTTCTTTCCCCTTCTATGATCATCGAGGCGATTATCGAGAGGGGCTTGTGGAGGAATCGGGACTCCTGCCTTCGGCTTCACTTCTCGAACGAGGGCTAGTGCAGGCACCACATTTCTTCGGAGGCAGCCTTCTTTTGCCTTGGCATACTATTCAAAGTATGCCATTATCTATGCTATGGACGACATCGGCTTCCGGTGAAGTTTGCTGAGGAGGTCTGTGTTCAACACCCCTTCGCGCACCATGTCCACTACTAAAGAGGTAGACAAGCCTTTTATCTGGGACTTGGTGTGGGCTGAGCATGTGAAGTATTCTTGAAGGGTCACTTTTGCTTGCTGCTTCACCTAGAAGAGGCTTCCAGTAGACATCGGGGCTACTGAACGTCCCCTAGAAGTTACTCACGAACTTCCTTTTTAGCTGCTCCCATGACCTGATTTATCTTGGCTTTAGAGACTAGAACCAACGGAGAGCCACACCTTCCAACATGAGGGGGAAACATTTTGCCATTGTATTCCGCACCCCTCCACTAGCTTCTATGGCCAGGGCATAAGAACAAGAGAATTCTACAGGGTCGGACCCTCCGGAGTACTTGTGCAACTTCGAGGCCTTGAACCTGGGGTCGAAGGGCACCTTCTGCAAGTTTGGATGCAGCAGGGATTCATTGTTGAAGGATGCATTCTCGGCATCTTCTGGGACTCGAGGAGCTTCGGGATAATCATCAGGACCACCGTCTTGATGCACTTCCGAAGCAAGATGGAAAGCTTGAGGGTGAAGCCTGTCTACAGCCTCTTGCGTCCATCTTGCCACCTCCTCCTGAAGCTGCGCTACCAAGGCAGCCACATCCTCAAGAAGGTCTTCACTTCCTCCAGAGGGGACCTCCGGGTCTTGAGAACAAGTATAATCGGTCCGAAGCACCGAGGGAGCTGCCCCAGGGACTCTAGGGTGCTCGAGGTATAATGACCACTTCGGGAGTTTGTGGAATGGCTGATGGTCCTGCATCGTTGGTCTGAGGGGACCTTCGGGGAGGATCGGTGGCTAGGCTCCGCTTGGGAGGCATGGCTTATGAAGCTAAGGTCCGAAGACCGGAGACTTCGAACGATTTGGGAAGGCGAGGAAAGGCCTTCGAACTACACTTTGAAGTCCCTTACCGAAGGGTGCGCGGAATCTTTAGAATCTGAAACTCCCTCCGCAAGCGCTCTTTGAAGTGCAGGCAGTGGCAGAGAACTAGCTTTTGGAACTAGGTTCCCCACGGACGTCACCATCTGTTGGTGTAAAAGATTACGCTAACAAGTTCTCTAACATTAAGAACTAACAAACGAAGTGTTTGTAAGAGCGGACTATCTCAAGCCTTCGTATTGGATAATAGCTCGAAGTTGTTCGAAGTTGTGTATTGAATATCTGAATATTTGATGCCTATTACAGGGTTAGAATGGGGGTATTTATAGTTAAAAACTCTAAGGAAAAGACCTTTTTACTCCTCAATTACAACCGACATAGTGGAAACTATTTCGATACCCCTAATAGGGCTAAAATGGTAAAAGACTAATTTAATCAGAAAGAAGATAAGTCTTCTATCCTTGCTGGCAACATTGCTTCGAGGTTAAGGCCTTCGGGAAAGTTCATTAAACCGAAGTCTTAATGGAGATCTTCGTTGTATAATACTCTGAATATAGCTCAGCTCCGATGCTTTTAAGATCTTCGAAGATCAAAGCTTCTAACTTCACCTCTTCTGCTGGTATCTTCAGGGGAACATTCTTGACCTCTAGAGGATGAAATGTTTCTCCTAACACCATATTAACCCTATAAGGGATACCGAAATAGTATCCGCTATGTCGGTTGTAATTGAGGGGTAAAAAGGTATTTTCTCTAGAGAGTTTTACCTGTAAATACCCCCTTTCTCGTCCTGTAAGAGGCATCGAATATTCCGATATTCAATACATACTTTGAACTATTATGAGCTATTATCCTATTCAGAGGCTTGAGATAGTCTGCATTCATAAACACTTTGTTTGTCAGTTCTTAATCTTATAGAACTTATTAGCGTAATCCGTTGCGCCAACAACTACCTCATCAAAACGAAGATTCCAACTCCGAGAAGCTTGCTTCGGCCCATAAATGGACTTCTGCAACTTACAAACTTTCCCAGCATTCTCCGGATCGTCAAGACCTTCAGGCTGTGTCATGTACACATCCTCACTTAGGTTTCCATTCAGGAAAGTCGTATTGACATCCATTTTCCATATCTCATAATCATAAAATGTGGCAATTGCTAGGATGATCTGAATAGACTTAAGCATAGCAATGGGCGAAAATGTTTCATCACAATAAACACCTTGAATCTGTTTGAAACCTTTCACCACCAGTCATACCTAATAGATGTGAACATTTCCATCAACGTCTATCTTTTTCTTGAAAATCCATTTACACTTAATAGTTTTATCACCATTAGGTGGATCGACCAAGTTCTAAACTTGGTTTTCTCGCATGGAATCCAACTCAGATCCAATGTCTCCAAGCCATTTCTTAGAGTCTGGACACATCACTGCTTCTGCATATGTCTTGGGCTCATCGTTGTCCAACAACAACATGCCGTGCTGCCCAATGGGGTTGTGGTGCGCAACAAAGCTCGACTAGTTGCCCATGGTTTTTGCGAGAAATAGGGTATTGACTTTGAAGAGACTTTCGCTCCTGTTGCCCGTCTTGAGTCCATTCGCATTCTTTTAGCTTTTCCGCTTCAAAGGGTTTTAAGCTTTTTCAAATGGATGTCAAGAGTGCTTTTTTGAACGGGTACATAGAGGAGGAGGTCTATGTTAGGCAGCCCCCTGTTTTTGAGAACCCTAAGTTTCCTCGACATGTTTTTAAGCTGCGGAAAGCTTTATATGGTCTTAAGCAAGCCCCTAGGGCTTGGTATGACTGGTTGAAGCAGTTTTTATTGGGGAAGGGCTTTGTGATGGGTTCTGTGGACAAAACACTTTTCTTTCTCAGAGATTGCTCAGACTTCTTGATTACTCAGATTTACGTGGACGATATTATTTTTGGTGGTTCTACTAATATGCTTGTGTCCAAGTTTTCTAAGCAGATGCACAGCGAGTTTGAGATGAGCCTCATGGGTAAGCTCAAGTATTTTCTAGGGCTCCAGATCAAGCAGACCAAGGACAGCATCTTCATCCACCAGAGTAAGTACACGCGGGACATGTTGAAGAAATTCGACTTTGGTGGAGAGCTGAAGCCTCAAATGACCCCAATGGGTACATCTCGGGGATTGGACAAGGACAAGAGCGGCGTCAAGGTCAACGAGAGAGACTATCGAGGGATGATCGGTTCGCTGTTGTACCTAATGGCGACGAGGCCAGACATACAGTTTGTCATGGGACTGTGCGCGCGCTTCTAGTCTTCACCACGCGCGTCTCATCGTCTCTTGATTTATCTGGCTTTTTGGATGTTGACTTTGGTGGGCGCCGGTTGGATCGCAAGTCGACTTCCGATACTTGCTAGTTTCTTGGTTCTTCTCTTGTCTCTTGGTCTTCTCGAAAGAAGTCTGGAGTTGCGCTTTCTACCACTAAGGCTGAGTATGTAGCTGCTGCTCACAGTTGGTTTGGATGATTTCCACATTGCGAGACTTTGGGTTGTTCTTTCCTACCAAAATTCCTCTGTTTTGTGACAGCACCCGTGCGATTAGTGTAGGGAAAAACCCTTGTCTCCATTCTAAAACCAAACACATTGATTTGCGCTTTCACTTTCTGAGGGAATCAATATGAGAAAGGTGTCATTGACCTTGTTCATGTTGATTCCCATTATCAGTTGGCTGACATTTTCACCAAACCCCTAGATCAGTCTACTTTTGAGCGTTTGCGGGGGGATTTGGATGTTGTGTATCCTTTTTAGGATGTTTTGAGTCAGTTTTCTTTCTTCTTTACTCTTTTCTTGAGTCTTTTTGTGTGTGTTCATATCATGCATATTCACATATCACATTTTGAGCCTTCTTCTATTATATGATTGATCTGCTTTACTTATTCTAGCTAGTACATGCTTTTAATTACTTGTCGATGATCATGCTTTGCTTCAGTTCACATGATATGTCTTATATCTGTCATATGCATGGCTTTTATGCTTTAAATTGAAAAATGATCACCATTGCTTCTGGTAACTAGCATGTGTAGGCTGAATGCTTTTGCTATCTGTTACATGCATTGTAGCTAGATCCTTACTTAGATGCAGATATGCAACTTGGACATCTATATGCTTTAACATGGAAAATGTGCTATAAAAATGATAAAAATCAGAAAATGAAAAATCCATGCTTTTTTATGCATAATTTGAAAAGATCCAGGTGGGTTTGCTTTGTTGCATATCATTGTTCTGGACTGCTTACCATAGCACTTTGGTATGAACTAGGACAGCGTAGTGTATGCCAAGACTTTTGTCTTAAGCTTCTGATGGTCCAGTTCTGGCCTAGGCTTGACTTGGTCGGTTAGCATAAGGTTTGACATGCAAATAACCCCTAGCAAAAAATGAAAAAGGAAAAAGAAAAAGCCTGAAAATTAAAAAGATAACAAGTTTGCTGAAGCACTTTGTTTTGGACAATGTTTATCTTGGTAGATATTAGTTACCTCTGCATCTCATGCTTTACCTTACTTGTCAACTAGAAAATGTGGTGATGCTTTTGTTTGCAAAAATTGACAAATGCCCTTAGGATATTTTTACAGACTCGACTGACAGACTGTGGGCCTAAAGGCAAAATAGTAAACTCCTAAATACAGACTGTGGGCCTAAGGGTCTTTTGGTATTTTCCTAGGCTATTGGGCTGCCTATAAATAGGGCCCCAATCCCTAGGGTTAGGGTTACCCTTTCTGAAATCACTTTACTAATACAAAAGATTGGGTCACTTTTTGGCATTCATCCTTCCGGTGTTTGTTCTTCTCCATCGCCACTGTTTTCATCGTGCACACGACAAGAAATCACCTCTTCATGTTTTAGTCTCTGTATCTGAGCCATCAGGTTTCGCAGTGTTTTCATTCAATCGGTACCCCGTTTTGCGTGCCTATTGCTATTATCTGTGTGTGATGGTTTAGACTCTGGTTTTCTGTGTTCTGTGTGCTGAGAGTTTTCTTGCGTTAAAAGTTTGTTGTGCTTGTCTCGAGGGAGTTCTGTACAGCTGCAATGCCACACTAAGCTTTAGTTTTTTTATTATTCTGGCTCTCACGGTTTTTCCCGGTGCATAGTTTTTTCCTTCCTCTCATAGACTATCTCCGTCAGCCTAGATAGCTAGCCATCAGGATAAGTAGCTAGAAGCAACTAGCAGCCGACCAAAACTAGCTTGTAGCAGTTGCGTGCTGAGTTATTGTTCTTTATTTCCTAAGGCGCACTATGCATGGCATCGATTTTCTCTCATCTACTCGATTGCTTAGGAATCTTAGCAAAGCATAGCTAGCTTCTAGTTTTTTGGTAACATCTATGGTAGTAGTATGACGTAGAGCATCGCGTGGTTCGACGCTTCTCTTAATTTCCCTGGCAGGCGTGTGCTTTGGGCGGAAGTTTCATTGTTCGAAGTTTTAGTGTGGGCCCCACAGTGAATAGCTCTTTTTGCATTGTACTTCGGGTCTGAGCTCAGGGCTTCGCAGTCTAGTTTCGGAGTATAGGCTCCGTAGGATTTTTTTCGAAGTGTGCGAGTTCATCAAGTGGTTCGGAGTTTCCAGCTTCTGCAGTTTTCATCTTCCGAGCGTGGGTTGTCACAGTCTCTGCCGAAGGTGTTTTCGCTGACTTTGTTTTCGGAGTGTAACTCCTTCGAAGTTTGCAGCGCGTGTTTTCAATCAAGCTTCGTAAAATTCGGAGTCCAGCACGTGTTCAACTCCGAAGCCAGAGTCCAACTTCGCTGAACAGTTTCAGACTTTGCTCGTTCTCTTCGAACATAGTTTTTACAGACATCGAACCAGAGACAAATTTTCGAACAGTAATATGTCATCTCATTTTGCGTGAACTGCCTATGTTTTGAATGATCAATTTATCTGCCTTTTAAGCACTGTGTTGGTGTCTTTTCGATTAGGACACCTGTCGTTTTTAGGCTAGATTTTGTTTGGCTTTGTTGATTTTTTTACTTTTTCCTGTTCGTCTGTTCAGGTGCGTTGGGTGTTGGGAGCATGCCATTGATTCGAAAGAATTTTTTAGGCGCCCATTCACCCCCCTCTGGTCGCTACTTTTGGTCCTACACTCTTCTGTAGACTAGCCTCCATCGGTAGACTCCGACGGGGTTAATTCGGAAGTCGTAGCAGGCAAAGGTTCCCCCTTTCATTTACCTTTTCCATGCCCCATTCTTATGGCCTCCTCCGGAATTGACTTCGGACATTTTGAAGCTTCTAGTGCAGTCTTCGTGGCAGGGGTCATCTCCATTGGGGTTGATCCTATAAAGACCAAAGGTATTATATATTGCATAAACTTTGCAGGACACAAAAAGAAAGGAAAAGTACTCTACCGAGGTTTACCTTCAACATTCTGTCGCTGGATGAGTACGGGACTTCTCGAAGGCTCGAATGCCTCTTCAAAGTTTTCCTCAGATTCAGAACTAGAGACCGAAGGATTAGCTGCTAAAATTTCTCCAAGAACCGTAGTTATCACTTCGTCCGGAGCCGAGACTTTATCATTTGTCGTCCCGACTCCGCCTTCTTCCGAAGCAGGAGCCTCTTGTCCAGATGGGACATTCAAAGTCTATGCCTGCTCGAGGTTGTCCTTTGCTGCAGGCATGGTCGCACGTGTACGGACCATAGAGTGGGTCGTACCTAGGCCAGCCCGGCACAGAAAGGCCCATGGGCTGAGAAGTCCTATGCGTCCACACCCATAGGGAGGAAACCTATTATTAAAAATAAAAAAATTCTACAAATTACCATTTGAATATACCTCGCTCTATATTATGTGTAGGACAAACCAAAATTTGAGTCATTCATATGCAGGACAAATCAAAATGTAAATATATATGTTCGAGAGTAAAGAAAATAGTATTAATGAACTAGTATCATGTGTAAATTATTAATGAAATTAATTTTCCCGTATTTTTTGGTTGTTCTATTATTTTATGTGAACTCGAATTCTCATTATTGAAAAATAAATTAAATAAATATTTTCATAACCCTAGTAAGAAACAATCTAACAATGTTACAAAGTTAGGGCCATTTTTGGGCCGGCCCGGCCCATCCAAGCCCGATGTGCTTTGGGTCGTTCCTGGGCTTGGTGAACATTGCTTCGGGCTAGCCCGGCATAGCCCATAAATTTATCGAGCCAGAACGGCCCAGTCCATTTTAGGTCCTAGCCCGAAGGGCCCGGCCCGGGCCAGCTAGCACGGTGCAAGTCCCAACTCTAGAGGGACACGTGGTGCAAGTTCCTAGTTGGCTTTACTTAAGCCATGGATCGACCAGTGGCACTGTTGACACTAAAATGTGCCAAACACACGGACGCTGATCTAGCGATCCAAAAGCAGTGGAGGTACTTAGGAGTAAACACCTAAGCATAACACAACACCGCCGCCGCGTTCTGATGATCCTCAAATAGTGTTGAAGAAATAACGGAGTTGCTATGCAATCAAATAATATTAATCTAAAATTATTCAATTAACTGATGTGTGAGAAAATAACTAAAAATAATTAAACCGGCCAGAACAAGGACGGTTCAACTTAGGGTCCTAGCGGTTGAACCAGCCAAGGGAAGCTAGTCAGACTGGAGCTATGTCGCCGGTCGGACCAACGGTGTGGAGAATGGGCCGAGGGGGTCATTGGCGTGCAGTGCGGAGTGTGGGCCAAAGGGACTCCGGCTTTCGGTCGGTCCGACCAGAGGTTATACCTCGGTCCAAACGACGATGTGCGAAGGGTGCAGCCGAAAGGGTTTTAGCATTCTGGTACGAAGTGTACCGTCGAAGGGCTCCGGGCAGACAAACCGACGGGGCGTCTGGTCACACCAGCGGCATGGTCTCGGTTAGACCGAGGGTACATAGCTGAAGGGGGTATGGCACGAGTGGGTACTCCGGTGTGGCACTTCGGCGTGAAGGCTTTGGTGTTTGCACGGTTGGTCAGACCGGCCTCGGGGCGCCAGTCAGACCGAGGTGTGCCGGTGCGCCTTACGACTGCATGGCACAAGCCGATCAGACTAGAGGGGCTCCATCAGTCGGGCCGACAACCTCCGGGAAAGCGGCCTCTGAACTCCAGCGACTGTCTTACGGTAACTAGATGGTTGTAAAACTTTGTGGCGGAGAAGATGAGATAAAATAGTGCAAAAAAGACAAAGAAACAAGAGGTAATTCGGCCAAGAGACTGAATTATCAGTAAAAACCGATAAAACGATAGAAATCCGTTATGTGGATGAGACAGACGATTCACGAGCGAACCGACAAGGACTTACCGTGATTACGACACAGCGGACGAAGGGCTTACAGCGCAAACCCATGAAGATCGATGTACTAAATTGAATCTAGGGCAAGAAAGTAAATTGAATGTAATGGTACGATTAAAAGAATAATAGATTTGTGAAACCAAGTGAGGTAGCACTATAGTTTTTGTCTTTATAATGAGTGATTGACAAGGTTGAGCGATCTAGTGAGATCAGTGAGTGATGGCTTGATTGCATCGATGGCATCGATGTGTGGTTATGGAGAGTGAATGCCGAGGGGATTGGTGTGCATCGCGTTTCGTGTTTTGCCTTGTCTCATGTGTGCAGTGTGAAGATGCTATCCAACTGTCAGCGGCGGGTGATCAAGGGTCGAGTGGGGAGCTCAATGCCAGAGGATCAAGGATGTCGGGTGAAGTTGAAGATGATCTCAAGAGTGCACGAGGAGATAGAGCAAGACATGGATGGACGGATGGTCAAGACAGAGTGATGGTCAAGTTGAAAAATTAAAATGTGAACATGATTATCTTCTCTCCGTGGTTGAAAAATGCACTGAAGGGAAGGGTAGGATGGATTTGCTTTGGCTAAAACAAAATTGTGTGCTGAAAGGGCAGGGTTAGCTCTAGGGTCGGGATATGAGAGAACCACTTCAAACACTCCGAGCGAGACAGTGTTCACTCCACCCACTACCCTTGAGAAAGAAAGAGCCCAGTTAGACACCATTCAAAAAGCCGAGAATCCAACTCAACCTATAAAGAAAGTCCTTCGTCAACCAAAGGAAACTCCTCAGCAAAAACCCAAGAAAAATGTGAGATTTGCACCTGAGACCCATGCTTACACACCCAAGAGAGTGTATCACTGCTCCTATTATCATCGAGTGGGTCATTTGGTTGGGTTTTACTTTCGTCGTACCAAGGATGAATGATGTTCTTTTGCGATGAGCTTTCAGGACATGCATTACACATCTTTTGGTATGCATGAGGCTGCTTTTCTCTCTTATCCTAATTTTGAGGCTCCCCATGGTCCCATGAGAGATTTTGTCCTGTCGTGGTGTACACCATGCATCATATGGTGCTAGACCACGTGTAAGAGGCTTGGATTCTCGACAGTTTAGGAGACCCCGTTGTTTTCCAGGTTCGCACTTTGGAGGTAGACCATGCACTTTTTATCATGACTCATACCCTGTGCATGATTAGTCTACTGCTTTACCTGGTTCTCGAGTTTTACAATGCTAGATTCCTAAACAGTTTCTCACTCACCCCAACACTAAGCATTCGAGATCTTCTAGCATGTTTTGAGGGGGAGATGTGTTTCACTGCATGAACTTTTGTTATATGATTAATTGCTTTTACAAGTACATGCTTTATTATGCCTTTCAAGTATTGTCTTTAATACTGTTGATTACACTTGGCTTGAATACTTCTGATATCTATCATGAGCATGGCTTTTATTTGTGAAAATTTGAAAATGATCACTGCTTAGTCTAGAAACTAGCATGAATAGGTTGAGTGCTTTTGCTATCATTTACATACCTGGTAGCTAGGTCCTTTTCTCTTGGATGCTAATACGCAACTTGATCATTTCAAAAATATTGTGCTGAAAATTAAAAGAATGAAAAATGAAATGAAAATGATTGATATTCATGTTGTTTATGCTGAAATTGAAAAAATCTAGGTGGGGTTGCTTTGTCGCACTACTTTGTTCTAGGCTTCTTACCATGGCACTTTGGTATGAACTAGGACATTGAAGTGTATGTTGAGACCTTTGCTTTAAGCTTCTGATGGTTTCAACCTGGGCTTATCATGGTCGGTTAGCCTAAGGTTGACTTGCAAATAACCCCTGGCACTACAATGAAAAATAAAAAATCAATAGCTTGAATCAATTGCATATCAAGTTTGCTGAAGCTCCTTGGAGTGGGATATGCTTATCTGGTTAGTATTTGATTAGCTTTTTCATCTCATGCCTTCCATGTCTAGTATGCTAGCCTGAGTAGTGATGCTTTTATTTGCTAAAATGTGAAAATGCTTGCTCATGCCTTTTGTTTAGATGGTATTCATTTGAGTGTTTCATACAGTACTTTTAGACAATATTCAAGGCAAGTGCTTGTTTATACTGTAATTGGAGTTGCTATTTGTTGGGGGAAAATACTTCATCTTCAGGGCTATTGCTGTAGCAAGACAAAGGCAGGTGATTTAATCAAAGGTTTCTAGCATCTAACTCCGGAAGTATATTGGATCAAGTTCGAAGGATGAAGGCGAACTCTAGTTCGGAGTATATCTTCGAACATTGACTCTTCCGAGAGCTTCTTTGCCAGCTAGGATGGAAGACTTATCTTCTTTCTCATTAGATTAGTCTTTTACCGTTTTAGCCCTATTACGGGTACTAAATAGTTTCCACTATGTCGGTTGCAACAGAGGGGTAAAAGGGTCTTTTCCTTAATGTTTGGGCCTATAAATACCCCCCATTTTACCTTGTAATGGGGATCGAAGACTGAATTATTCAATATACATCTTCGAACTGTTTTGAGCTATTATCCATTCGGAGGCTTGAAATAGTTTACTTCACAAACACTTCGTTTGTTAGTTTCTAATCTCTAGAAACCTATTAGCATAATCTTTTACGCCAACAATTGGCGCCGTCCGTGGGGAACTTAGTCCAAAAAACTTCGTTCTCTACCAAGTTCTCAAACCATGCCTCCCAAGCGGAGTTCAGGTGGTAGCCCTACTCGGAGGTCCCCTCGGACCTCCGGAGCAAGATCTTGAAACAAAGTTGAGGTCGGAGGACCTTCGAAATTTCCTCCACCTCAGACTCCGGAAGGGATTCCCCTTCCTCGAGCATACGGAGTTCCTCCCCCAGCTCCATCCATACTTCGGCCAACCGGAGTTCCTCTTCCACCTCAAGTTCCACTTCGAACTGATGCATACAGTTCTCAAGACCCGGAAGGTCCTTCTAGAGGAGACGAAGATGGTCTTGGCGATATGGCCGCTCAAATGGCCAGTCTCCAAGCTGAAGTAGCAAGGTGGCGGCAAGAAGTCGTAGATAGGCTTCATTCTCAGGCCACCCCAGTCATCCCCGAAGTGCCCGAAGACGACGAACTTCCTTATCCTGAAGCCCTGGAGAACGCTTCCTTCGACACCGAATCTCCACTGCATCCTGAGTTACAGAAAGTGCGCTTCGACCCTAAGTTCAAAACTTCGAAGCTTTGCAAATATTCTGGAGATGAAGACCCTCGGGAGTTCTCCCGTTCTTATGCATTGGCAATTGAGGCCAACTGGGGAGTACGAGACACCATGGCCAAATGTTTTCCTCTAGCTCTTGAAGGAGTGGCACTGCGGTGGTTCTGGTCCTTGAAGCCAGGGTCAATTAGAACCTGGGAACAATTAAGGAAGAAGTTCATAATCAATTTTCAGGTACCTTCGTACCCCCAATGTCAACAGGAAGTCTTTTCCAGGTGAAGCAGCTCCCTGGAGAGACTTTAAGGCAGTATTTCAAGCGCTTCGCTCATACGAAGTTGCAAATTTGAGGGTTAACTACATCCTTCGTAGTTGATGCAGCTCGAGAGGGAGTTACCCATGCGGGCCTCCTTGATAAACTTCACCAGAAGCAGATATCTTCTGTTGCTCAGTTGATGTCTTATTTCGAAGAGTATGCAAGGTCAGAAGAGGGGTGGCTTCGGAGAACTGCCGCAACTCCGTCAATCGTGCAAGAAGTCAAGCTGGAAGTGAAGACTTCAACACAGTCGCAGGGGCCTAGTTTCGAAGCTCAACATGATAGGCGTCGGGGGCAAAAGCATCCTCGTTCAGAAATTTTGAACATTGCACCTCCGCAGAAATTTGCCCCAAGGACTTCGCAACCTTCGGGAAGCAAGACTAGCGGCTGGAGGCCGCCAGGGAAGCCTAGCTGGCAAAACCCAGGCTTTCTTCTGCTATGTCCATGGTGAGAATCGAAGTCACGCAACTAATGCGTGTAAGTCTATACTCGCTTTAAGAGGCTGAGTACCTTGAAAGAACTTCGGGCCGAGTAACTACCGACCGAGTTCCAACTAAGGTGCGTCCGGAGCCTGTCCAGGCTGTGGCGCGTATAGATAACTTCGACCCTGCAAGACGGCCTCTAGTGGTCAATGTTATGCCACCTTCGAAGCAGGAAGATGGTCAGGATCGAGGGAAAAGAGTAGTCCTCCCCATCTCCGAGGAGGGACCCTCGGAAGTATGTCGAAGAGGCAGAGAAGAGAATATGTCCGAGAAGTGGGCCATATTGGAACTTCTTCGTCCACAGCTGCTATGCCTGAATGGTCCCATGTGCCGATATCTTTTTCTGCAGATGATGCAGCTGGCATAAAGTTTCCACATGCAGACCCACTTGTCATCACTGCCGACAAAGCAGGGACTGAGGTCCGGAGAGTACTGATCGACGGAGGGAGTTCAGTGGATATTATCTTCGTCCAAGCTTTCGATCAACTCTGCATCTCCAGGAAGCATCTTCTCCCAGCACCTCGTCCTTTGCAAGGCTTCGCAGGACCCCCTCTTGATGCCCTCGACCAAATAGGCATGGAGGTTACTATCGGAGAGGGCTACTGGCCAGGACGGAGGAAGTGATTTTTGATGTTGTGGATGCCCCATATGCATACAATGTTATCTTCGGAAGGGGCATGTTGAATCAATTCGGAGCTGTGGCGCATCATAATTATCTGTGTATGAAGATGCCCACACAAGCGGGAGTGCTCACTATTTTCAGAGATCAGGCCACTGCGCGAAGAGCAGAATATGGTCATGGCCCTCCTCTTGACCCGAGACAGGTGAACAGCGTGCAAGGCAACCCAGAGGATTTTTCTGCTTCAGGCGAACCTTCGAAGAAGTCCTTCCCAAGGCCAAGCCCTGAAGGGGAGATTATAATGAAGGTTATTGTTAAAGACGGCAAAGAATATTCATTTCAGTTTGGTAAGGACTTGCCTCCAGAAGTCGCTACTTCGTTAGAAAAAGTAGTTGAAGAGAATTTAGATATCTTTGCTTGGTCCGACTGAGGACATTACCGGAGTCAGTCGGGATATTATTGAGCATAGTTTACTTGTGAACCCGAAGGTTCGACCTGTCCGACAGCTATCTACAGAGAGGGCTATCCTTGCTAAATATGAAGTGGAAAAGTTGCTAAAGGCTGGGATTATCAGAGAGGTAGCTCATACGGAGTGGCTAGCCAACCCAGTCTTCGTTAGGAAGAAATCTTCCGGGAAATGGCGCATGTGTATTGACTTTACATCTTTGAATAAAGCATTCCCCCGTGACCCCTATCCCATGCCCCGAATTGATCAATTGGTTGACTCCACTGCTGGTTCGGAGTTATTAAGCTTCCTTGATGCGTATTACGGCTATCATCAAATCTGGCTAAAGCGTGAAGATGAAATCAAAACAAGCTTTGTAACTCCTTCGGGAGTCTTCTACTATGTAAGAATGCCCTTTGGCTTAAGAAATGCCGGGGCAACTTTTTCGAGGTTAATTGCTAAGGATCTAGGTCATCAATAGGCCGCAATGTAGAAGCTTATATGGATTTCATTGTAATAAAGAGTGCTTTAAAGCACCAACATAGCCTAGACTTAGCAGAAACATTCAATAGCCTTCGAGCATGTGGGATCCATCTTAACCCCTAAAAAATGTATCTTCGGGGCTCAGGCTGGAAATTGTTAGGGTACTAGTTTCAAGCAGAGGGATCGAAGCTAGCCCCACTCAAATAACTGCGTTGCAAAGGATGGCTCCTCCGAAGAATTTAAAGCAAGTGCAACAGCTGACTGGTCATCTTGTAGCACTTAGCAGATTCTTGGCAAGGTCCGCGGAGAGAAGATTGCCCATTTTCAAAGCATTGAAGGGATCCGAAGATTTTGCATAGGACACCGGAGTGTCAAAAAAGCTTTGACGGTATTAAGAATTATCTTAGTAACCTCGCTACACTCACGGTGCCTGTTGCAGACGAAACCCTACTCCTTTACCTTGCGGCTACTCGCTCTGTTGTCAGTGCAGTCCTTGTTAGAGAGGTTGATTTCAATGGAAAGTTGGTACAGAATCCAGTCTATTTTGTATCTGAAGCATTGTCCGGAGCAAAAACAAGATATTCCAAGCTTGAGAAGTTCACCTATGCTCTGATAATGGTTTCGAGGAAGTTAAGGCATTATTTCTTGGCACATAATGTGATTGTACCAACCTCATATCCCTTGGGAGATATGCTCCGAAGTAAGGATTCCATAGGAAGAATTGGGAAGTGGGCTGTTGAATTAGCACCCTTCGGCATCTCCTTCGTGGCAAGGACAGCAATTAAGTCACAAGTGTTGGCAGATTTTGTGGCAGAGTGGACTCCCCCTGCAGCATGGGCTCCGGAGAAGACAAGCGAAGGAATTTGGACCATATACTCCGATGGAGCTTTCCAAGCATTTGGAGCAGGTGTTGGAGCAGTAATAATTTCGCCTTCAGGGCAAAAGGCAATGTACTCCGCAAGACTCAACTTTAAGTCTACCAATAATACAGCGGAGTATGAAGGAATTTTGTTGGGACTTCGAAAGGCACGTGCTTTGGGGGCTACAAGTGTTCTTATTAAAATAGATTCTCAAATTGTAGCAGGGCACGTAGATAAGAGTTTTCAAGTTCGACATCCGCAGCTTGCAAAATATTTGGAAGAGATCCGTAAGATTGAAGCAGCATTTAAAGGGATTTCCATTCGTAGTATACCAAGAGCTGAAAATACGCAAGCTGATATCTTGGCAAAAGGTGCAGCCGGAGCTATGGACATTCCAAAAGAAGCTTTATACGAAGAGCTCAGTGCACCTTCGGTAACACAGATCCCTTCTGCGGAAGTACTTTGCATTCCAAGTACAAATTGGTGAAGTTCAATTATGGAATTGTTGCAAGGAGAAGCAAATTTGCCTGAAGGGCCACATCTTTCGAGGTTGAAGCTCAGAATTCGAAATTATCATATAATCAATGGTATTTTGTACAAGGCCGGAGTATGTTCCCCTCTGCTCCGATGTATATCTCAAGCCGAAGGTCAAGAGATTCTTCGAGAAATTCATGAAGGACTATGCGGTAGCCATCTAGCCCCTCGAGCTTTGGTAGGAAAAACACTTCGCCATGGGCTTTATTGGCCTACAATAGTAGCTGATGCGGAGAGCTTAGTCCGCACTTGCCAAGGTTGTCAATGGATGGGAAGAAGAAGTCATGGCCCGCCAACAACTCTTCAAGTCATTGCCCCAGTATGGCCCATGGCCAAATGGGGCATGGACCTTATTGGCCCCTTCTCAGTAGCAAAAGGAAATTTGAAATTCGCAGTGGTATCAATTGAGTATTTTTCCAAGTGGATCGAAGCAGAGCCCCTAACAGCTATCACTTCGAATAATGTACAAAAATTTTCTGGAAAAATATCTATGCCGGTTCGGAGTGCCTCGACAACTCACAGTTGACAATGGGACACAATTTGATGCAGAGCCCTTCAGGAAGTTTTGTGAAGATCTTGGCATTCAATTATGCTTCGCTGCAGTGCGACATCCCCAGTCTAACGGAGCTGTTGAAAGAGCCAATGGTAATATCTTGTCAGTGCTTGAATCGAAGAATAGTGGGATTGGCAAAAGGATTGTGGACCGAGGAGCTCCCGAAGATTCTATGGTCCATCCAGACCACTCAAACGAGGTCCACGGGTTTGACTCCAGTTCAGACTATTATTCGGAGACGAAGCTATGACGCCAACGGAGCTTAAAGGAGGATCCCTTCGCTGCACCGAACCAGAAATAGAAGCAGAAAGGCAAACATTGCTTGATTTAACAGAAGAAACAAGACTTCGAGCTGTCGCCAATTTATCAAAGTATCATCAGCAGACGAAGACTTGGTTTGACCCGAAGGTCAAGCTTAACGAACTTAAGCCGGGTCATCTTGTTGTGCGAAGTGTTATAGCACCAGGGAAACTAGGGAATAAATGGGAAGGTCCATATATAATTCTCCGTTCAAGACGCCCTGGTTCTTTTAAGTTAGCTAATTTAGAAGGTGACGAGTTAACACATACATGGCATGCGGAGCACTTAAAGCGATATTTAGCATAGGGGATCCTTGTAATCATTTGTAAACACCTTCTTAATTAATAAAGCTCATGGTTCAGATAATGCCTACCTCTTAAACACTTCATACTTCTAGTGCACGCACTGGAAGAACGGAGTTGGCTGGGAGGGAAGTGTCACTAATTTGAACCAATTTTTCAGACTTCGAACCACTGGTTCAAAGCTTCCGACGAGGTGGGAAAGTCACTAAAAAATGGATTCCAAGCCACCGACTTGAAAGCATCCGTAAAAAGAGTCGAAGGAGACCAAATAATGTTGATTCCAAGCTCCGGCTTGAAAGCATCCGTAAAAAGAGTCCAATGAGACCACTGCGAATTCCAAACCACCGGTTTGATAGCATTCGCAAAAAGAGCCGAAGGAGGCCAAAACAAAACAGAGTTTGAGCTTATAAGCTTCGAATATCTGTGAAAAGAGTCCAAAGTGACCAATCGTTTAGGACATTAAAGTGTCCGGAAAGTTTGTCCGAAGTTACTTCTTTCAAACAAAAGGTACTAAGTTACCAGTTTTACGACTCCAAGTAGTCAGGAATTTTATAAGATTTTAATAAATCTTTAAATTGTTGAGGGGCTCTGAGCCTTCAAAATTGTACTCCTAAGTTTTTCTTTGCGCCTAACCATCTTCGAGTATAGTGTGAAGTTTCTTACGCCCAAAGAGGGGCTGGGAAGTAGGGAGACAATTTTAAAAATCAATCTTTATTATTCGAACATATTACATTACATTATGAAAAATCTGTGTCTATGCCAAGAAGGAATCGAAGACCCCTTCGATCTCTAGGGCTACCACTAAAGTTGGAACGACTAGTTCCAGAGCCGAGAGTTCTAATAACTTTGCGCTTAGTTCTTTTCCCTCCCTTCGAAGCTCGAAAATCTTTTTGTTCCTGTTGAAGTTCGGCCCAAGTTCGAAGTCACTCCGGACTTCTTTCCCAGCTTCGAAGTTCTTTAGGCTTTTTTCCTTGTTCTTCGGCAATATTCTCATCTTCAAACCATTCAACGTCTTCAGAAGACGAAGTTTCCAAGTTAACTTATTTTTCTTCCTCTTTAATATAAGATAATATATCTTTACATATGTCGGGCGCAATTGCACTGGAGCTCTCTCGAGGAATCGAAAATCAAGGTCATTTATGAAGTTTTAAAAGATCGAAGGTAGCCCATAGCAGGCGGAGTTCTTCGGTAATGTTTAATACTTCGACAACATCCATACGAGGTTGAGAAGGCCTAAAAACATGATAAGTAAATTTTCATTCATAATGTATGAAAGCATGATTTTTACATAGTCGGGATCCTAAAACAAAGCTGGACCTGCGGGTTTGGCGGAGGCTGGCTGCTCGATTCTTGAGACCGAGCTTGCTTTTGGTGATGCCCTTCATCGATCAAAGCCTTGATCGCAGTGCGATCTTTGGCTCTCTATGAAGCTTGGAAGGCTTGCCAAGCTGCAGCCACGTCTTCAGAAGGATTAAGAAGTTGGTTCTTGTCGAAGGTAATGGGATCCGCCCTTGAGTTTGGCGTTATCGATAGCCCTAGATCTTCGTAGTAGCGAAGTACTCCGAGAGCAGCCACTTGGCCAGAGATCTCTCCATATCGAATGTCTGCTGTCTTCATCATCTTCGCAGCTCATTGGATCATCTTTAGCCGTCAGACCAGGGGGACGTTGTCGCTCGAAGGTAGTGTCCAAAGAGTACCGAAGTACTCTAGAACGCCTAAGAGATTGTTCATGACCTCCGTAGCTACCTTCTCCGATTTCACCTTATCTTCAATCAAAGCATCCTTTGATGAAGTCAGTTCATCCACCACAGCGGAGAGCCTAGCTGCCTCCGTAGCCAGAGAACTCTTCAGGCTAAGTAAGTTCCTAGCCTCCTCCGTAGCTTTAGCCTTTTCTTCTTGGAGCTTAACTAGCTCAGCCCCCGTCGTAGCGTGCTCTGCCCGCATTCTTTCTACCTCAGCCCGAAGCACAATTTGTTCGGCTTCGAACTTTTTATTTGCAGCCTCCAGATTTTGTCTGGCCCTCCCCTCCACCGAAACCATTTCGTTTAAGCGGGAAACTCGAACTTCGGAGACGTTAAGACTCCTCTGGAGAGCAGTAACCTTCTCCTGAAGACGAAGACTTCCGCGCTCGTTCGAGACAGCCGCAGCTCGAGCCAAAACTATTTGCTGCGAAGAGAGAAAAGCAAGGTGAGAAATTATTTGTAAGTTGAAATTGATCTTGTTTTGCAGATACTTCGTACCTGGTATGCTGCCCATTTCAAGGTGGCGTTGAGATCCGAGCCCTCAGCTTCGCTAAGGATGGCTACTAAGTCCGTCTCCCCAACTTCGCGGTTAGCTCGATCCAAAGGCTCGAGCAGGATCCGAAGTCTGGTCCGTCGCTCCAAGAAAGGAGCTAGGAGGGGGAGCATGGACAGGGCCCTCTGATCGTCTTCGTTCGGAGAGGGGTCGGAGCGTTGTGCTGCGTCTTCGGAAACCTCGGTAGATTGGCCCCCCTCCGTAGATTGACCTCCGTCTGTTGATTCAGACGGAGTTAATCTTGAATTCGGAGCAGGAAAGGGGTCCATTTTGCCTTTACCTTTTCTAGGCCCCATCTGTGCAACTTCTGGAAATGGCCTCGGAGATGTTGAGGTCCCAGGAGCCGTATCTTCTGGAGGAGCCACTTCCACAAGAGCGGACCCTGCCGAGACAAAGGTATTATATATTGCATAATTTTGCAGGAAAAAGGAACAAAGGGTTCATGCGAAGTTTACCTCCGAAGTCTTGTTGGCGGGTGAGTACGGGGATGCTCGGAGGGTCAAAGGCTACCTCGAAGTCTTCATCGGATTCGAAGCCTAGAATCGAAGGGTTGACTGTTGAATCCTCTCTTGGAGCTATAGCCACCGCTTCGTCCGGAATCGAAGCTAGCTCAGCAGCAACTTCGACTCCACCTTCAGTCATAGGGGCTTCTTCACGCGGCAAGTCTGGCTGGACAGCCGAAGTCCCAGCTTGTCTGGATCTACTCGGAACATCTGGCGCGTTTGCAGCGTCGCCAGTGTTTGCATCCGCCCGGGTTTCGTCCTCGGTGATCAGGTCAATGAGGACTCTTCCCTCGTCCTCAGAGGAATCGGAGACCGAACCCACCGAACTTGAAGGCGCCACATTCTTTGGCTTTTAGGCTACCTTTTTTGTCGGAGTCTTAACCGGAGCTGAAGTTCCGGCTTCAACCTTCCTCTTCTTCGGCCCTTGCTCTGAAGGTACCCAGTCCGGAAGAGGAGGGGGAGAAATTCCGAGTACACCCCATACTCTGTTGAGCCGCTCCCAATTACCCACTATCTTCGTTCTCCACTCCTTCTCAGCCAGAGTTGGAACTCCCAGAATCTTCTCCGAAGCTCGAACAACTTGCTCCGAAGTCATGGGGGCTTGAGAAGCTGAAAGATAAGTTGGCATGTCATTTTATCAAACAAATATATATAGAACATGTTGTTTTCGAAGCTACCTGGAGGTCTTGAGTTCGAAGAGATTTTTCGGAGTCCACCCTCTGGATCCTCTTCGAAGGTGATAGGCTAGTTGGCCATCAGAGGTGGAATTTGAAGTCCGATGAACTCCTCCACTAGGTCCCGCATGCTCATGCGGCGACTAATCCTTTGACGCAGGCTGAGGCGAGCTTCGAGCTGGCCGCGATCTGGGTGAACAAGGACTTCCCTTCGGAAGTTTATGTCCTACAGGGGTCCGGCCAGGCGACTGCATGCCCCAACTTTGGCATAGAACCACCGGAGGATCCAATCTGTGTACCATCTGGCATTGATGGCCTTCGCTGGAAATCTTAGTTGAAACTCATCCTGAAGCCGGAAGTTGATGCTCCTGAAAGCTACCACGATCTTTTCTCCTCCGGGGCCTAGGTAAGTCTTGGGTTGGCAGGATGCCCTGTGCAGTGCTGCGAAGATCTCTGCTCTTCCTTCGCAGCCCTCAACTCGCAGCGCCCATTCGAAGATGGCCAAGCACGCTATTGCGTTCGGAGATAGTTGGGGAAGGGTGACGTGAAATAAATCCAGTACCTTCGATAGGAAGTCGACTGCTGGAAGTCCTAACCCCGCTTCAAAGAAAGCTTCGAAGACTACAACTTCTCCAGGCCTTGGCGAAGGGATGGCCTCCTTTCCAGGTTTACGGATTATGACCTCCAAGCTAATTTTTCCCTCCACTGATGCTGCGATCAACTCCCTCTTGCAGGTAGATGGCCCCAGTTGATAAGACTGGTCTGAATACTTCGAAGATGCTGGGAGGAGATCGTGAGGACCAACATTTTGGGGATTCCTTGCTGGCACCGCCACTGGTGCTGCTACTACTGCCGCCGGAGCCACTACAACTGAAGGCGCCGCTGCTGCCGCCACGGCCGCAGCCTGCTGCCGGGCTAGGGCCGAAGCCGCCCCAGGGACCTTGAAGCTTGTCTTCGCCATGAAGTCACATTGTTTGCTAAAGAAGAAATCTAGAGGCTAGGGCTTGTTTGCACAAAAGCGGTGAGAAGGGTATTCGAGAAGGGTCTGGGTCCTCTATTTATAGCCCAGGCCCACGATTTTTTACTGTTTATGTTTGCCATTTCGCATTCTTAACCGTTACCCCTTGCAAAGTTAACGCATCGCATAACTTCCGCTGGAAGGAAAAAGCCAACGGCTATTTCTTCTAAGTCTAAAAAGCTTTCGGGCTCTTTAAGTTAATTCCAAGATAGTTCGAATGTAACTTTCTTAGAAGTTGATTCGAAGTTTTGAATCTCCGCATATTTTGGAGGTTGATTAAATTCGTTAACCCCTACGTATGATTATTTTTCTTGCGTATACTGCTCTCCTAACATTATAGATCTAGCGGATTAGCGTATTCGAGGGTCTACTGTTGGGGGAAAATACTTCATCTTCAGGGCTATTGCTGTAGCAAGACAAAGGCAGGTGATTTAATCAAAGGTTTCCATCATCTAACTCCGGAAGTATATTGGATCAAGTTCGAAGGATGAAGGCGAACTCTAGTTCGGAGTATATCTTCGAACATTGACTCTTCTGAGAGCTTCTTTGCCAGCTAGGATGGAAGACTTATCTTCTTTCTCATTAGATTAGTCTTTTACCGTTTTAGCCCTATTACGGGTACTGAATAGTTTCCACTATGTCGGTTGTAACAGAGGGGTAAAAGGGTCTTTTCCTTAATGTTTGGGCCTATAAATACCCCCCGTTTTACCCTGTAATGGGGATCGAAGACTGAGTTATTCAATATACATCTTCGAACTAATTTGAGCTATTATTCATTCAGAGGCTTGAAATAGTTTACTCCACAAACACTTCGTTTGTTAGTTTCTAATCTCTAGAAACCTGTTAGCGTAATCTTTTACGCCAACACTATTGTTTCAAAACCTTGCATCTATACTCTACCCTCACACGCTCTTTACATCTTTTTATCATCTTGATGCTTGCATTGACAACGGGGGAGAAATGGTTTACATGATGTGTTTGCTTGGTTAAGGGGGAGTAATGGCTTTCATGATGCATTGATGCTTTTGCCAACAAAGATGCTTTGCTATGCATGAGTTTTTGCTAAAGGGGGAGATCTTTTATCAAGTGACATGTTTCTACTCTTTTCTGAGTTTTTATGGTCACTTGTGCGCTTAACTTGAAACTTTCATCATGTCTTTGTTTGGGGTTGTCAATGCATTCATCAAGGGGGAGATTGTGAAACCAAGTGAGGTAGCAGTGTGGTTTTTGTCTTTATGATGAGTGATTGACAAGGTTGAGAGATCTAGTGAGATCAGTGAGTGATGGCTTGATTGCATCAATGGGATCGATGTGTGGTTATGGAGAGTGGATGCTGAGGGGATTGGTGTGCATCACATTTCGTGTTTTTCCTTGTCTTATGTGTGCAGGGTGGAGATGCTAACCACCTGTCAGCGGCGGGTGATCAAGGGTTGAGTGGGAAGCTCGATACCAGAGGATCAAGGATGCCAGGTGAAGTTGGAGATGATCTCAAGAGTCCACGAGGAGATAGAGTAAGACATGGATGGACGGATGGTCGAGACAGAGTGACGGTCAAGACGGCAAAAGGGAGGCTGGTGCAAGTGATCAGGCGGCTCGAGGGGATCGAGAGCGGGAGAGACTTGCTAGCGGTCGAGTTCGCGAATTGGCGTCACATGTCGGCGATCGAGGAGGCTTTGTCGGTTTTTGCTGAAAACCGTCTCATCTCTAAATGTTTTTAAATTCCAATAATTAGGAGTTTATTTTCGTTTAGTAATTTAGATTAAGTGTAAACTTTTAGTATTTTTCGGAATTGTCAAAATTCTGAAAATATATTAAAAATATAGGGTCAAAGGTGTAATAAATTAGAGTCAACATTTGGGTATTTTTCAGAATGTGTTATTCTGAAAATAATCCATGGTCTTTTAATTAAACTGAAAAAACTCTAGGGTATCTTTGTAAGTTTCTCCCCTAGGGTGTGCCTATTTAAAGGCCTCCATGCCCAAGGGTTGGGGCTGCCCACTTGATTAGAACCAGAAATTTTTACTTCAGCTATGAATCCTCTTCTACAAAAATTCTGCATACTTTGAAGAAGTGATTACTTGTGAGTCTTCCTCAATCTGAATGTTTATCCTGATTTTTTTTGCCTCTTACCAAGCACAGAGAATTACCTTACTGCTGATTTGTCGGCTGAGTTGCTACAACAATCAGGAAGTTTGGTTTGGTTTTTATTGAGAAATTTTTGTCGTGCTTGTTCATCTTTATGTTGAGTTCTTGCAAGCTTTCTTGTTTCCTATTGTGTTTACACTTCCGGCTGGTTTTCATACGAGGAACAGTGAATAGCAGCACTGTGTGTTTTGTCAACTGGGAAGAAACAGATTACTAGGCATGTGTCTTTGCTTCCTGAAGGTGTTCTTGCTCAGCTTCTAATCCTACTCAAGTTTATTCTGCCCATCTGGTTTTACTGATTGCAAGGAATGAAACTATTGATTTTAGTTGTTCCTGTTTAAAGTAAAATCTGTGGGTTTTTGTTAGAATGTTTTGCTGACCATTCATACAAAGATATTTTTCTTCATCCTTTTTGATGACTGAATTACTGTGAGATTTTGGATAAAGAACAGTATATGATGTATTCTATTCAGTCCATCAAATTTAGGTCTGTCATCTTCTGCCAGAAGTTTATGCTGAACTAGTTTAGAAACTTGAATCCTTTGATGATTTGTTCACCAAAAGGCCTGCATTTGTTACAGAACAGGGTTTCTTGATATGATACAGGAACATCATTTTTCTGTCAAGAACACTTTAACATCAGCAGGTTGTTTGGTTCTGTTTTATTCTTATCTGTGTTCCTGATGTGTTTGGTTCTTTTACCGACCAAAAGTGAACTCACCAGACTTTTGTTTGTTCAGTGAAAAAGTGGTCTGCTAACCACTTTCTAGCGATGTCATTTGCAGTTCAGAAAAGTTAAACCATGCATTGTTTTTACTAGTTTTTCTCTAGGTTAATATCTGCCAAGAGATTTTGTTGTTGAATACATCAGATGTTTTGTTGCATACTGGCTGTCACGTTTTCATCTTGCTGAATTAAAATAGCTGGTAAGGTTCCTGTATATTTTGTCGTGTTCTTCTCGGATCAGCTACAGCAGCACAATGCCAGGTTTAGTGCTGCCAGGATCTTTCGTTATTGCTTTGCTGTTTCTTTAATAGAGAGCCTTTGCATGTACTGGTATAGTAGCTAATTTTTTTGAGGAAGATTGTTATCCAGTTTTTCACTGATTTCTGCTGTAGTTTACAATTAAGTGCTTCGGTTCATTGTCAGTAGCCATGCATGAATTGTTTACATGTTCTGTTCATCATCTAAGTATCAGAAAATTTTATCTGAAATTTTGTGTTACGGCTTTCTGAAGAACTACTGTGCATCATTTTGTTTGGTCTGAGATTGGCCTCTGTACACAAGTTCAATGAGTTCTCGAGTTATAATTTCAGACGGATTTGGTTTCTCTTGGTTGATTCACGTTTGGCTGTACATTTGTTTCTTTTACTGCTTCTTGTGAAATTCATTGTTCCAGAATCTCATAGTGTTGTGCAGTTACACTGTTCATAAATTCAATACTAGATTACAAGTGTTACTTCTTGTATTATCAGGTTTATCTAGTTTTTCTGGCAATCTGAAACTACTAGTATGCATTTTTGTCCTCTGACTTGTAAAGAGAGAACATGACTCGAATTGGAGTGCATTCTCTTCAGCATAAATCTTAATTTTGAGATCATCTAAACTTGTATGGTTGTCTCAAACTGCTTTTAAACTCAATTCTAAACTTTCTGAATCTTGTCGACTGATCATCTACCTACTGACTCTTGTCAGAAAATCAATTGCTGATCTAGGGAGACAATTTCGGTGACTCAAACACCGAAAATACATATCGACAGTTCAATCTCCGATGTAGACAAAAATTCTGTGTGAAGTTATGTTCTGGTTTTGTATAGTGAGTCACAAATTTGATTCTGTAATGTTGAGGAGCATTGGGGTGTTCTGAACAGGCCATCATATTCATGAGAATTAGTCGAGGCACCTATTCACCCCCTCTAGTCATCATTCCGATCCCACAAGATTTGATCTATTAGGGTTTTTTGGGGAGCCCTCCTTGAATCAGCCTTGCCTCTACTTATATAGGTTGGACATGAGTGCCTTAGGTCTAATCAGAGTTAGACATGGGTTCCAAGTCATCCAAAATTAATTAGGGATAAAAATACCCCGAAATTAGCTAATTGGAGTTGGACTCTGGTTGGGCCGGTCTGACCGGACCCATATGGCCGGTCTGACCGGACCTACATGGCCGGTTGGACTGGCCTTTGTCAAGTCTTGGCACATTTTCGGCCCAAATTACCAAAAATGATATTTTGACAAATTTGACCATTAATGCTATTTTTGCTATCAACACATGCCCCCCTGCGTTTTGGCAAACTTTAGTAAGCCAAAAGCACAACAAGCTAAGGGTGATATGCTTCATATCGGCCTTTCGACACTTCAAGTGTTTTGCCACACACTTGGGAAGTACTTTTTAAAATACCTACCATTCAAAGCTCTATGAAATCGCTCTCCTTGCAGAGACTCTAACAAATTTGCATTACCTGGAGCGAGTTCAGCAACTCTAAAAGGACCTTCCCAACTAGGCGACCATTTACCAAACTTTGGGCTCTTAGTGCCTAAAGGAAAAATTCTTCCAAACCAAGTCACTGACTTGAAACGATTTTGCTCTCACCTTCTTGTTATAAGCTCTAGCAACTCTTCTTTTATCTCTTTCTATTGCCTCTAGAGCTCTTAACCTCTTATCTGTCACCTCCTCCAAATTATTTTTTAAAAGAGTTTCATACTCATCGACCGATAAGCCATCTTGCTTAAGTAACCTTAATGAGCCAAGATTCACCTCTATGAGTAAAACGGCTTCTTGTCCATACACCAACACATATGGACTTACCTTGGTGGCACCATGCTTTGCAACTCTACATGCCCATATTGCATCAGAAAGCACTTCATGCCACCTCCTAGAAAACTCTTCAATCTTTTTCTTAATGAGCTTAATCACAATTTTATTACTAGACTCGGCCTAACCATTGGCTTGAGCATAGTATGGTGAAGAGTTTACCAACTTTATAACATAAGATTCGGCAAAATCACATATTTCTTTAGAAACAAATGAAGCACCCTAATCTGTAGTAAGAGTTTGGGGAATACCGAATCTATGTATATTGTTCTTCAAGATGAAATCAATTACCTCGTTCTGTGTCGTATTCTTGAGAGGCATGACCTCGGTCCACTTGGTGAAGTAATCTGTAGCCATCAACACGAACCGATGCCCTTTTGAAGAGGAAGGATAAATTTGGCCGATGAAGTCCAAATCCCAACCTCGGAACGACCATGGTTTGATAATAGGATTAAGTAAAGATGCTGGAGCAAGCTGAATATTACCAAACCTTTGACATGTCTCACATCCTCTATAATACCTAAAACAGTCCTCAGTCATAGTCGACCAATAAAAACCCGCTCTTTTGAGCATCCAACTCATTTTTTGGGTCGACTGCTGAATACCACAAAGTTCTTCATGTACTTCACCCACAACAAGTCTAGATTGATCGACATTCAAACATCGCAAAAGTACTCCATCAACAGCTCTAAGAACATGTACCTCGTCTCAGCATTCAATCGGCGCCGACTCAAGAATGTGATGATGTACTCTTTTACCTCCACTTCCTGAGTTAGCACAGCTCCTATCACGCTATCTTCTGCAGCAACGTATAGCCGAAATGGAATCCCAGCTTTTAACACTCTTATCACATGTGGTCATGACAAGCACTCTTTAATCTTCTCAAAAGCACATTGCTGATTTGCCCCCAAGTGAATTCGACTTCGTTCTTTAGCCGATGTATGGGGATAAAAGCATCAATCTTACCAGACAAGTCAAATATAAAGCAGCATAAATAATTAACCTCGTCTAGCAACTTTTGCACATCTCTTTTGCATGTCAGCGCCTCAAAGTTCTTAATCTTCTCAAGCCTCTTAGGATCAATACCTCTTTCATGAATCATGAATCCTAAGAACTTGCCTGCCAACACGCCAAAAGCACACTTGAGCAGGTTCATTTTTAAGCCATACTGACGCATTCTTTCAAAAGCAACTCTCAAATCGGCTAAATGGTTTCCCATAGCATCTGATTTGACTACAACATCATCTATGTAGACCTCTAGCATAACTCCTAGCAAGTCATGGAAGATCAAGTTCATACCACGTTGATATGTAGCACCATCATTCTTTAAACCAAAATTAATCACAACCCACTCAAACAAGCCGACAAAACCAGGGCATCGAAAGGTTGTCTTATAGACGTCCTATTTGGCCATAAAGATTTGATTACAACCAGTGTTGCCATCAAGAAAACTTAGTACCTTGTGTCGTGAAGCATCGTTGATCAGCATGTCAGCTATCGGCATGGGATACTCGTCCTTCGGAGTGGCCTTGTTCAAATCCGTGAAATCAATGCACACATGAATCTTGCCACTTCCTTTATTTTCTATAGGCACAATGTTAGCAACACATTCAGCATACCTACATGGCCTAATAAACTCAGCCTTGAGCAATCGTTCTATCTCTTCTTTAAATAGGTCATACACGGCCGAATTAAAGCAGCGAGGGGGCTGTTTATAAGGCCTAAACCTGGATTTAATGGGAAGCCGATGCTCCATGAGCTCGTGGCTTAGTCCGGACATCTCACTGTACTCCCAAGCAAAACAATCGACATACGACTGAAGCAATTTTATTACTTCGTCCTTTTCATTAGCCTACAAATTTTGATTTACAAAAGTTGGCCTTGGAATACTACTATAACCTATATTTACCTCTTATAGAGGATCGGCCGACACAAAGCCTTGACCTAACTTTTCTACTTCACTAAAATCTTCAATGGCTTCAGCAATACCATCTTTAGAAGACCGATATTGCTCCACACAAGACTTTATCCAATCAAGATTACTTTTACTAGACAGGACTACTAGTTTAGAGATAGACATGCTACACCAGCCGACTTTACAGACACAGGAACAAAACGTCCCTCAGACATGCTAACAAAGTTGTAGTCAGAGAGATCTCTACCTGACAAGCATTCTACCTTATCATAGACGGCGTCAATAGACACATCGACCAAAGCATCCGGGGCTGAAGTGTCAGCTGGTACGATCTCTACATCATCGCCATCCCACTGGATTATGCACTGGTGCAAAGTAAATGGAATATAGCAATTTGCGTGAATCCAATCACACCCAAGTATCACACTGTAGTTACCTTGCACATCGACAACGAAGAACATCGTTGGCAACATATTATTGCCCACCGTCAGCTCCAAAGAAAGCACGGCCTTGGCCTCAGAGCTCTCGCCGTTGAGCGTCAAGTTGGTCTTCATTAGGTCATCTTCATTCTTGTCGAGCTTCTTCAACTAAGAGTACGACATCAGGTTAATGGTGGCACCTCCATCTACAAGCAACCTCGAGATCAGCTTCCCGTTGATGTTCTCCTTGATGTAGAGAGGCTTCCGGTGACGAGTCTTATCCTCGAGCTTGTCGAAAATAGCCTCCCGAGGGCTAAGGTTTAGCTGAGCAACCTCGGCCTCATCCTGCGGGAGAGCAAACTCAACATGCAGCATGATGACGTTTATATCCATAGCCTAAGGAGGGAGCCCCTTGGAGATGAGCGTGTAGTCGTCGTCCATCAGATCGTCCTCCTCATCGCTCGGAGTAGGAGCCGGGTTGTTTATGGCAACTGGCTTCGGCTTCCAAACCTTCTTCATTGCTGGTCGGGGATGGATCTCCTCGAACTCGGCGTCCCACTCATCCTCGGCCTTCTTCTCATGCATTTCCTGGGCTCGAATACATTGTAGCCGCCTCTTCTAGGACTTGGTCATACCTGGGGGTGCCCATGAAGGTCGCGGCTTAGTGTTGGGTGCGACAACTTTGTTCCCAGAATTTTTGGCTAAACTGGAATTTCCTGGTTCGGCCCCGATGATTTTGCGCTTGGCGGAATGCTTCTGTACACTGTCGGTAAGACCGGCCTTATTGGGCTAGCCTAACCGGGATGTGTTGGTCGGACCGGCCATAGGGGGCCGGTTGGACCGACTGGTGTCAGGCGCCTGCAATAGGCCAGTAGGACCGGCCATAGTAGGCCAATCAAACCAGGATGATGACTACGGTCTGACCGGCCTTGGGGCTGCAGTTAGACCGACGGTCCTCGTCTCATATGATTTTCCTCTATATTGCTCCGAGGGGCCCTTTTAGGGATTGGGACCTCCTGGGACCCTACCTTGACGATGATGGCCTCGGACGCCTCCTCCAGACGTCTTCATGATGTGACGGATAGTCTGCCAAAGACATTGCCCCTTGGCACACCCATCTGATCCCGCATGTTATAAAATCTGAAGGGCACGAATGGAGCAACATACTATGGGGTAGGATAACCGAGAGGCGGAATGTAACATGGTGGCCACTATTCCATGGACCAATGATATGTTGGAGGAAGTGGTGGCTACGATGGTTTTGCCCACCGTGGGCTGAACCCACTGTTCCGAGGAGGGATCGACCTTTCTAGAGGTCCTGGCCAAGCGTTCGCCTTCTCGGCCCTCTTCTGATGCTTTTGGAGTAGCATGTCGTATGTCACCATCGGCTTCTTGTGGGTCGCAACCGCAGATGATGAGTTAGTGTTCACCTTCCACACTCCTACCTTAGGGTTCTTCGTCATGAGTGTGTGTCGGCGCGGTTCTCCGATCACGACCTCCTTCCCCTTAGCGGACCCGGCCTACTCAGGCCAAATCAGCACCTTCTTCCTGTCGAGATCAACAGTGTTCACAGGAAAGGGGTCCTAGTCAAGCTTCATCTTGGGATCTGTATCTAGCTTCAACCGTCCTTCTCCTATGGCCGATTGAACCTGCCGAGGAAAAACATTGCAATCATTAGTAGAATGGGAATGAGAATCATGCCACTTACAATAAGCATGTTTCTTCAAGTCGTCGGCGGTCGGAATGACGTGACCCTTCGATAACCTGATAAGTTTCTTCTTCAACAAAAAATCGAATATTTTATCGCACTTGATCACATCAAAAGAATACTTCACCTCGCTAGGCCGACTCTTGGTAGGAGCGGCCATAACTCAGTGCAAGTGATGGGCTTGGCCTGACTAGACCAAGTCCACTATGCGGTGTACATGTTGGCCGAGTCATCCTCACTCTCTGATGATTCCTCATCAGAGTGCTCCATGGCATGCACCTCGGCCATAGGCTAGTTGAATGTTTTAGTGAATTTTCTACTTTTGGCTCGACTTTCCTAAACCAGAGCCTTCTATAAAACCTGACTAACATCAATGAAATCCTGGCCATCTAGTTTCTCCTTAAGTTCGGAGTGAAGACCGTTAAAATCTAGGTCGGCCAAGTCTCTATCAGAAATATTCAAAGTAAAACATCGGTTTCTAGTGTCCCTAAAATGCTTAAAGTACTCAAAGACACTCTCGTTAGCCTTCCGTTTAACCAGTGTCAAGTGTGAAAGTCTAAGCTCAGTTTCCTCAGTATAAAAATAATCATGGAACTTCTGCTCCAACTGGGCCCAAGTCTAAACGGAGTTTGGCGGTAACGCCGAAAACCAAGTGAAAGCAGTGCCGGAAAGCAATAGAGAGAATAATCTAAGCTTCAATGCATCTGACCCACTAGCTTCTCCACATTGTGCAAGGAATTGGCCTATGTGCTCTAGGGTGGTATTACTACATTTGCCGTCAAATTTTGTAAATTCAAGTACCCTAAAGCCACGTGGGTACAGGATGGTGTCGAAGTGATCGGGGTACGGTTTATGATAAACCCTAACCCAACCTCTAAGTGTCCAATCCGCACATTCTCTAAACAGTGCGTGAATTCGCTCAGCAAAGTCATCTACGTCTCTTGCCTGTGCACATCTCTCTTGTGGGGGCACAACACATGGTGGTATATCATGGTGTTGGCCGTGCGGCTCCTCCTCTCGTGGTGGCTCACGATGTGGGACGTAATCGGGCCTATGTGGGAGGCAGCGCATAGTGTGTGATAGTTGCAGTCTGACCAGCCATAACACCGGTATGACTGAGGGTGTGATAGCCGATCGGATCGGCCTGATGGTCGGTCTGACCGACAAAGCCATATGTCATCTCAGCCATGGATGATGTGTCCGTAGATGCTATGGTCTCCCCGGTACTCCCATCGGTCCTACTATGTATGTGGTGGACAGGGGGTACACTAGCTATCGAAGTTGGGGAAGAAGCCTCGGAAAAGCTGAATCTACTAAACATTGCCTCCATCTTAGAGTCGATCATGGCCTCTACACGGTTTGCAACAGTAGCACTAACGGCCTGGACTACTAACGTGGCTATTTTTTTCTCGATGTCCTAGGAGGACAGTCGAGGGGATGATGATGTTACCTTATCCTTGGAGGGATCGGGGACATCGATGTCGCACTTGATGAAGCCCCATGGGTCTTGGTGAAGCAGCCAAGAAAAAGTGTGTGTAGCTCCCTAGTTCTGACCTCAAGTTCTGCCCTATCTACCTCGGAGAGGTCATCGAGGGTGGGGACGATGATATTGTTGTCGTCGATCTTTGAGCTTCCCACTGGATTCATTGGCATTGAGGGTCCCATTGAAGTAGAGGTACTAGATGTACCCATCGCCGATGTAAAAGTGCTTAGCATGTTTGTCCCCAACGGAGTCGCCAAAAAGTGTGTTGACACTAAAATGTGCCAAACACACGGACACCGATCCGGTGATCCAAAAGCATGCGGATACTTAGGAGTAAACCCCTAAGCGTAACACAATGCCGACAACGTGTTCCAACGATCCCCAACCAGTGGTGAGGAAATAACAAAGTAGCTAGGCAATCAAATAATATTAATCTAAAATTATTCAATTAACCGATGTGTGAGAAAATAACTAAAAATAATTAAACTGGCTAGAATAGGGCCGGTTCAACCACGGGTCTTGGTGGTCGGACCAGCCAAGGGAAGCCGGACAGACTGGAGCTGTACCGCTGGTCAGACCGGCGATGTGAAGAATGGGCTGAGGGGGTGTTCGGCGTGCAGTGCAGAGTGTCGGTCGAAGGGACTCCGGCCTTCAGTCGGTCCGACCGGAGGGTATACCCTGGTCCAAACGACAACGTGCGAAGGGTGCAGCCGAAAGGGTTTCGGCGTCCGTGTGCGAAGTGTACCGTCGAAGGGCTCTGGGCGGTCAGACCGATGGGAAGTCCGGTCATACCGACGGTGAGGTCTCAGATGGACCGAGGGTACATTGCCGAAGGGGGTCCAGCGCGAGGGGGTACTCTATCATGGCACTCCGGCGTGAAGGCTCTAATGTTCGCAGGGTCAGTCAGACCGGCCTCGAGCCTTCGGTCAGACCGTGGTGTGACGGTGCGCCTGACGATGTCATAGCACAAGCCGGTCAGACCGGAGGGGCGCCGTCGGTTAGACCAACAGCCTCCAAGAAAGCGGCCTCCAAATCCGGCCACCATCTTAGGGTAACCGAATGGTTCTGAAACTTCTTGGTGGAGAATATGAGATAAAATACTACAAGAAACACCAAGAAACCAGAGGTAATTCGACCAAGGGACCCGAATTACCGGTAAAAACCGATAAAACGATAAAAATCCATTACGTGGATGAGACAGACGATTCACAAGCGAACTGATAAGGACTTATCGTGATTACAATGCAGCAGACAGAGGGCTTATAGTGCAAATCCACGAAGATGGATGTACTGAATTGAATCTAGGGCAAGAAAGTAAATTTAATGTAAAGGTACAATTCAAGGAATAAAAGATTGGATCTATTAGAGTTTTTTGGGGGGCCCTCCTTGAATCGGCCTTGCCTCTATTTATAGAGGTTGGACATGAGTGTCTGGGGTCTAATCTGAGTTAGACACGGGTTCCAAGTCATCCAAAATTTATTAGGGATAAAAATACACCGAAATCAGCTAATTGGAGTCGGACTCCGGTTGGGCCGGTCTGGCCGGACCCATATGGACGGTCTGACCGGGCCTACATGGCTGGTCAGACCGAGCCTACATGCCTAGTTGGACCGGCCTTTGCCAGGTCTTGGCACATTTCGGCCCAAATTATCGAAAATGATATTTTGACAATTTTGACCATTAATGTCATTTTTTGCTATCAACGGGCACAACGCGGGGTAGGACCTGCATGATGAGGACAAGTATGATCCTAGCACATTCCATGACTATATTCAATGGTACTCCATTCGGATTAGGCTGTGTCTCACTAGTGGATAAGGCAACGATCCTCCACCCGCTCCTACTGTCACGCAAGGACATCCTACTCGCATAGCTGTTGTGTGGCATTAGTCGGTTAGTACATGTCAATCATCTTTGTTCTTTTGTAGTAGCCAGCCTTTTGATGATCATTGCTTATGTGTAGTTCGATCATACTTGGAGGGTATGAAACCGCCTCGGCGACATGGTTAAACGGTGGACCGCCTAGACAGATGTCGTGCATGACCCACTAGACTGGACGTCGCTATGGGAGAGTGTTGACGAACTCGACCAGTGTATTGCACTGACATCACCACGACCACCTCCAACAACTTCTACCCCTCAGCCACCTCATGCTACTGTAGCTCAGCCACCTCCTACTGCTAGCTCTCAGCCACCACATCCAAAGATAGTGCCTACAATGATGGCACCCTCTCTATTGATGCCACCTTATCGATATCCCTTAGCCCCATAGTACTTCTATGGTGTGGGCCCTTCATCGTTCCCTAGTGTAGGACCGAAAGTAGCGACCAGAGGGGGGGTGAATGGGCGCCTAAAAATTTCTTGCTAAACTATGATTTAATGACGTAAGCAAGATACCTAAACAAATTAATAAATATTCAGGTTGCGGTCTAAAAATAAAATACTAATCAACTAAATAAAAACATGGATCATCCGGAAATTAATTCAGAAATAAACCTAAAATATTTCATGTAAATCTAGAATAAAACATTACTGCGACTAATTAATTTTCGGTTACGTGAGCGGATAAAAATTACTTAAATAGAAATTATGTGGGTACCAATAATATTTTGCAGATTAAATTAATCACGAAATTTCTAAACAAATTTTCAGATAATTAATTAATAGATGATTATCTCTAAAAACTGATCTACAAAAAAATAGGAGATTAGATTAGAACTTACCTGCTGTGAAAAATCATCCGTCGCCGCCCGTCGCAGAGGATCCGGCCAAAACAAATCACTGCATGCACTGCTGTGCGCAGACGTGAGCTGCTGAACTCCTGCGATTAACACTGCTACACGGCTCTGTGTGTGCTGAAAACTTCCGCCGCGCAGAGAACCCAGCCAAAAGGCTGCTGCTGCCGAAGGTGCTGTCGTGGACAGACCTGGCATGCGCCTTGAAGAAGAAAAGTCTCGCCGTTCAGGGAAAAAGCTTCACGTCAAAAACCAACAGGAACACTGTTCTCGGTTGACAGCCATGGAAGAAGCAAAATGGAGTTTGTTCTCTTGAAAATTCTGGACTATTCCTCCACGTGAGCTACAGTGCACCAGGGAAGACTCCTGTGACGCCGTGTCAGAGAAGCAGGCGCCTCTACACGTCGGAGAATATACTGGACTCGGCCGGCGATGACGTTGATGACTTCTGCCGGTGCTGGAGAGAAGGTAGACGGCAGCGGTTTGCAGATCGAAAACAGAGGAAAAATAGGAGATGAAAAATTTGTTGTGGACTGAAAAATAAATTCGGGAAAAAACCAGTCAACCATCCCCAAGGGGATAGGTGCCTATTTATAGGCAAATCCTAATACATGAAAAGACTAATTTACCCTCGGGTAAAATAACCTGACTCTAAAATAAATTCCGAAAATTACTAAAATGTTCGTAGAAAAATTAACTGACTCAAATAAAATATTCTAAACTTAGAAACTAAATATTAATATCCTAAAAACGAATTAATGATAGATTGTCAGTTTTACGCCGAAACTGACAAAGCGTCCACCGTCTTCGCACCGGGTACTCGGATTGGACCGACCCGACCCCGCAGCTCCCTCAGCCCGGCAATCGCTCGCTGCCCATGTACCTGAGTCAAACCCAGTCAACAGACCAGTGGATCATCTGCCGCTCCTAGCCATGTACCCGGATTGGGCCAGCCCGACTCCGCAGCTCCTCTGCCCGGCCGTCGCTCACTGCCCGTGTACCTGAGTCACATGCGCCTCAGACACGACATGTCTTCATCTCTCCCTTCCATTGACTTCCGTTGACAATCACTCATCACATCTGGAATATCAAACCATATTCTTCAACATGGTTTCTCAATCTCCCCCTTGATGAGTGCATTGTCAACACCCTTTTCAGCTCATCTTCATAACCTGCAAAACACGTGGAAACAGAAAAACAAAGACAAAAGAAAATAGAAGAAGGAAAATAAAAGTTTAACCTTAATGACCAAAAGCCAAATAAAAGCACGAAAACGGTCATTATGGTTAACCAAAAAATGAAGCCTCAAAAACAAGTGCAAATCTCAAAATTACCAACAAGAATAACTCCCCCTGAAATAAATCCTAGAGAAAGCCAAAAATATATCCAAAATTTCTCCCCCTTGTTGACAATTGGACTCATCAAGTGAGACTAAATGCACTTTAAAGAGACATAAACATAAACTCCCCCTGAAATGCAGCTCCCCCTCAAAATATGCCATGAATGCAGATGGGGTGCAGGCGGAGTGTGAAAAGCATGCTTCTTAGATATGATTGACTGCTATTACAACATCTAACAGGTATAGCAAAAGATATACTGTCTAAGATACATGACATGATCAGTGTAACAGATGATATCTAAAGAAAGTCATTAGCACGCATTTTTCGATTTTTTTTTTCAAACAAAAGCATCACCACATATTCTAGTTGACAAGCAAGGTAAAACATGATATGCAAAAGCTAACTGATATCTACCAAGATAAGCATTGTCCAAAAAAAGTGCTTCAGCAAACTTATCATTTTTTTAAAAAAAATTCAGACTTTTTCTTTATATTTTTCATTTCTGCCAGGGGTTATTTGCATGTCAAACCTTATAATAACCGACCAAGTCAAGCCTAGGCCAGAACTGGACCATCAGAAGCTTAAGACACTGATCTTGGCATACATTACACCGTTCTAGTTCATACCAAAGTGCTATGGTAAGCAGTCCAGAACAATGCAATGCGACAAAAGCAAACCCATCTGGATCTTTTCTGATAATAATAAAAATGCATAAATTTTTATTTTTCTGAATTTTTATCATTTTTATAGCACATTTTTCATATTTAAAGCATATAAATGTCCAAGTTGCATATCTGCATCTAAGTAAGGATCTAGCTACAAGGCATGTAACAGATAGCGAAATCATTCAGCCTACACATGCTAGTTACCAGAAGCAATGGTGATCATTTTTCAATTTTAAAACATAAAAGCCATGCATATGACAAATATCAGATATATCATGTGAACTGAACCAGAACATGATCATCGACAAGTAATCAAAAGCATATACTAGCTAGAGAAAGTAAAACAGATTAATCATATAACAGAAGCAAGCTCAAAATGTGATAGATGATTATGCATGATATGAACGCACACAAAAAGACCCAATAAAAAAATAAAGAAGAAAATAAAAAACTGATACCAAGAAAAGCCCACTCAAAATATCCTAAAACTGATACCAAGAAAAGCCCATATGGCCGGTCTGACCGGGCCTACATGGCTGGTCAGACCGAGCCTACATGCCTAGTTGGACCGGCCTTTGCCAGGTCTTGGCACATTTTCGGCCCAAATTATCGAAAATGATATTTTGACAATTTTGACCATTAATGTCATTTTTTGCTATCAACGGGCACAACGCGGGGTAGGACCTGCATGATGAGGACAAGTATGATCCTAGCACATTCCATGACTATATTCAATGGTACTCCATTCGGATTAGGCTGTGTCTCACTAGTGGATAAGGCAACGATCCTCCACCCGCTCCTACTGTCACGCAAGGACATCCTACTCGCATAGCTGTTGTGTGGCATTAGTCGGTTAGTACATGTCAATCATCTTTGTTCTTTTGTAGTAGCCAGCCTTTTGATGATCATTGCTTATGTGTAGTTCGATCATACTTGGAGGGTATGAAACCGCCTCGGCGACATGGTTAAACGGTGGACCGCCTAGACAGATGTCGTGCATGACCCACTAGACTGGACGTCGCTATGGGAGAGTGTTGACGAACTCGACCAGTGTATTGCACTGACATCACCACGACCACCTCCAACAACTTCTACCCCTCAGCCACCTCATGCTACTGTAGCTCAGCCACCTCCTACTGCTAGCTCTCAGCCACCACATCCAAAGATAGTGCCTACAATGATGGCACCCTCTCTATTGATGCCACCTTATCGATATCCCTTAGCCCCATAGTACTTCTATGGTGTGGGCCCTTCATCGTTCCCTAGGCCATCAACGGGCATAGGCCCATCAGGTTATGGAGCACATACGACACCTGGTGAGCATTGTACTCTCTTACATCGATTTTCATCATAATTAACCTTTTCACTAATCACTTATTATTTGTACAGTGTCGTATACGTATCCATACTTCCAAGTAGACCTCGCATGTTAGAGTCCATCTGGACCACTCGGCTCTCCTCACGGTGGCTTCCAATAGTCATTCAGTTTTGATGCTTGGGAGGGTGACCACGGTGAGGTGTTAGGGGCTTCGCAGCTTCATGGAGCCCCACTGCCCACTTAGCTTGAGGAGCAGTGGCCCACTAGACCGAGTAGGGTGCATCGATCACCAGATAGGCTTACATTGTCTAATCTACCACCGAGATGGACTCATGGTAGGCATCATGATTAGGTGTGCGGATAGACGATTTGTATCAAACCCTTTGTATTGTATGTTACTTTTCTTATGATTATGCTTGTATGCATTGCTTTTTCTTATGATTATGCTTGTATGCACGTCTTCATTATGATGAGATATATTTCACCATAACATTGTGATCATGTCTACTCTATGTAGCTAGATGACTTCATCCTCTATTTCTACTAATCTTACGGGAACCGAATATCCAGACTGGAGGAGAGATCGTTTTGCTTGTCTCATCCCTCCGTGGATAGATTAGCCATTGTGCCATTGTGGGGATCGGTGCCAACTCGAGAAAGGTTTTCGAACTGACATTTTTCGAAAGAGGTACTTTCTTTTCCCTGACAATGAGGAAGATCTATGGTACCTGAACGTTCGAAGGAAATCTGACAAAAAGAGGTGCAGGTTCGTTGAGTGGGCGGACACCGAGATCCTAGTCTTTGATGGATGTTGGTTCTTCCCTAGTGAAACAAACGAACAATACACCACAAGGAAGTAGGAGTACTAGCGTCGTGCCCAATCCCAAACAATGTGATTAGACAAACAATCCAATTGGAGTACCATTATGGCTTCAATGTCCAAAGTGTGACTATAGAGAACACTACCAGGTGATGACTTCGAAGTCACAGGATGAGATGCTGGTATAAGATACTTGAGGAACCTAGTGAGGATCTTCACTGTGGTTCAAGGTTACGATGAGTGATTGACGGGGTTTTGCCATGAGGTTCATGTATGGATGCTTGGAAGTGTATGTGTGTCTGTGCTTGTCTCGTGTGTGCAGGGTTGAGATACTCGTCAACTGTCGATGGCAAGGGATCAGGGTTAGACAGGGAGTCTAATGCCAGATGGTCAAGGATGTTAGTCGAAGTTGAGAGTGACCTTAGATGTACGCATGGAGATCAAGCAGGACTTGTGATGAAGGTTGATCAAGACGAGGTGTCGTTTGAGTCAGCGAAAGGGAAGCCAGTACAAGTGACAAGGCAGCTCGAGGGATCGAGAGCGGGAGAGACTTGCTGGCAGCCAAGTTTGCGGACTGACGATGATCATCGACGATCGAGGAGGCTTTGTTGGTTTTTGCTAAAAACCGTCTCATCTCTAAATGTTTTAAATTCAATAATTAGGAGTCTTTTTGTCTTTAGTAATTTAGAGTAAAGTGTAATCTTTTAGTATTTTTTAGAACTTCCAAATTCTAAAAATATATTAAAAGGGTAGAGTCAAGTTGTAATAAAAGAAAGTAGAGTTTAATATGGTAGTTTTCAGAATATGCAATTCTGAAAATAACTCATGTCTTTTTTTGTTAAACTAAAAAACTTGAGGGTCTCTTTGTAAAGTTCCCACCTAGGGTATGGCTATTTAAAGGGACCCATACCCAAGGGATTGTGCTGCCTATTTTTAGAACCTTTTGCTGAACATTTTGGTAGCTACTCAATCACAAATTCTTCTTTTGCTTCAGATGTGTCTCTGAGTTTAATCTATGTATTATTTCTCTCTGTTCATTGTTTGGCAAAAACTATAGAGCAGTGATGGCTCCTGTTGGCTGCTGCGTAGGTATGGTTTATTCTGTGATCCATGTTTGAGACTCTTTTTGAGATGATCTGATACTGTGTTTGAATCTGAAGTGTGTACAACTTTTGTCAATCAGTTTTTCAATGTTCCATTTTGAGGTTTGCAACTGGTTTTAGTTGATTCTTCTTGAAGATCTTGCTCATCCAAAAGAACTCAGCCTTGAAAATCTGGAAATGACTAATATGTGGCATAGTTCTTGAAGAAGTTGAATATCTTGTTAAAAGCTTTGTTCAGTTTGAGCTATGGTCTGAGTTGATCTGATTTGAGAAGATTTCTGCAACCCAAGGTGTTCATAATTTTTGTTCAAGCTAACAAAAGTTATTTTCTGTTCATGGTTTTGTTGTCAAGTTAACTATGGTATTTGCTGCTTTACTCAGTACTATTTGATTCTAATACTTTATGAGGTGATTTTTCTGAGTTTTCTTGAATCATTGTTGTGAGAGATGTCGCGGAAAATTTCATTTCTTATGTGTCTTTCATGAGTGATGTTATGCCATACCTGAACCAGTGCACAGAAATTCTGTTGCAAATTATGACTAGGTATTGAAAACTGCATCCTCTTTCTTTTACGAAAAGTGATCAGTTCTTAGTACTCCTGATATTCTGAAGTACTTCTGGTTTGATTTGCCAAAAAGTGCTTATGCTTTGAGAAACTGTGTTCATCTTTATTCCTAGCACAATGAAAAACTAACTTTCCTGAAATTCTGTAACAATGCTTTTCTGTGCATGGACCAGTGATAAAAGTGTTTCTTCTTTCTGTCTGACACAGTACTGTCTACCAAATCAGTTTTTGCTGGAATATATTTGCCATATATTCCTACTTTTCTCAGCTATTCTTATCTGAAATTATTCTAGAGAAGTATCTGATTAATCTCTGTTTTTGGTTTTAGTCTCATGTCATTTACAGAACTTAAATACTTTGGCTAGTTGGATCTTCTAGCTATGTTCAGAATGCAATGCTTCTGTCAGACCTCCAGTGACTGTTACTAATATTTTCAACCACTATTTGCTGGCTTTTCTTTGAGTTACTCTTGCTAAGTTCTTCACAAATCACAATTTTATTTTAGAGCTTTGAGTAATTACTGTACCTGGGCATCTTATTGCTATTAAGGACAGTGGCATCTGCAGCACAAGACCAGTACTAAAAATATGCCAAAACTGTAGCTTCCTGCCATCACTAAACATCTGATCACATCAGCAACAATATCTTCACCAGGGATATCTTTTCACTACCAGGTACATACTGCTCCTGTGTTTCTCAAAGAAATCTGAGTGATGATTATTGAAGTTCTTGTCAGATTTATTTCTAGTTGCCTTTGTTGTATGTTATATTCAGAGCATCACCACAATAATGTTATTATTCACCTTGTCTTGCAAATTTTTGTTTCAAACTAATTGACAAACCTGTCTATTCAGTACTGTGTCTGTGAGTTGTTGCTATAGAATGTGTTCATCTCAGCTTGATTGATTCTGATTTTGTTTAGCAGTAAGAAATTGAGTTCCTCTTTGCAAGTGAGCAGTACATGATCTGATTATGTATTACTGATCATGACTAGCACTTTGCTCAGAAATTGAGAAGGTTGTTCATTTTCCTTGAGCTACACTGTTCTGTTTCAATTAAGTGTGTTTCTGATCATTTATCATATCAGAGGTGATATTGAATATTTTGTTGATTTTGTCAATACCATGAATTTGATGTGATTATCTGAGAAAGTCTTAATTGCAAAAGTGCTAAAACGATTGAGTGCAGCAACTCTTGATTCTAAACTGTTTTTCTGTGAAATCTAAAGTTTGTCGGAGTGTCATTGACTGACTGTGTCAGTCGGCATCTCAAACTCCAACTGAGATAAGGGAGTCGGCAACTCAAACTCCGACTTGGGTATTTCGGCACTTCAAATTCCGAACTAAGCTGAACCTTGAATTTGAAATGATTTTTTGCTCTGCTTTTGTACTGTGTGGTTCAAGTTTGACTCTGCAATTTTTGGAGGTGCGTTGGGTGATCTGAATAGGCCATCTTATTCATGAAAATTTATTGAGTCATCTATTCACCCCCCTCTAGTCGCCATTCTGATCCCACAATACTTCATATGTCTGGGCATCGATGATGATATCATGGTGAGAACGAAAAAATTAAATTAGTTCGCACCTATGTCCATTTATTACAAAAGTTGATGTAACTAACTTCAGTTGTTTGGTATTGCAGGATAATCCAAGTGTCGTTTCACCCAATGAATTGATGATTCAAAGAAACGATCTGCTAGACTGTATGTAAGACTAGAGGACAACGAGGTACTTAATTGAAGCAAAAGAGTTCTAACTTGTAGAAACCTCGATTCACATATACGCAGCAGCCAGAATCGGCTATCTCGGGACCGGATATTCAGATGGCACGCGAGATCAGTACGAAACGAAATGAAGAAACTCCAAAATTATGTATTACTGATTATAATGACACTTGTTTCAATTTTTTCCTATATATCATTTTTGTTAGTTTCAACTTTAGTTTTTTGTAAATGCTAAAAACGTCGGCACCTCACTAAAACGCTAGCATGTTTTGCTCCTGATAGTCTCAATTAAGTGATTGTGTTGGTGCGTTTTTTGGTCACACTTTGACACACGCGTGGTCTAGAAGATCTGCTTCACACCAGTGTAGGTCCTACGTTCTTAGAAAATGGGTTAAAGGTGTGTCAATCAATTTGACCCTGCAACTGATAAGGGAAAAGAAAATATGGCATTAGCAGCATGACCTATCGGCTATCGAGTCGATGACCGCGACGAGGATGAGATATTTTTGGAATATCATGTCGATCGGCCATAAGACCGATGACCTGGGATGAAGCGATCGGGCAAGCGTGTCATCGGCCACTAAGATGAAGAGTGAATCGCATAGGTCGATGAGTGCTTTTTCGATAACTTATAAGATGTAGCGTGGAATCAAGGATACCTATCAGCTTGTACTCTGACAAAATAAATAAAATGTGCCAGATAACATGTCTATATCATAAAAATCATCACAATAACTAAATCGAACCTAACCAAAATAGTAGCTAGTCATGATAATCTTAATAATATATCAAAGAATCGGGCATGCTTTATTTAGATGAACGGTATACAACATGAAAGAGATACAATAGCAAAAGATATCGGACTTAACCGATGAAACCTCAAACTATCAAACCTACATCACATCAATCTAAGTGATCAAACTGAACTGATATAGCCTTAGACCTATCTAATACACCAAGAACAACTGGCAACCATACTATTTCGATGTTTACCTTAGGAAATAATTTGATGCAGTCGTGAGGATACTTATCTAATCGGTACGAACGTCGAGGGTGGCGGACTCACCTCTTCACTAGAGATCGAAACGATGCAGCCTAGCTCCAAGTGCCAATCCCCGCCGGAATAAACCTTGGAAGCCAAGGGTGACGATGTGCCGAATAGTTTGTGGATTGAGATGTGTTTTTTCTAAGCTAACTAGGGGTACATATTTATATTCTAGAGACTTGTCGTCCAAGCACTCTATCTTAAACGATTCCGAATAATCTTCATCTTCTTTCTGCGTCTTATCTCCATCGGCTTATTCTACAATCCGATCATCTTGTAACAGTGTGGGACGAGTTTCCTTGACTTTCTATGACCGGACCTCTTTGACTTCTATTTACTGTGTGGCATCTTAAGAGTATGTTTGGTTGAGTTGTGGCTGTGAAAAAAGATGTTGTGGGTTGTGGGCTTTTGAAAAGCTGCTGTGGGATGTCAGCTGTGACAAAGCTTAAAGTCGTTTGGCTGAAATGACTGTGGAGAAGTTGATTTGAGCTGTGAGCTGTGTAAAAAGTCAATTTATGAAATTTTGTATGGTTGTATGAAATTTGAAATGTCAATTTATGAAATTTTGTATTGTTGTATGAAATTTGAAATGAAAATTTATGAAGGTATGTATGGTTGTATGAAATTTGAAATGTCAATTTATGGAATTTTGTATGGTTGTATGAAATTTGAAATGTCAATTTATGAAATTTTGTATGGTTGCATGAAATTTGAAATGTCAATCTGTGAATATTAACATTATAAAAGATTCAAAAAGTAGAAGCCAGAAGTCAGAAAGGAGGTCTGGAGAAGCTTCCACAATTTCACTACGCTAAAAGCTACTGGCTTGGAATAGGCCCTTTGGTTGGCTTTTGGCTTCCAGGAAGCAAAAGCTGCTCCCAAAATCTAAAACCAAAGGGACCTTTACTAGGCCTGGGCTTTACCAAATCTTGGCGTCAACACATGCCCTCCAATTTCGATGCATTAAGTGGCTACCGATGCTTCGAAATTAACAATAGTCATTATCCATGCTACCACGTCTTCTCAAATGTCTTTCCGCACGATATTTTCACTTTAATTGCTAGCCAAAACCCTTCATCTTCCAATGCTTTCATATTTTCCTAGAGTTCTGACTCTTTCCCTTCATCTTCCAGCCATCCATAATTGCACTGGGGTAGTTTATAAACTCTGACCGCTCCTCCTTTCTTCTTCAAGATTTGACTCATCGCCTATTCCTAGCCATCAAAACTTTCACCATTCATCCAGTGCTAATTATCGCTCGCCATCTTTCTTATTGCCACCGCAAGGATGGCCACCATTCAGGCGATCGCCCGAGTAAGTATCTGATATTTTACTTCTGACGTACTCATCGCCCCTTATCTAACTCCATTTTTGTTTTGGCAGGGCTTGTGGAACCAGGTTTTCATTCCAATAGTTACACACCCCTTCAGCTTCTTTCTAGGTCCCTTAGGCAATCCCGACCCTACAGATCTCATCAATGCTGAGACTCATCGGATACCCTTCAAATGTTGTCCTTAGTGTTCCTCCGATTGGGATTTGGGCTTTAAATCTTTCCCCTTCCATCCCCAGCTGGCGTGACTAGTACCTTAGGGTGTCAGCCACTTATCACCCTTTTTCGGACGAGCTTGACATTAGTCATTGCATTGGCCTTTCTTTGGCTGAGCCATATCTGAATGCGCCAATGTTGGTTGTGTCTTGTTATTTTTGGTCTGACGCCTTAAATGCCTTCATGTATGGCCACAGGTCGATGAGTACCACTCTTCTTGATGTTTTCTTCTTATCTTGCCTTGATATCGCTTCACCGGCCAACCTCTTCCTTCTTCATCTCCTGCCATCCCACAACCTTAGCATTAACTCGGCTGATGAATGGAGTTGATATATTGCTAGGCACAATAGGAAGACTGACCCTGTGAGCACTCGTGAGCACATGGATTTCCTTAGCCTCTAGTTAGAGGAATTAATCTTTTGTGTGTTGGCTCTAGTCCCAACCCTTCGGTTTTAGTTTTTAGCCGAATGACTCACTGCCCATGTGTGAGTTCCCCTTGGCTACTATCTCCTTGGAGCCGCATATCATTCCCTTCACCTACTGTCAGCCAACCTATCGACTGGCAACTTCATCGACCGGCCCAAGGGTCGCTGGTGGTTCCTCCAGATCTGGCTCAATGATTATACGACTGATCTCATTGGAGGGACTCCTCTCTCTCATTCACGCTTTCCTGCCAATTTTCCAGAATCGGCCATCCCCACTTATCGATGCTACTCTTCTCTAGGGGAAGTGACAGCATTCTTTCCTTCTTTTCCTTTGTCTTCCACGGCCTTGGATGTTTTCTTTAAGAATTATTACCCTGGATTCTTTGATCGGACCATCAGGTTTCCTTTTGGATACCATTCGGAGTATGAACACCCTTGTCAACTCGTTCATCCTGATGTGTCCCAAGACGAGGAATCCTTTCATTTCTTCTCGGTGGCCACATTTCCCTATTTGCTTCCTGTGGATTTTACCGATGGGTACCCTTGGCGGTGCTCTTATGAGTTCTATCATCCATCAGTCTCTTTGAGGCAACTGGGCTTTGGTCACCTCCCAACCCATCTTTTTCGTTGGCCAGATCCAAACTCATGGGATGGTCACAAGTGTTTTGGAGTGGGACCAGCTTTCCCATATGACCGATGAGATTCCTTCCGGATGCCTTGCCACCTGGGTGATCTGTCGGGCGACCTCTCATGCCTTCCATCGATGGTGGGATGAGTTGAAGCAGCACGTCTTCAAACTTTCTTCATTGTTCTACCGAGAGCAGCTTCACCCAGATGATGCCCATGCAAAGCCCGAGGTATACATCCTGATCCACTCTTCCTTTGCCTCCCGCCATTGTCTATTTCATCTAATTAACTTGCTTCTTATAGGACATTGATCATGATGCCCCCTAGTGAGCTTTAGTGGTCGGCCGATACAATATGGGTTGGTATCGGCCACTACAAACTTGGGCGCTAGCGCTCCAACTCCTTCTGCGTGGGTGAGCTGGAGACGGGATTAGGTCGTCGATCGGGCGGATGCACTTCAACCGGCTGTCTAGGGGTAGGAGCCGATTCAAGAGTAGAACTGCTAGGAACCCTTTGTGTATTTTTCTCCCCTTTTGTAAACTTTGTGTAATATTCTTTGCTTTCTAATTTAGGGGTTTGAATATATCTCCCGTATTCCATTTTCAACTTTGAACATTTCTGTTGCATACGATGCTCCTGCATAGGCCGTCTGAAGGTGATATCATTGGCGTCGACTGACTCATGCATTAGTCCTTCATATTTCAACCGACGAGTTCCCTTAAGCACCTCTCACCTTGTCCCTTCATGACCCTCTCAAAGACGATACTTTTGCATTGGTCGTCTCGGGGTGATGTCATCGGCTCTTATGTGTACTTCTAGGCTCCGTTCGAACGATCAAGAGATTTTCTCTTTGTTCCTCGTCCGGCCTCTTCTAATGCCTTGGATTCGCCACAACCTTCGTCAAAGTAGTCATTTTGTGCTTTGGTCTAAGGGCGGTGCCTTTTCATCGGCCATATCAAGGCAGTGCCTCTCCATCGGCCATATCAAGGCGATGCCATTGGCATCGATTGTTTGGGCTCTGTCCGAACGGTCGATAAAACTTCCTTCAGTGTATCCGTTCGGCCTTTTCCTCGGTGTTCTGAAGTAATCTTTAGTCTGCTCCTCTTCATCGGAGGCCTTATGTTTCCTTTGGCGTCGTATTTTATAGGATGAGCATAGGTAGTTCTTTAGTGATTGGCTTGATACCGTCATTTGATACTTCAAGAAAATTGTCATTCTAAACTTCTCCCGATAAACAGACAACCCCTTCTACTCCCCATACCAATAAATCAGTTATAACTATGTTAACCGATTTGTCGTCGGGAACTATTTCCACCTAATCGCCGACCCACTGTATGAGGTTCTAATGCAATGTCAAGGGGATGCCACAATTTGCGTGTATCCAATCACATCCCAATAACAAGTTTTAGGATCCTTTCCCCTCTACCATGAAGAATATAGTTGGCATTGTCTTACTTCCAACTATCAGTTCTGTGTTTAGTACTCCCATTGTGTCTGACGAGTTGCCACTAAAATCCCTTAATACCATGTTAGTCCTGATGAGGTCTTCCGGCGTCTTCCCAAGCTTGCGAAAGGTGGCATAAGGTATCAAATTGACAATCACCCCTTCGTCTATCATCATCTTGGACATCGGCTTTCCGTTAACCAACCCCTTGATGTAGAGAGGTCTTAGGTGCTGATGCTCAAGATCTTCCAGCTTATCAAATATTGCTGGCTGAGGAGCCAACACCAACTGGGCCATTGTATCAGCATGATCTGTATCGTCTTCGCGGGCCACCTGATACTCCGCGAGAAGGAAGAAAACCATGTTTACCTCTGCACCTTTCTTCTCGTCGTCCTGATTGGCCTTGTCCTTCGACCACCATTCACTCTTAATTCTTCATGGCCGATCAGTCCTCTCTTCACCTACCCGTGCCTTCCCTTCTTTATGTTGCAGATGCTGCACCCTTGTCTTCTGGCTTCTTGTGAATATTTCGGGGACACCACTATGGTTTCTTTGTTGTGTTTGCGTCGTCATCGACCATATGGCCGATTGCTTCGGGATTGGTGGGACCGAGTCTTTCTAGCACTGATAACCGTGGAGACGACAACCTTTGGTGGACTGTCTCCCGATCATGCGGTCTGAGCTTGATGTTGCGTGGCCGATGGTCGTCTTGCATTCTGCCTTGAACACCGCTTTCTAGGCAGTCATCTATGGATGGTAGGCGCAGCCCCTCATTCCAGTAAAGCCTGAAGAACTCACAGTTCCAATGGGGGTTGAAACGCGAGTAACACCGGCTGTCTTCGCTGCTCTTCCTCTCTTTCGACCTCCTTTGGTATTTCCTGATGAGGCCCGATGAGGTAACATTGTTGTCGATTCGTTTTCCTCCACTTGCACATCGATCACTACCATAATGCACATGCACCATGTTGAGTGGGAATAGGTGACCGTCGATGTTCATGGGCTTTTTCCCATCGTTGAACTTGATTCGGCCTTGCTCCACAGCCGACTAGATATATTGCCTGAACACTTTGCACTCTGTTGGACCGGAAACGGTGACCAGAGGGGGGTGAATGGGAGCTTTTAATATTTTAGGCTAAAAATAGCCTTCTGTTTTAAATCAGTCTACTGCGGAACAGGCTTCGAACACAACCTTCGAAGTTCTGGTTCGGAGGTATTTTACGGGTCCGAACACAGGCTTCGCAAGGAGTAAAAGTCTGAAGCCAAGAAGACTTTGCTCTACAAGCAACCCCAAAAAATCTACTCTGCTAAGTCAGTGCAGGCTCCGCACACAGGGTGCTTCGAGCAGGCTTCGCACTTCACCCTTTGCAAGAGTGGAATAACCTCTGAGGACTTGGACCAAATACTTAGCGACAGCAACTGGTGCTGGGCTTCGTACTTCGAAGGACTAAACGCACACTAACAGACTTCGCTAGGGGCTTCGACACGGGAAAAGAACCAGGCTTCGATCAGGGCTTCGCTAGTAAACAGCGAGGTCTAGCCTCCAGTTACACAGAGCGAACGCACTGAAAAGCACACTTCGCACAAAACACACTTCGTCTAGATAGGCTTCAGTGCACTACTACTCGACACTAGAAATCGAAATATGCAGCGAGGTATGCAAACAAGCTCAAGCAGAAAAATGAACACGGAAGCAGGGCTTCGCTGCTTGAACAGGGAACACTAAAAATGAACTCACTGGATGAATACAAAGTATGAGGTGGCTAGTACATGAGCTCAACAATGAATGCTCAAAAAGTGTTAAATGTTACCTACCCAGCCCCACTATTTATAGCCACTATTCACCCAAGTGAATTGACTACTTTACCCCTAGGGTTTACATTGGTTTTGTCTCTATAGAACAGAGGGGTACAAAAGGTAGTCAACTTTATTTGGAGGCTTCTGTGTCAGCTTTGAAGAGGGGACAGCGTCAGCTTTTTGCAGAGCAGACATTGTCAGCATTTACAGTCTTTGACCTTTCTGAAGCCCCCCTTCGCACGCGAGGGGTGCGGTAGCTTCGGTGAGAAGCCTTGAGCCTGACGGCCTTCGCTTCACCGAAGTCAGCCTCCGATACAGTGACGGTTTTGAGCCGAAGCCGTAAAAGCCCTTGTGCCTTCGCACCACCACCTCCGGAGTGGACCACCACGGCTTCGCAGCTTCTCCCAGCTCGAACTCCGTCAGTCCGTGTACCGAAGCCATGCATGGCCGAAGTACCACAAGACAACCACACTCCGAAGCCCCACCTTCGGAGTACCACCCTTCGAAGTCCCTCCTTCGTCCAAGGCCTCCGCATGAAGCATTCCATGAGCACTTCGTCGCAGTGTCTCTCCCCGAGCACACTCCTCGACAAGCCTCACCCGGACCATGCCTTCGATGCACCTCAACTTCTGAGACCTTCGTCGGGTACCTTCGAGTGTCTCCCTCCGGAGCACACTCCGAACACTTTGCCTCTGCTGAGGACTTGATCCACCAGACTCCGAAGTCACTCCATTCGGAGTGCCCTTCAAAGTGCCTCACCTCCGAGGACTTCGTCTCGGAGTACCTTCACCCGGAGCCACGCTCCGCACTTACTGCCTTCTCCTGGTGCACCTTGACCCGAGGTCCAACCTCGACCCCTTCGCAGCCTTCGTGACGGAGCTCCTCGCTCCACTGCATCAAGCCTCCCGCTTGACCCAGGTTCACCTGCTACGAACCGTTCGTCGCCTCCGAAGTCCCCTGCGCACCACAGACAAGCAGACAAGTATATCCAGTACTCTGGAGACCTCTCCGGGTTAGCAACCTTCGGCACACACTCCGGTGTACCGCCCAAAGTACCGAACCCTTCGGTACAACCCAGTCATCGTGTACTGTCGGACCCCTCCGACAAGCACACTCCGCTGCAACAGCTGCAGCAACCAAAGCCACCTAACCCTTCGGTGAAACCACCTTCGAACCCCTTCGGAGGTACAACCTCCGACCCTTCGGAGGTTCCCCTTCGAATCAGAGGGTAAAATCTGTCAATCACTGATCACAGACTCCGAAACCAACCCTTGGTTTCTCACACTCATTAGTATGGTGTGATCGAGAGTTGTGCCATTTGCAGTACTTCCTTTTCTTTAGCTCTTGGGTCAGCGGTATTATGTGGTCAGGTGACATATGGATCTGCTTCTCTTTAAGTAATAGGTCAAATATTTTGTCGGCCATGTTTACGTCAAAGTCATATCTCTCTTCCTTTCTGTATGGCTTCACCCATGGGCAAGCAACCTGCTTCTTGTTCTTGGACCACTCGGCCATACTAACCTCTGCATCTGAGTCACTGCTTTCATCGAAGTCTGAGTGGTATATCTGGGCGTATGTCACCTTTTTCTAGTACATGTCCCTCTTGGCTTCTTGGAATCGTCTCTCGTGTGTTGATACCCTTTGTAGCAGTTGCAAAAGGCTCTCGAACTCGTGTGATGAAAACCTCTCCTTAATTGGGTTTAGGAGTCCTTGAAAGGCCAATTCCGCTAACTGACTATCACTGAGGCTCAAATTGTAGCATCTGCTCCATACATCCTAGAACATCTAGACATGATCTTGCACCGACACATCTATTCTTTGCTTGACGGACATCAAGTCGGTGAGCTTCATCTCTTGGATGCCGGCGAAGAAATACTTGTGAAATTTCTTCTCTAAGTCAGCCCATCCTCGGATGGAGTCTGCCAGTAGTAAAGAGAACCACGCGAAGGCCGATCTCGATAGATAAAGCGGGAAAAACTGGACCCTCAGCGCCTCGTCGGCTGATACATATTCATACTGGGCGAGGAAATGACTGATGTGATCGATCATGGATATCGAGTCTTGTCTCAAGAACTTGGTGAAATCGGGTACCTTGTATCGGCCTGGCAGCGGTACTCTATCGAACCATTCCAGATATGGCCACCGATACATGTATGTCTATTCCTTGGGATTTATCCCAAATTGATCTCTGATGACCTCTGTGATCCAATTCACCCAGTCATCTTCTTGGTCCCCTAGCGTTGGATATTGGCCGGGCGTTGGAGCCTGTTGATACTGCTCCTACCGGACAACAATGTTCTCGTACTGCCCTTCATCACTATAGGGTTGTGTGTCGTAGTATGTTGTCCGATGATACTCAGGAGGGATGCCATCGGGTGCACCCCTTGGCGGCACGAGGTCTAGCAGTGTGTTCCTTGCGATGCTGTAGGTCATTGGAAGCATCCCTTGTCTTGGCAGTCTCGTGTCGAAAGCTAGGAATGGCGTCGACGCATTCCTCTCAATGACATATGGTGCGCTCTATGGCAGGCCCTATGCGGGCCCTGTCAGATGAGCTGTCTTGTTGGCTTCATGACCGGGCAAGGTGCCTAGATGCTATAGCCTCATCAGCCCTTGCGGCTGTAACGCTGACTGAGAGTGCAGCAGTTTTGTTAGATCATCGGGGGAGGTACGCCGGGCCTTGCAGCGGTCCGGAGACCATGGTGCCCTCGACAATTTTCTTGATTAGTCCTTGCAGAGTCTTAACCAACGCCCCATATTGGTTGGCCAGCGAGTGGCGAATCGCCTGGTCGACGATTTCTAGGAGATTGGCCTGAGAAATCTCCGCTGGTTGGCCACCTTCTATTGCCAATACTGGTCTTGGCAACATACTCTTATGTACGGGCCCCGTCCGATTCATGTCGTAGGCCCACAGGCATGATTTATGGAACTCCTCCACGTCTCGTTGCACCTCCAGTCTTTTTTCTTTAGTCAGAGCCTCCATAGTGATCAGGATGATGTTGTTGTCGTTGATCTCGCTCGTCATGGCTAGGCTGTTAGAGATGGTCCCACCGGGTGTGCCAAAAACGTGTTGGAGCATTTTTTTGTCACACTTTGACACACGTGTGGCCTGGGAGATCTTCTTCACTTCAGTGCAATGCGGTCCCACGTTCTTAGAAAATGGGTTCAAGGCGTGCCAATCAGTTTGACCCTGTAACTGATGAGGGAACAAAAAATATGGCATTAGTAGCATGTCCTATCAGCTATCAAGCCGATGAACATGACGAGGATGGGATATTTTTGGAATATCATGCCGATCAGCCATAAGGCCGATGACTTTGGGATGAAGCGATCGGGCGAGCGTGCCATCGGCCACTAAGATGAACAGTGAACCTCATAGGCCAATGAGTGTTTTTCTGATAACTTATAAGATGTAGCGTGAAATCGAGGATAACCCGTCGGCTTGTACTCCGATAGAAAGAAATAAAACGTGCGAGATAACATGTCTATATCAAGAAAATCATCACAATAACTAGATCGGATCTAACCAAGACAGTAGCTAGTCACGATGATCATAATTATATATCAAAGAATCGGACATGCTTTATTTAGATGAATGGTATACAACTTGAAAGAGATACAATAGCAAGAGATATCAGACTTAACCGATGAAGCCTTAAACTATCACAACTAGATCACATCAATTTAAGAGATCAAACTAAACTGATGCAGCTTTAGACCTAGCTAATACACCGAGAACAACCGGCGACCGTACTGTTTCAATGTTCACCTCAAGAGATCAATCTGATGCAGCCGTGAGGATACTGATCTAATCGGTACGGACGTTGGGGTGGCGGGACTCACCTATTCGCCGGAGATCGAAACGATGCAGACTAGCTCCGAGTGTTGAACTCCGTCGGAATAAACCTTGGAAGCCAAAGTGGCGATGCACCAAGTAATTGGTTGATAGAGATGTGTTTTTTCTAACATAATTAGGGGGACATATTTATAGTCCAGAGATTTATCGTCCAATCACTCTATCTTAACCGATTCCGGATAATCTTCATCTCTTTTCTGCGTCTTATCTCCATCGGCTTATTCTACGTCCGATCATCTTCTAATAGCATGGACATGTTTCCTTGACTTTCTTTGACCGGACCTCCTTGATTTTTGTTGAATGTGCGGCATCATTAGTGGGCTTGGGCTTCACCAAATCTTGGCGTCAACAGATGGATATACGCGTGTTGATAGAAGTGAGGGCTAGCTAATCATAAAGCTTAAATCATTCTTAATTTTTAGTGAACTTGACTTATTTTTTGTATTCATTGAAAAACTAACGTTGAGTAGCGTTAAAACTAATTACAATAAACGTATATAAAACATAAAAAATTTAAGAATTTATATATATATATAAATAATAAATTAATAATAATTTTTCATGGAGATATACGTGAACTGGTGAATTAAACAAAACAAAAGACATGAATGAAATTTTCTCTTTCTAGGCGGCGACAATTTTACGCGGATTGATTCCAGATTCCACGTCGAAAGGCTGGTGGATTTAAGGCGCCGCACGATCGTGCCATGCCATGGTGCCACCGTGATCGCTCCCGCGGCGAGCACACGACACGAAATCGCCAACACCTGGCCAGTGGCAACCCTCGCGGTTGCCATCATCATCCCCCAATAATTCACTGCCGGCCGGGCGCGGTCGCGTTCGCCACTAGCCCGCCAATAAACAGCGGTGCGTCCAGAGGCTGAGCGCGGGGCAGTAGTCACCACACACAGTGAGTGACACAGGCCCGCGCTGCAGCAGCTGAGCGCGGCGCGGCCCCGGGGATGTCCATGCCTGACTGCCGCTCCGGCGCCGCCACGGCTCGGTCGGTCCGCTTCCTCGGCCTCCTAAAGCAGCCCGACGACGGGAGCGGTGACCACGCGCTGGAGCTCGACGAGCGCGACGTCGTCTGGTCGTCATCGTCGTCGTCCACCTCGCCCTCCTCCTGGACCTCCACCAATTCCTCGCCGTCGATCACCCTATCCTCGTCGTTGGGAGGGGCCAACTCTGTCCGCGCTCCTCGCCGACGATCCCGCCCCCACCGCGTCAATCCCGGCCGCGGCCCGTCCGGATAGGCAGCAGCACTCGCAGCTCTACCACCAGTCGGCGCCGGTCGCCGTGCCCGCCTGGCCGAAGGGGAAGATGGACAGTGACAGGCGTCGCCCGGAGGTGCTGCACGGGGACGACAACGACGAGGGCGACGACGAATTGGTGGTACCACCGCACGAGATGGCCGCGCGCCGCGCGGCGGCTGCGGCGTCGGTGATGGAGGGTGCCGGGCGGACGCTGAAAGGGCGCGACCTCCGGCGCGTGCGCAATGCAGTGTGGCGCACCACCGGCTTCCTCGACCTGTGAAAAAGGATGTCACCTTTGGAGGTTTCTATCGCTCGCCACTCATCACTGGTTCACCACACGACTACATCGCGGACTCGCGGTTACTAGCAAGCTGCTAGGTGTTGTTCTGATCCATATGAAAAAGGTGGGGGGTTTTCTTACTAAATCTGGAGGCATAGGAGTAATGTTATGGATTGTGATGTCTATTTGTTACATTGGTAGAAGTGTCGACTAGTGATTCTATGTTCTAAAGTTCTACGTTTTCCCTGAATGAAAACGACTCGCAGCCCACTGGTCATTAAGCAATTAATTAACCGCAGTTGGCTGCAATTGTTTCAGAATCTGAGCAATTTACCCTTGAAATGAAGGTACTCTACAGACTATACAGAGCGTCCTTACAAAGATTTCTATTCTGAAAATGGTTAGAGGTAGTCAAACTTTCTGTGTTAACGCAAGTTAAAAAAAAAAGACGTGTAGCGTGCATATTTTTTTATATCATCACTGTGATTAACAGAAACGGGAGTTCGCTGAAAGGGAGGTGTCCTTCCATTTTAACATATTTCTGTCATGTAGTGAATGTGTGAAAGAGAATGAAGGACGTTATCGTGGCTAATGAGAGGGTGAGGGTGTGCTGACCTCGTCTCTCCAATGTCGTGAAAAGCTTACGCAAGGGCAGTAACTATAGCCATGTCATGTCCAGGAATAATACCTTCCCGAACTCTCTGTTCATTAAGTCCCTATCCCAAGAAAAGGTAGGATACATAATAACAAGTAGATACAACAGAGTTTTAGGCGGATTAAAAGTAATTACACATAGTTGTATACATGGCCTAAACGGCCTGAACAGAGATTACTAAGCAAAACACAAGAAGTGGATAACGGTCTTTTCCCACAAGCGCTCGAGTGTGGCCAAGCCTCACGCCTCCTGTTCGTCTTCATCTGTGTAGATCCCTTCAACTTCTAGAGAGGTTTGAAATAGTGGGCTGAGTACATTGGTACTCAACAAGCCACCCGAAATGATGCAAATAATGCAAGGGAATAATAAGGATGGCATAATAGGGTTCATTTGCGCAAAGCTGATTTTAAGTTAAAACAATTGTAAAACATTTACAAGTAATAAAATATGTGGTATAAACAAGTTACAATCCAAGCAGTGCACCTGCACTGGTAAGTTACCACCACCTGCAGGATCCTTAGATCCCATCCCAACCATCATACCAGAATTAAAGTGCAAGGTTATTCTAACCGTCAAAATATCACTTTGCCCGCCTTTGACCATGGGCTCGGCTATTCGAATAGATTTTAACTCTGATCAGAGGTGTACAACTTTACCCACAAGGCACAGTCTCGGTTAACGTCAGGATACCACCACGGTACCCCGACCCAATCCCATGCCAAGGCCCATCGTATACCATACAAACATACAAACACCCGCTAAGGTTTCGCTTCTCGTAGGGTCAACCATAGTCGAGTAAGCCCCCTCTTGCGCCAAGTGACATTCAGGCTTAGGGGTGCGACCCACCACAAACCGTCACCTATTATAACACTGGTGTTGTAAGCATGTACAATTAATACTCTAAGCTAGGTCGTACCCATTAGACTTGTGGTAGTACGAAAATGCATTGCAACAGTAGCCACGGACCGGTCCTTAATCGCTCTGGGTGCGACATCCCAAAATACTAGCATGCACCCACGGCTAGCCCTTTCAATATTTTAATTGGTCAAGTTTTAATCCAAACAACTAACGGTAGTCACCCTACCATAGGGTACAATTTAATCGACATGAAAGATACAACATTTGTCATTAAAGGGATGAACAATTCCCCATTTAAAAAGTCTAGGTAAACTAAGCATGGCTAAGCAGTATTTCTTATCTCGATCAACTCAACCCTTATTAAGGTACGAGCTGAACCAAACTTTACCTAAGTTGACAAAGGCATGGTATTAATTGCACGGGGCCATAATTAACACAATGGGTATAGCTAAACAATAATAATAGCATATTATAGTCCTAATAATCATGCATTAAGTTAAAATCAAAATAAATTATGAAAAATTGGATTTCAATTTGTTCAACTGTTCAGGTAGCTTCCCTTGGTCCGTGAAGGCTTGATCTTCAATGGAGTAGGCCTCCGGCGGTACAAAATCAGCGGCGTTCACGCGATCACATACATAATTAATGCAAAACAATACATCAATACACATGAACAATACAAAATAAATGCATAGTTAGATTCCATGCATTTTTATGAAAACACGGCAATTTGAATTACTCCAAATAGAGCTAGGATGAATTAGTTGTGTATTTTAGAAGTTTTAGCTCTATTTTTAGCCGAAACAGTACTACTGTGCAGTGCGGAAAATAATTATCCAGAAACAGAGGAGCTAAAATGCTAAAGTACCAAAACATGATTTAAATACCATAAAACAGAGGGTTAAATCACAAAACTGAAAAAAGGGTGCGGGTGGCATGGTCCGGCTGGCGTGGCATGGCCAGGCGGTAGGCGCGCGGGCGGCGCGAGGCGGCGCACGTGGGCGGGCTCGGCCGGCGGGGGCAGGCATGGCCAGGTGGGCGGCGCACGTCGACGCATGGGCTGGCGTGGCCAGGCGGGTGGTGCGGCGCACGGGCGGCGCGCGATGACGGCGGCCACCGCGGCGCGACGACGATAGTGACGACAAGCCTAGGGGGAGAAATAGGAATGGGAGGAGTTCTCACCGGGGGGAAACGATGATGACGGCGTGGCTACGCGAGGAAGGAGAGCTCGGAGGAGAAAAATGGTGGAGAGTGGGAGAAAATGGAATGGGGAAGAGAGGAACGACCAAATAAAATGGTGCGCGAGGGGGATGGCGGTTCCGACATCGTGGGCACGACCTCGACGCGAAGTGGGCGACGGGGAAAGTGGAATGGTCGGCAGTTGCCATGGGGAGAGGATTGTGCGTGCATGGTGGAAGTGGGAGAGAGAAAAGAGAGGAGGGTGGGAGGAAGGTGATGACAAGTGGGTCCCACGTGTAAGAGAGAAAACCTAAAGAGAGAAAAAATTTAAAAAGAAAAACGGGTCTAAAATTCTTGAAAAAATAACTTTTCGTAGTTTTGGATTATTTTATAAATATCCAAAGTATTAGTTTAATTATTATTATATTTTATTATTTTATTATTTTATTTATTTTTTTAACGTGGGCGTTACAAACCTACCCCCTTAAAAGGAATCTCGACCTCGAGATTCGGAGGTACTGGCGAAGAGATGCGGGTGCGCGGTATTTAGCTCATCTTCACGCTCCCAAGTGGCTTCGTCTTCCAAGTGATTACTCCACTAGACCTTGCAGAAACGGGTTACCTTTCTTGGTGTTCTTCGCTCCATGGTGTCAAAAATGCGGATAGGCTTCTCAACATAAGTTAGATCTTCTTGTACTTCAATTTTCTCCCAGTCCACTTGTTCTGTTGGTACCCTAGACACTTCTTCAGTTGGGAGATGTGAAAAACATCATGAATTCATGCCATTGATGGCAGCAATTCTAGCTGGTAAGCAACCTCTCCCGTCTGCCTTTGATTTGATAGGGTCCAACATATCTCGGTGCCAATTTTCCTTTTGTCCGGAATCGGTGTACCCCATGAAGTGGTGTAACTCTAAGGTACACATAATCCCCTTCTCCAAAAGCCAAGTCCCTTCTGCGGTTATCCGCATAACTCTTTTGCCTTGATTGAGCGGTTTTTAATCTCTCTTGTATGATCCTTACTTTTTCCTCAGCTTCTCTTAGAATGTCAGTTACAAACACTTGACATTCCCCAGTCTGTTCCCACATGAGTGGAGTTCGACACTTTCGCCCATACAATGCTTCAAAGGGAGCCATCTGGAGGCTAGCTTGGTAACTATTATTGTATGAAAACTCTGCGTATGTTAGGCATTTGTCCCAACTAGCTCCAAAGTCTATGGCACATGCCCGAAGCATATCCTCAAGGATCTGATTTACTCTTTTGGTTTGTCCATCCGTTTGGGGATGGTAGGCAGTGCTGAAGTTTAACCGGGTGCCTAATTCTTCCTGAAGCTTCTGCCAGAATTTCGAGGTGAATTGACTCCCCCGATCGGATACTATCTTTTTTGGCACTCCATGCAAGCACACTATTCTAGCCATGTACAGCTCGGCTAGCTTTCCCCCGCCGTAGGTGGTCTTGACGGCGATGAAGTGTAACACTTTAGTTAAGCTGTCGATTACAACCCACATAGAATCATACCTGCCTTGAGTTCAGGGCAACCCAGTGATGAAGTCCATACCAACTTCTTCCCATTTCCATTCTAGAACCTTTAACGGTTGAAGCAATCCCACGGGTCATTGATGTTCTGCTTTGACCCTCTGACAAACATCATAGAGAGCTACATACTCAGCTATTTCCCTTTTCATGCTAACCCACCAATATTTTTCTTTAAGATCTTGGTACATATTCGTACTCCCTAGATGAATGGAGTATGGTGACTCATGGGCCTCTTGTAGTATCAGATTCTTCAATTCGGGTTTATCTGGAACACAGATAAGCTCCCCAAACCATACAGTACCTCGCTCGTCCTCCGAAAATCCTGGAGCTTTTCCTCTCCTCATATTCTTTCGAATTTCCTTTATGTACGTATCATCCTTTTGGGCTTCCCTAATTTGCTCTGTTAGAGTTAGTTGGGCTTCCAATGCTGCCAAGTAGCCTTGTTGCACTATTCCAAGGTTCAAGCGTTCAAACTCCGCTACTAGGTCTGGGTGGCTTTGCGCTTCAAGTAGACATTGCAATAACTTTTATAACTCAAAGCGTCTGCCACCACATTAGCCTTGGATGGATGATAATGAATCCCAACTTCATAATCTTTAATCAACTCCAGCCAACTCCTTTGTCGAAGGTTCAGATCTGGTTGAGTGAATATATGTTTCAAGCTCTTGTGGTCCGTGTAAACTTTGCAATGATTACCAATGAGGTAATGTCGCTAGATTTTCAGGGCATGAACCACCACAGATAACTCTAGGACATGAGTGGGATAGTTCCCTTCATGCGGTCTGAGTTGGCGAGATGCGTATGCCACCACTCTACCTTCTTGCATTAGGACACAACCAAGTCCTTGACGGGATGCATCGCAGAAGACTGAAAGTCTCTTTGATTTTCTGGGAGGGTCAACACTGGAGCTGACACTAGCCTGGTCTTGTGCTCTTGAAAACTGTTTTCACACGCAGGGGTCCACTTGAATTTTACTTCCTTCTTCAACAACTCAGTCATAGGCTTGTCAATTCTTGAGAAATTCTCTATGAATCGACGATAATAACCTGCCAATCCAAGAAAACTGTGAACCTGAGTGACAGACTCTGGCTACTGCCATTCGGTGACCGCTTCAACATTGCTAGGGTCCACTGCTACACCATTGGTTGTGATGACATGCCCAAGGAATCCTACTTGAGTTAACCAAAATTCGCACTTGCTATACTTTGCATAGAGCTTGTGTTCTCTAAGCCTCCCTAACACCTTGTGCAAATGCAGCTCATGATCCTCCCGGGTTTTAGAATAGATCAAAATATCATCAATGAATACCAACACAAATTTATCCAAGTAGTCCATGGACACCTTATTCATGAGGTTCATAAAGAAGGCCGGGACATTCGTGAGTCCAAAAGACATAACCGTGCACTCGAATAAGCCATATCTTGTAGTGAAAGCTGTCTTAGGGATGTCTTCCTCCTGAATTCTCAACTGATGGTATCCTGACCTAAGGTCAATCTTGGAGAACATTGTGGCTCCCTTGAGTTTATCGAACAGATCATCAATTCGGGGAAGGGGGTATTTGTTCTTGATGGTGACATCATTTAGTGCGCGATAATCGACACACATCCTTTTTATTTTGTCTTTCTTTTCCACAAATATGACAGGTGCTCCCCACGAAGATGTACTCAGTCGGATATATCCCTTGGATAACAAATCCTCCACTTGTCTTTTTACTTCCGCCAACTCATTAGCGGCCATCCGGTATGGTCGCTTCGAGATGGGTGTTGTACCAGGGGCCAGATCAATCCTAAACTCAATTTCCCTCTTTGGGGGCATACCAGGTAGATCTTCTGGGAAAACATCTGAATAATCCTTCACCACCGAAATGGTTTCCAAACTAGCTTTGGGTTAGAGTGACGACTTTTGGTGGGGTTCCCAAATATTGAAATTCTACTTCTTGTCCATCTCTTCCCCTTAGTAGAACAGTTCTACGGGCACAATCTATCATTCCCCAGTGGGCGACCAACCAGTCCATTCCCAAAATCACATCTAGATCTCGGGATTCTATCAACACCAAACTGGCTAGGAACGGAACCCCTTAAATAATTATTTTGACCGACGGGCAAAATTGTTTGGTAGACATTTGGTTTCCTGGGGTGTTTACCAACATAGGGTTACTTAAAGGTTCTACCCTCACCCCATGCATTCTCACAAACATGCTTGATATAAAAGAATGTGTTGCCCCAGAATCAAATAGAGTAATTGCTGGAATTGAGTTAACTAGGAACGTACCCAAAACCACTTCTGGAGCATTGATGGCCTCCTGTGCTGAGACATGATTCACCCGAGCCTTAACCACATTGTTAGATCCAACATTGGGGGTATCCACTCGCTGTCCTTGTGGACGCTTTAGCTTGGGACACTTGTTGGCAAAGTGTCCAGGCTCCTTGCAGTTGAAGCACACAATTGGTTTACCATCTTTGGTGAGTAGAACATTCTAAATAGGTGCTGCTGCTGGACGAGGGATGAGGTTGGTGTTGCCTCCATTGTTAGGGTAGCGGTTTGGAGGGTTGTTGATAGGCTTCATGACACGAGGGGCTGTGGAAGAAGAACCAACATGAGGAGGTGGCATGACACGCGACCTCTTGGGATGTCACTGAGGTGCATGAAAGGTAGCCATCCTCTTCCTCATATGATCGATCTTATTTTGCTTATCCTCCTGACAAATTGCCTTGTCCACTAGTTTCTGGAAATTAGCATAATCGCTAAAGATGAGCTTGACTGCGAGCTCATCATCCAGCCCCTCTAGGAACTTCTCTTGTTTATCTTCATCACTACGCACATCCTCCGGTGCGTAACATGCCAAACGGTTGAATTCATGAAGATACTCTGTCACGGTGCAATTTCCTTACCTCAGCAAGCGAAACTCTTTCTTCTTCAGGGCCACCACTCCAGATGGCACGTGGGCCCTTCGAAATGCCTTGGAGAATTCGTCCCATGAGGTAACATGACCTTCAGGTCTAGCCTCACAAAAGTTATCCCACCATTCACCCGCAGGGGCCTTGGAGTTGATGGGTAGCGAAAGCCACCCTCTCTTGATCGGAGCATTGCACCAGATCTAACTTCTTTTCCATATCTTTCAACCAATCATTGGCTTCCATTGGATTAGTGGTGCTGGCAAAAGTGGGAGGGCGAACCCTAAGGAACTCAGATAACTTGGATTGTTGAGGGCCTGCTTGATGGACGGGCACGGCTGCCTTGGGTGCCCGGTTTTTCTGGTTATGGAGTTGCTAGAGAAGAGAAATGATCAACTGATTTTGATTGCTCACAACTTGGGCCAAAGTCAGATCGGCTGCTGGTGGTGGGGGCAAACCCTGGTTAGGCAGAGCTGCACTAGATCCATCCATGGTGTCGCCTTGTTATGCGCTACCGTCATTGTTGATGTAGCATCCATTGCGTGTGTATACCATCTTGCTGAAAGAAGGGAGGGGTTTTATAATGGTTGGTGCCATTGTTCTATCAAAGTAACTCATTTCATACATTTAGTGATGTGAACAAACACTCGGATTAAGCAAACATTCATTCATTAAGCAAATGACAAACTAAACATCCAAGTAACATAGTCTGAATTTTTGAAACCTAAACAACATCAAGCAAATCTAAATGAAGTCGTACACCAAATAGATCAGTACAAACTTCACACCTATGATAAACTAATGAAACGTCTAAACAAAATGAACAGGTAAACATGACGGTGGGTCAATCTATGGCGCATGGGTGTAGCCTATAAGGGGCCCCTCGGTGCGAGACTCCTCGAAGAACTCCTCCTCCATGGGCTCCTCACTGTCCTCGCCCATGGGCTGATCCCCCTAATGTTCCGAAGCTGGAATAGGAGCGGGTGAGACAGCTGCGCACTCCCCTGTCTCCTCCAGGATCTCCATGACAAACCTCTGCTGCTCCTGCGTAAGATGAAAGCTTATACGTGCGGTAACCCTGGTCCTCCTCTTGGGCTGAACCTGGGACTAAAGGTGGAGGATCCTTCGCTGCTGCTCCGCAACCTGCCTCTAGCTAGCTTGAAGCTCTCTCCAAGCATCGGAGCTTCTCTCCCTGGGCCTCAATCTCCTTCCTGCTATCACGCCCCTATAGAGTATACATGTCATCCATCGACTCCATCATACGTGCCATGTGGACGATGGTGGTGTCCTCCTCATGCTTTGTGTTGTAGAAAAGGCTGAAGGACTCCCCCTCTTGTCGAGCAGGGTGACAACAGAATGCCGTGGTCCGTAGCTTCTCATCGTGAGCATGACGGAGCTCCAACAACGCCCAGAAAGAAGCCACTTGCACTGCAACATGAAAATCGGTGCCTTCCCCCATACTCTAGAGTGGGAACGTTAGTCCGTCCTCCGAGGATCAACACTGTCACCCTCCAACGATGATTTGCTCCAACCGCAAACTCGACCCCCTCGAACTCCGACTGAAACAGGTAACCGATCTTCCACATCATGGCCCGAAGCTCCACCATAAAACCTCCGGCTCGCATGCACCTCGAGGTTACCAAATCCATCTAAACACATATTGATAAAAACACACAAAAACAAAAATCAGTAACCTTTTTTTTAATAGTGAGGGTAAGTAAACACAACCACCAAATGACACATTTTGGGAATAATATTTTTTTTTCAAAATAGCCTTAGACGAACATCCTAGGGGATTAACCGTGGGGCTTAACCTACAGTCGAGGTGGCTCTGATATCAACTTGTCAAGCCCGGGAATAATACCTTCCCGAACTCTTTGTTCATTAAGTCCCTGTCCTAGGAAAAGGTAGGGTACACAATAACAAGTAGATACAACAGAGTTCCACGTGGATTAAAAGTAATTACACATAGTCGTATACATGGCTTAAATGGCCTGAACATATATTACTAAGCAAAACACAAGCAGCGGATAATGGCCTTTTCCCACAAGCCCTCGAGTGCGGCCAAGCCTCACGCCTCCTCTTCGTCTTCATCTGTGTAGATCCCTTCAACTTCTGGAGAGGTTTGAAATAGTAGGCTGAGTACATTGGTACTCAACAAGCCACCCGAAATGATGCAAATAATGCAAGGGAATAACAAGGATGGCATAATAGGGTTCATTTGCGTAAAGCTGATTTTAAGTTAAAACAATTGTAAAACATCTACAAGTAATAAAGTTTGTGCTATGAACAAGTTACAATCCAAGCAGTGCACCTGCACTGGTAGGTTACCACCACCTACAGGATCCTTAGATCCCATCCCAACCATCATACCAGAATTAAAGTGGAAGCTTATTCTAACCGTGAAAACATCACTTTGCCCGCCCTTGACCGTGGGCTCAGCTATTCGAATAGATTTTAACTCTGATCAGAGGTGTATAACTTTACCCACAAGGCACAGTCTCGGTTAACGTCAGGATACCACCACGGTACCCCGACCCAATCCCATGCCAAGGCCCATCGTATACCATACAAACATACAAACACCCACTAAAGTTTTGCTTCCCGTAGGGTCAACCCTAGTCGAGTAAGCCCCCTCTTGCACCAAGTGACATTCAGGCCTGGGGTGCGACCCACCAGAAACCGTCACCCATCATACCACTAGTGTTGTAAGCATGTACAGTTAATACTCTAAGCCAGGTCGTACCCATTAGACTTGTGGTAGTACGAAAATGCATTGCAACAGTAGCCACAGACCGGTCCTTAATTGCCCTGGGTGCGACATCCAAAAATACTAGCATGCACCCACGACCAGTCCTTTCAATATTTTAATTGGTCAAGTTTTAATCCAAACCACTAACGGTAGTCACCCTACCGTAGGGTACAATTTAATCGACATGAAAGATACAACATTTGTCATTAAAGGGTTGAATCATTCCCCGTTTAAAAAGTCTAGGTAAACTAAGCATGGCTAAGCAGTATTTCTTATCTCAATCAACTCAATCCTTATTAAGGTACGAGCTGAACCAAACTTTACCTAAGTTGACAAAGGCATGGTATTAATTGTACAGGGCCATAATTAACACAATGGATATAGCTAAAAAATAATAATAGCATATTATAGTCCAAATAATCAACTATTTAGGTAGATTGCCTTGGTCCACGAAGGCTTGATCTTAAATGGAGTAGGCCTTCGGCGATACGAAATCAGCGGCGTCTACGCGATCACATACATAATTAATGCAAAACAGTACATCAATACACATGAAAAATACAAAATAAATGAATAGTTAGATTCTTTGAAATTTTATGAAAACACGGCAATTTGAATCACTCCAAACGGAGCTAGGATGAATTAGTTGTGTATTTTAGAAGTTTTAGCTCTATTTTTAGCTGAAACAGTACTACTGTACAGGGCGGAAAATAATTATCCTGAAATTGAGGGGCTAAAATGCTAAAGTGCCAGAACAGGATTTAAATACCCTAAAACAGAGGGTTAAATCACAAAACTGAAAAAAAGGTGTGGGTGGCTTGGTCCGGTCGGCGCGGCGCGGCCGGGTGGCAGGCGCGCGAGTGGCACGAGGCGGCGTGGCACGAGGCGGTGCGTGCGGGTGGGCTCGGCCGATGAGGGCTGGCATGGGCAGGCGCAGGCGGAGCGGGCGACGTGCGGCCACCACGGTGCGGGCAGGCGGCAGCGCGCGGGCGGCATGGCGTGCGGGCGGCGGCCGGTGAGAGGCGGCATAGGCGGCGCGCAGCGACGGTGGCCCCCGCAGCACGACGACGACGGCGACGACAAGCCTAGGGGGAGAAATAGGCATGGGAGGAGTTCTCACCGGGGGAAACGACGATGACGACGCAGCTACGGTGAGGAAGGAGAGCTCGGAGGAGAAAAAATGGTGGATAGTGGGATAAAACGGAATGGGTAAGTGAGGAACGGCCAAATAAAACGGTGCGCGAGCGAGATGGCGGTTCCGACGTCGTGGTCACGGCCTCGATGCAATGTCGACATCGGGGAAAGTGGAACGGCCGGCGGTTGCCATGGGGAGAGGATTGTGCGTGCATGGTGGAAGTGGGAGAGAGAAAAGAGAGGAGGGTGGGAGGAAGATGGTCACAAGTGGGTCCAACGTGTAAGTGAGAGAGAAAACCTAAAGAGAGAAATAAAATTTTAAAAAAAGAAAAACAGGTCTAAATTCTGGAAAAATAACTTTTCATAGTTTTGAATTATTTTTAAATATCCAAAGTATTAGTTTAATTATATTATATTTATTATTATTATTATTTTTTTAACGTGGGCGTTACAAGACAACACAACAGATGGTGCATACAGGCTAGGTTGATGCTAGGGGCTAGCAGCTAGGGTTAGGGTTTAAGACAAAACTAATTTATTTCTTGAATGGTTTAATTACAAACTACTAATCCCTTTATCTCTTTATACATGGCAAAAATCCTCTTATTGTAGGAACAAATAGAAACTAACTCCAATAAATGAAAAGTAAACTAATCATACTCTAGTTGTCCTAGGTTATTATGACTAGTCATGTTAGGGTGCATTGGGCTAGGCTAGCACGAGTTGGGCCTGGGCCGGTATGATAGCCTTGCACCACCCATATGTGCAGGCCCCATATGACATCTTCCCTGGCCTCCATCTAAAAGTAGCTCGTCCTCGAATTGGAATGTGGTAAACAATATGATTAACTCATCATGTGGAGCCCATGTTGCTTTTGACCCCGATAGATTCTTCCAATGAACAAGCAGGTACAAACGATCCCTAGCGCAACGAGGCTTGATGACCTTGGTCAGCCACTAACAAACACAACAATGATGGAGGGGGTGGTAGTGTTGGCATTGTCATCGTCAGAGTTACTACGAATGGCTTTAGCAGACCCACATTGAAGACATCATGGATCTAGGAAGAAATCGACAACAAAAGCTTGTACGTGACATCGCCGACACACTACAACACTTGAAATTGTGCAAAGAACTTCGGTCCAAGCTTGCTGCATCCATGATGAGACAATGTTGTTATTGGGCGATGTAGCAGATGCAACCATACTCAATCGCCCACTATGAACTCAATGTCCCAATGGTCGTTATCATAGTGAAGCTTGTAGTGATAGTGAGATTGATCCAATCGATCCTGAATCTCGGGCATGAACTCATCCTATTCCTTGAGCAGATGGTCTACTACCTGATTTTTGGCTATCCCATGATCAATCCGATGGATACTAAGTGGGTCACAGATATAAACCACCCAGAATGGTGATGTCTTGATGGTTGTCTAGAAGGACGTATTGTAGTCAAATTCAGCCTAAGGCATCCATCGAAGCCATTGTCGTGGTTGATCACCCATCACGTTGCATAGGTACATGATGATGGTATGCTGAACTGAGGTGCATATTAACTTCGGTAAAATAGAATAGTTTGGTCCAAAAGCTCCCTAGTGAACTATGGGTCACAGTCATTGATGATTGAAGGTAGAATGCCATGAAGCCAAACAATGTCAATGAAAAAGGCACTGGTGACCAAAATAGCTATATAAGGATGGCTTAGGAGGATGAAATGTGTCATCTTGGAAAAATAGTACACCACTCTGAGTATAATTATTTTGTTGGCCCAAACTGATGACGCAACATATAGTGGTTGTAGTAGGTCTACTACATGAAGGTGTTATGCCTTGTTCCTCTAGTAGACCATGTAGGTCCACACAAACTCTTGTACGGCTGAATGGCCATTCAGGATTTGGAAATTAGCCCTCACTCAATGCAGGATTTTTTGGAAACCCTCATGGCCAAAGTTGTGTGCTACACGCAGTACGACCGATAGTGCTAGAGATGAGGCTAGCATGTAGATGCGGCCACGAAAGGTGATCATGCCATCAGTGATCGCGCATGGTCCTGGTTGCTTTCTATCAATGATGTGAGAGAACAGAGCATATATGTTGTTGTCCTTCTTGAACTCTTGGAGAAGCATCTTTTAGAGATCGAATTGTGCCATGGCATGGTTGGTGTGTTGGGTTATGGGGAGGCTATGCTAGCAGTAAAGTCAAAATTTTCTACCCCATGTGCCCAGGAACCATGTGTGTAATGGGATTATAGATCATTACCTCTAACACAATACACGATATTGTAGTGGAAGAAGTTGAGGAAGCACATTCTCAATAAAATCTTCTCGGCTCCATCCATCCATCGGCAATGAAGACGATGCAATCTAGCGATCTTTGTGAGAAGATCAACATCACAGTAGTGTTGACGCCAAGATTTGGTAAAGCCTAGGTCCATTAAGGATATTGCACGGTCAATAGAAGTCAAAGGAGCTTGGTCAAAGGTGGTCAAAGAAGCCCGCTCGTATTGTTACAACATGACCAGATACGAAGGAGGCCATGAAGGTGAGATAAGATAAAGATGATCCAGAATCGGTTATAATGTAGATTACTTGGACGGAAAGTCTTCCAACTATAAATATTTATCTAATTAGCTAGGGTTAGAGGACACACACACAATCGACCACAAAAAACTACTCTTTCGGCGCATCGCCACCCTTGGATTCCCAAGGTTAATTCTGGTGGGACTTGGCACTTGGAACAGGGCTGCATCGTCTCGATCTCCGGTGAAGAGGTGAGTTCCGCCACCCCGACGGTCATAAAGGTTAGGTCAGTGTTCATCAAGGCTACATCGTATCAATCTCTTGAGGCATCGGCCCGGCTAGCGTGATCGTCGGTTTATCTTGGTATATTTTGCTAGGTTTAAGGCTGCATCGTTTTGATCTCTTAGATTGATGTGAATTAGGTGTCATAGTTTGAGGCTTCATCGGTTAAGTCCGACATCTCGATCTATTGTATCTGGTTCATGCTATGTACCATTCATCTAAATAATGTATGCCCGATGCATTTAAGTGTTATTAATTTATCGTGACTAGCAACTGTCTTGATTAGGTCCGATCTTGCAGTTACGGTGATTTGATGGTATGGATACGTTGTTTGGTATATTGAGTTTAGTTTCCATCGGAGTACAAGCCGATATGTTATCTTTATTTCCACGCTATATTCCAATCGCGCTTGGGAGACGCTCATCGGCCTTTATGCGCAAGGATTTCACCCTATCATATGATAGCATGTTTCAGCCCGATAGCATGGGTGTGGTCATTGGCCCTATGGCCGATCGGTGCGTTTGTTCCTGTTTATTTTATTCTCACCACAGTCATCGGCTAGATAGCCGATTGGCATTGCTACTAACATTATTCTTTATGATTCCTTATCAGTTGCAGGGTCAAACTGATTGGCACGCTCAGAACCTTCTTTTTCTAATATTATAGGACCTGCACTGGAGTTAAGCAGATCTCACAAGCCACGCGTGTGACCAAAAAATACACCAACAAGTAGTAACGGTGCCTCTATGGTATCCACACATATAGAGACGAGATCACCTCGTGGTGGTATGCAAGTACCGCTTGTGAGATCCGGGGAGAAACAATCAGAACGATTGTAGTTCAGAAGAGAGGAGAGGTGGTGGCTAGGGTTAGAGAGCAATAGTAGTAGTCGTTTTGTCCTAGCTCCTCATCTCCTTATATAATGCCCTCTCATGGGTCTTTAAATCGGTATTAAAGCTCAACGAATCAAATATGTTCGTGTGGCCTAGAAGTTCTAGTCTAGGCTCAGAAATTTCAAAAATAACCTTCTGTTCGAATTTATTTCTATTTGGAACTTTCAGTCAACCGAAACTTCTGAAAATAACTTAACTTCTATATCGAATTTATTTTGACCCAGAACTTTCATGTCACACCTAGAACTTTCTGTTCATCTAGAATCCACCTTTCTGGCATGCCCAGAACATCCGGTTCCTCCAAAAACCAAAACTGGGGCTAGCCAAGAACTTTTGGTCTAACTAGAACTTCTGAATGCTCCAAAACCTAGAACTTCCGGATGTTCCAAAACCTAGAACTTATGGCATTAGGCCAAAACTTTCAATTCCTAGAATTATCTTGGGCATATTTATATCAATCTGCCACTTGCAAAAGAGCCAATTCTTGCAAGATTAAATCCCTATCCCCTTAAGTGTGTGATCCGATACTGACCCTCGAATGCACACAAAGTCAAAATCATATTTTTTGAACCTTGCTATACTCACGCACCAATCCCTTTTTACACATGACAACAGTCGTGTTCAAGGCAAAATTCTTGCCACCCTTGTTGATAGCTCGACATTTCACTCAATCAAGTAGTGGATTAATCATGCTTAACTCTTTAATCATAGGGGCATGGCCATGCACTTTCCAATCAACCTATCTCGAGGGGCCTAGAGACATCTCTCCCATTATTTAGGAGGGGTAAGTTCCATCTTAACCGCTCAGATCCTAAGACATGTTTCATAACACACTCGATAGCAACCTTTATAACTATCCAATTATAGAATAGCATTTGGATGCCCCTAAGTGTGCCACTACACATTCTAGAATCAATGACGATCTCAGGTCTACGGATTATGCAGGTGCACCATTTAAGATGACAATTGATGGTACATTAAAAATAATAATCCCGACAATATCTCAAAGTGGGTCTATCCAATACTATGTTCTCTAACATGTGCCAACATCACTGATTTGATATCTCCATATCAAATGATCTATGAAACATGATCATCAATCAGATAGATGTGCTAATCTATGAAATGTCATTGTCCCACATAACGATATGAGACTAGGGATCGTTTAGAACAATATTATTATAAAACAAAGAGTATCAAAAACAAGTAATGTACTTGTTAATCAAAGTAAAACATATTTATTCAAGGAACAAGATAACCAATTATTCATAGTACATTAACATAGACATGACACTTTCTCACATTCACCAGACTCAATCATGTAAGTATCTAATACCCATACAACTCAAGTGTGACTCATGCTTGGGCTATGAAAGAGGCTTCGTCAATGTGTCGACAATGTTTAAATCCTTGTACACCTTGCATATCTTTATATCACCTCAATCTATGATCTCACGGATGATGTCATAGTGCCAAAGTATGTGCTTGGACTTCTGGTGTGACCTAAGATTTTTGGCTTGCGCAATGGAACCACTATTATCACAATAGAGGTCTACTAGAATAGACACACTAGGGACAACTCCCAACTCAAAAACAAAATTTCTGATCCAAACAGTCTGCTTCGTAGCTCCAAAATCTGCTATGCACTTGGCTTCCATTGTTGAATCTACAACCGTTTCTTCCTTAGAACTCTTTCAACTCACTGCGCCTCGATTGATGCAAAACACAAATGCAGACTTTGATCATGAATTGTCTTGGTCGGTTTGGAAGCTAGAATTGGTGTAACCATTTACAACAAGCTCCTCCTCACCTACATAGACTAGGAACATATCCTCAGTTCTTCTTAAGTACTTAAGCATACTCTTTACTATCGCCCAACAACTTTCACCCAGGTTCGATTGGTATCTACTCATAATACTTAGACCATAAGAGACATCTGGGCTTGTACAAAGCATGACATACATGATAGACCCGATCAAGAAGGCATATGGGATCACACTCATCTTCTCCCGCTCACCAAGCATCAATGGTCACTGACTCTTGCTGAGAGTAATACCATGTAACATTGGTAGAAAATCTTTCTTGGAATTCTGCATTTTGAACCGTTTCAAAACATTATCAATGTACATGCTTTGGCTTAATCCAATTATCCTTCTTGATCTATCTCTATAGATCTTTATGTCCAATATGTATGCTACTTATCCAAGGTATTTAATTGAAAAATGTTTTTTCAACGAAGATTTAACAACATCAATCATTGGAATATCATTTCCAATTAATAATATGCCATCTACATATAAGACCATAAATACTACTATGCTCCCACTAGATTTTTTGTGAATGCAAGGCTCTATATCCACTTCGGTAAGACTAGAAAAAATATAGGTCACTTTGGTATGACCGAACTCACACCTTCGATCTGACTTACGTTCGAGGGACTATCCAAACATAAAACACTATTCTATATGAATGCAAAGTTTAAGTGGCATATAATCAACTTCAGCATTACTTTGCAACCCCTCTTAATAGTACGACAAAGATAAAACAAAAATTTTAGCCTATTTGATCATCCCATCTCCTTAATCAAACCTAGACTAGCCTCTTTTACCTTCACTTTAACATTTTCGTTGCCGTCAATATTTTAAAACGGGATGCTTCATCCTTTGCACTTAATTCTTGTGGACCTAGCTTATTTCAAACACAATTACAAAGAATAATTAGTCCACAAATCACATTTGTCATTAATTAACAAAACCACATCAGGGGTCAAGATGCTTCAATCTCCCCATTTTGGTAATTGATGACAAACACTTCATATATAGTATGATTTGAATAACAAGTAATTCACATGGCCAAAATATAGTATAAGCTCCCCCTAAACATGTGCATACAAGATAAAAGGGTCCAAAGACTTTAGAAGGAGTTTATGCCATATTGTGCACATGAAAAGAAGATATAAGAATATACATGATCACAAGCATCCATAGATAAGGAGTAAGCATATAACAGCAATTAAGCAACAAAATAGTTCAACTATCCACATAGAGTTCAAATAAGGTTAAACTGCAAATCACTCAAATATATAGAGTTGTAGCCCAACCATTACATTGATAGCCAAATAGATAGAGTATTAGCCCAAACTCCTAGCTTATACTAAGCCTACTTCTAATCCCAACCAAGAGTATACTAAGCTTACTTCTAGTCCCAACTAAGAGCTTCTTGGGATCTTCAAGGTCTTGTTGATTTTTTCTTCCCCTTTTGGCATCAAGGATAAAAAACTTCATTCTTAAGGAGGAGGAGGTGCATCAATGAAATGGTGGTGGCAGTGATAGACTAAAGCATGAGAACTCTCCATACTGGACATCCTACCGTCCAAAGAATCCATTCTGCCTCCCAAGTGCTCCATAGAGGTGTTCATGTGTTCTAAATTTCCTTGGAGCTCCCAAATGCTACTCTGCATCTGAACTTGTCAAGAGAGAAGGATATAAAAGTTCATGTTCATTATTTGGAATCCTTCCGTTTGTGATTGCATCACTGGATTAAAGTAAACCAAAGGTTTCATGCCAAAGTAAGCATGTTGAGGCTGAAAGAAGCCATGTGGATCATATGAAGCACGACGAGGGGGTCCTGAAGATGATGGACCAGCATCTATATCAAAGTCATCTTCTTGATCCTAAGGTGGAGGAGATGGTGGCAACCGTCTCTGAGCTGGAACTCTAGGCAAGTAGGAAGAATGTGATGTCATGTCTTACCCGATATTCCTTGGCTTGGAGATAATTAATCTCATCACATATGGTGCATAGTACAGACCCTGCTTGAAACTACCCTTCACCTGAAACATCTCTTCAAAGATCAAATCTATGACATCAAACCGTGTGCCTTCCGTGATAGCATCAATGATAGGCCATGATATTCCTTTCACAACCTCATTATTCCCACACCAAGGAGAATGGTGGCTCGAATGATCCTGTTAATCAAGATGGGTTTGGGTTTGAGACCGATTACCTCAAAAATCTTGAAGAAGCCATTAGTGTCATAGAATTTGTGGAGCTCAGACTCTATAATTGGATTCACTTCCACATCCTCATGCAACTTCCTTTCTTCCTCAAACCGAATATGTAATAAGTTTCTAAATTCCTCCTTTATGGCCTTATGCGTGTTTGAGCAGGTCATCCACCTGATCTTTCTCTTGTCATGGGAAATCCAAACAGTGGCATAGAAATGCAGTCAAACCTAAAGTCAATCCAAGATCTAGAAATATATAATAAATAAAGTCAATAAACTAAAATAAATTTTTGGTAGTAAAGCAAAACAACAAAGGATGGGACTTACCCAATACCTACAGGCATGATCCTGATCTTGTTTCCAATCGGAGGGGCTATAGGTGTGGTGACCAGGTGGCTCATCTTGAAATGATGTGCGGATGATGCGGACCCTGCAGGAGCCTCTACACCGATATGACCCGCATCTTCCTCCTGCCCTGCACCCTCCTACTGCCCCGCACCCTCCAGCTCATCCTCCTTCCCCGCACCCTCCGGGACATTCCCCTCCTGCCTCACACCCTCTTGGTCATCCTCCTGACCCACACCCTCCGGGCCATTCTCTTCATCCTGCAAAATGGTATGAAAAACAATTAGTAATAGTTTGTAACTAGAAAAAAATTTCAATTTTAAGGTTACCTCATCATTTTGTAGAAATGCAATTCGATCCCTCATTGCTGGGTCTAGGTATCTCAAGAGCTGCTCTTGACAATGCCTGCTTGAAGAAACAGAACTACCCTAGAATAGGGTGTCCTCCTGACTCGTCGTACTCTTCGCACCGAAAAGCTTCTTTGTGATACTCTAACTTTTTTGACATCCTATTAAAAACAAGAACAAATAAGTATTTATTAGTACAAAAAGTTAGAGCTTATGAAAAAGAATGTAATATGAAATATATTTGACAGACACAATGTATAAAAACAATTACTTGTCAATTATCATCAAAGTTAGGATCAATTTGTCCCATTCTCCCCAAACCACACCATGTTGCTTTTTTTCTTATGCTGTTGTTTTCTTTTCTCAAGAACAACTACGTCATTAGAATGCCAAGTAAAGAATCTGCTGGCAAGTCTGGATCTACATTAAATGAACTCGGCAATTCATCATCTTGGTAAACCTCATCGACCTCTCCAACCTCCAATTGATAAGCAACATCACTAGGGGTCTGTAGAAGTTCCCGAGGATTCACTTTGTACACTACCCACCAAGCACTTAGTTTTTCACATGGGTACGACATATAATACACCTGCTCAACTTGGTGAGCAAGGACAAAATAATCGCAACCATGTAGTCGTTCCACGTGTTTGACTTCAACCATCCCAAATTGGTTTTCTCGAGTACTATGTTTGGGTCAAACCAATCACAATTGAAGAAGACTACTTTAAGCTCCTTATTCCCGATAAAGTTGTACTCGATTATATTTGTAATGATTCCATAATACTTAGTTTCGTGCCCTTGGGCATCAACGACCCTTGTAACAACAAGGGTATTAGTTGTTGTTGCTAGAGGTCGAGACGCTTCAAAATTAGTTGAATGGAAGCAAAAACCATTCGCATCATATCGACCGTAACTTTTGGCAGTAATACTTCTATAAGAGAGCTGTCACAAGTCTATATGTACATTGCTGGCGAGCACACACTGCAAGTCATACGGGTTTATAAGATAATTAACCTAATAGAGTAAAATAATATGTGTCACAAAAGGTAAGGATTTACATGTTCTCTGAACCAAGTGAGGAAACTAGGCCCTCCATTTATTCCTTCCTGATGCAATTTATCTATTTGCTTCTCCATTGGTTGACCACTAGGCGTCAAGTATTTCGAATCAAACATACTGTAATTGTAAATGAATAGGTAAACAAACAAGGTATGAAACATTGTCAGTAAAATATAAAACTATAAAGCTTTCACTTACACGAAATATTGTTCCATCTCTTCCATATTTGAGCACATGTAGAGCAAGACATATGTCCGTTCTTCCTAAGTTACATAATATGTCGTAGAGACACCAACAATTATGCCCTTCCACTGAAAAATTTGAAGGTCACTACAAGGATTGTCTTCATCCACATGATACCGCATAGCTGGTGTGTTGACATTGTGATGCTCAGTGAAGTATACACTAGTGAAGTATGCTATCTCTTTCAATTTAAATTTTTTCCGCGATGCAACCTTCAACTCTGGCCTTATTGCACAACCATCGCTCTAAGCTTCTTTAGGGACCTTTTAATATGATACATCCACTTATATTGCACAAGGCCACATAACTTATCTTAATATGGAAGATGAACCAATAAATGTTGCATTGGATTGAAGAATCCTGGAGGGAATATTTTTTTCCAATTTGCATAAAAGCATTGGTGTCTCTTTCTCCAACTTCTCCATCATCTATTTCTTAATTTATTTAGCACAAAGTTGTCTATAGAAATAGCTTAGCTCAGCTAATGCCTTCCACACATCATCATTGAAATACCCACGAAACATTACAGGAATGAGTCTTTCCATTATTATGTGGTAACCATGACTTTTCAATCCATTTAACTTCCATGTATTCAAATTCACAGCTCTTCTAAATCCCGCGACGTAACATATGGGAATTTCAAAATTTTCAACCTCCTCATTACTTGTTTCTTTTCTTTAGGTTTTAAACAAAATGGGGAACGTGGATTGCCACCACTATTTGTCAACTCAAGGGTTGGTCGATTACAAATCTCAACTAAATCTCTTCTCGCCTTTAGATTATCTTTTGTCCTGTCCACAAAATCCATGCATGTGCTTATAATGATTTCACCAACATTACATTCCTGTTGCACGACATCAATGTTGTGCATTAGAATCAGCGATTTGACATACGATAGTTCCCATAAGCCACATATGTGGGTCCAGTTATGTTCGGTTCAGAATCCTACAAATCCATCCCCATTTTCATTAAGGACCAACTCATTCAACATATCAACGTTCTCTAGACCGCTTAAACCCCTTGGTGGTCCCTTTACAACAACATTGTCCTTCTCAAAAGTGTTCCTCATCTGTAACTTAAATGGGTGATTCATGGGCAAAAAACATCTATGACAATCAAAGTAACAAATCTTCCCCCTAAAGTTAAGACAGAAACAATCTGTATCTTTACCACATATCGGACATGTTGGCCTTCCATGACAACTCCAACCATAAAAAAATTGTATGCCATAAAATCATGGACCGACCACAGATACGCAACTCGGAGATTGAATTTTTTCTTCTGGTCATAGTCATATGCTTCAAATCCTTTCCACAATTGTTTCAACTCTTCAATTAAGGGCTTCAGCATCACGTTGAGCCGTGTTCCAAGATGTTCTGGACCAGGTATAATGAGACACAAGAACATAAATTCATATTTCATGCAAAACAAAGGTGGAAGATTGTATGGAATAGCAAAGACAGACCAACAAGAGTACGATGACATAGTTACATTGAAAGGTGTGAATCCATCTAATGCCAACCCATGCGAACATTCCTCGCATCCCTAGCAAAGTCTTCATCAAAATCATCTAGAGCCTTCCATGCCTCACCATCAGATGGGTGCACCATTACTTGGTTGTTCTCACGTACACCTTCCTTATGCCATCTCATATGTCTAGCGATTTTCTTTGAGAGAAATAATCGTTTCACCTAAGGTGTAAGAGGCATGTAACGAAGTTTCTTATGAGCAATCTCTGTCGTCACCTTTTCATCGTCTTCGTTTATGACCTCTACAAACCTAGGTTTATCACATTTTAAGCATTACATCTCATTCTTATGTTCTTAATAGAAAAGCTTATAGTTATCTTGGCACACATCAATCTTCTCATACTCCACACCGAGGGCAGAAAACATTTTTTGACTGGTACATGTTTTTTGACATCTTATGGTTTATAGGAAGGACATCATTGATCAGGTTCACAAGCTCCTTGTAACAATTGTTGGAGAATGCACACTTCGACTTAATGGCCATAAGACAGGTCACGAAAGTGAGAATGCTGACGGTAGTGTGTCCATGCAACGTCTCTTCTGAAGTTGTAAGGATGTCGAAAAACTTTTGAACCTCCGATGTAGAAGGATCCTCAGGGTTTGTTTCACACTCCGATCGTATAGCATCAAGCATCTCATCCATCCTATCATCAGCCGTCTTATCATCTTCTTGCACTACTAATACCATTTTTCCACGAAATGTCTTGCTATGGTGCACCCAAACTTCGTAACCTATCAAGAAACCATATTTGCAAATGTGTAGCGACAACGTTCTCTTGTCTTGCCAATGATAATTTCTGTACTTCATGCATGGGCACCTCGCGCCAGTTGTTTTTGTCAAAGCGAATACACGGTCAACAAATTTCTCAATGTTGATTATCCACTCCTTCGTGTGAGCTCCACTTTTGTTCAACCACTATACATCCACTGTCGATCCTTAGCCATTCTAGAGGCAAAACATTCATTCAATCGAGAATGTATCATAAGTACTAGACGTTTCTACATACCACGACCCTATGTCTATAGGAAAAGATATTTTCTAAACCCACCCAAGGGTGACCGACAAAGCATGGTATATATGATGAGCCATGAGTCCGGATGAAATTTCAGCAGCATAACCCCACTGTTCTCCAATTGCACGTCTGATAATGGTGAAATGGAGAACAACAAGGTTGTGACACTGAAATCTCATTCGGACTCAAGACTATACCACGCTCCATCGCTCACTCCAACATTGTCCAAAAAGGGACAATTCTGGACCAACACATCTCACACGCATGACACGTGTGAGACATGTTTGTCCGAAATGGGTGACACATAGGTTTCGTTACAGTACTTACGTTTTTCTCACATACAAAATTGCATACGAAAAGATTATATATAAAAAGTATATGTAATACTAATCACCCTATGAAATCATCAACAAACTACAAATAAATACAAGAATAAATGTAATATCATAATAGCACAACATTGCATATGAAAAAAGAACATCACATAATGAAGTATAATAATAGTAACCCTAATGAAATCATCAACAAACTAAAATTTATTACAAGAAGAAATGTAATAGCGTGTATCATACAAACAATTTCCACTTGGCATTAGCAAATGAATCCATTATCCATTGTATCACATACTACGATAAAATTTAAGTGTACCATACAATAAATCTCCACTACGACAAAATTCAAGTGTATCACATACTACGACAAAATTATTGCTATCATAGGGCAATCATTGCATATGAAAATTCAAGTGTATACATACAATTCAAGTGTATACTACGACAAAATGCGAGTGAAATTAAATCATTGGTGGCAGGATCCGGGCGGCGGCAGGTCGGTGGGAGCTAGTCGGTGGGAGGTGCCCGACAGGCAATGGCCGATAGGCGGCGGACACAAGAAATGGCCTGCTAACGGTGGTAGTGGGCAGACATGGGCGGTGGGGTGGTAGGCAAGCGGGCGGCATCAAGCGGCAGCCAGCGGCGGCCGGTGGCGGCGGGCTGGCGCGCGGGAGGTGGTCACCTGCTGGCACATTGGAGGGAGACGTGTACAGGGAAACTAGGTTGCCCTATACGCGTGCGGAAAAAAAGAGGGCGATTAACTTCTATCAGCCAGAGGTAAAGCCGACGGAAGTGTCGGCTTTACCTCTAGCAGACGGAAGTTAAGCCTTTATCCACGCGGGGGGAAATTTCCCCTTTAACTTCTGTCGGCCACAGTCAAAGCCGACGGAAGTTAAGTTAACTTCCATTGGCTTCCAAAAAAGTTAACTTCCGTTGGTTTTTGGAAATGCAGACAGAAGTTAAAAAAGCCGATGGAAAGTTATTATTTTGTTGTAGTGATAGTCCAACAAAGTTTCTTCATCTAAAGGAGTTAGGCATAACAACTACCTGCCAAAACATATTTTGCTTCGAACGGTGGAAGGGCCACATAATTTTGTTTCTTGCATGACCATGACACAAGGGATCTACCAATCATTTGACAACTACCAGAAGTGATCTTTCTATCCACGTTGCAATCGGCATAATCCGAGTCAGAATAGCCAACTACCTTAAACTTAGCACCTTTAAGATACCATAAGCTAATGTTTGAGGAATACTTTAAATATCTAATAATTCTTTTCACTGCCACTAAATGGAATTCTTTTGGAGTGGCTTGAAAATGTGCACACATTCAAACACTAAACATGATATCAGGTTTAGATGTGGTAAGATAAAGTAGACTTCCTATCATAGAACGATAAAGCTTTAAGTCTACTGGTTACCTCCCTCATCAAGGTCGAGGTGCCCATTTGTGGCCATTAGGGTCTCGATGGGCTTTGACACCTCCATGCCAAACCTCTTGAGTAGATCGTTGATGTACTTGGTTTGTCTGACACATGTCCTGTCCTTTAGTTTCATCACTTGTAGACCAAGGAAGAAGCTCAATTCACCTATCATGGATATCTTGAACTCCCTAGATCATCATGTCACCAAAATCCTTGCAAAGTAGCTCATTGGTGTAACAAAAAATAATATAATTAACATAAATTTGGCAAACAAAGAAATCATCACCAATTATTTTTGTGAAAAGGGTGGTTTCAACTTTGCCAATTTTGAAACCTTTTGAAAGAAGAAAATATCTCAATTTCTCATACCAAGCTCTAGCAGCTTGTTTTAGGCCATAAAGAGCTTTTGAGAGTTTCATAACATGGTTGGGATATTAAGGATCTACAAAATCAAGTGGTTGCTCAACATAAATAAGTTTGACAATTTCCCCATTTAGAAAAGCACTTTTCACATTCATTTGAAAAAGTTTGATATCAAAACAAGATGCAAATGCAAGAAATATACGAATGGCTTCAAGTCTTGCCACGGGGGCAAAGGTTTCACCAAAGTCCACACCTTCAACTTGAGTGAACCCCTGTATCGCCAACTTTACGTTGTTTCTCACAACCACTCCACCTTCATCTTGTTTGTTCTTAAACACCCACTTGGTTCCAATAACATTGTGGTTCTTAGGTCTCTCAATTAAGGTCCAAACGTTGTTTCTTGCAAAGTTATTGAGCTCGTCATGCATGGCATTCATCCAATCCAGATCCTTTACAACTTCATCTACATGTTTAGGCTCACGACAAGAAAAAAAAGAGTAATGTTCATAAATAAAGACAACACAAGAGCGAGTTTGGACACCCTTACTAATATCACCAAAAACTTGATCAATTGAGTGATTGTTAGCTATGGCATTATTGATTCTTATGAGTATAGGCGGTTCTTGTTCCTTCTCCTCTAGATCAACTTGAGCGTGACTTGGCATAGAGGAAGTAGATGGTTCAACTTGAGTAGAGGAGGGCAACTTTTCTTCATCGTCTTCTACGGGCTTGATGTCACCAATAGACGTTTTTTGCACTACTCTCATCAAGCCCTCATCACCTACATCATCCAAATTCTCGTGCCCTTATTGATAGACATTAGTTGCATCAAATTGCACATCCATAGTTTCCTCTACAATACCTTTGCTCTTGTCGTAGACACGGTATGCCTTTCTATTGGAGGTATAACCTAGAAGGAAACCTTCATCACAACGTCTTTCAAATTTAGTTAGCCTCACACCTTTTTGGTCAATATAACAAGTGGATCAAAAAACACAAAAGTAAGAGACATTCGGTTTTCTTCCAGCAAGAAGTTCATAGAAAGTCTTTTTGAAGAGCCGATGCAAATAAAGGTGATTTGAACAATGACAAGCGGTATTAATTTCTTCTGCCCAAAATGCATCCAAGACATTATATTCATCAAGCATGGTTTTAGCCATCTCTATAAGAGTTCTATTTTTCCTCTCCACGACGTCATTTTTTTGAGGTGAATACGTTGCAGAGAGTTCATGCTTGATCCCTATATCATCACAATAATCCTCATTATTGGTACTTTTGAACTCGGAACTATTGTCACTCCTTATTTTCACAATAGTATGTTTAAATTAATTTTGGGCCCTTTTGCAAACTTTTTGAAAAGTTCAGAGGTTTTAGATTTGTCATTCAAAAATAACACCCAAGTATACCTTGAGTAGTCATTGATAAAAACAACACAATAGCTATTACCACCGATGCTCTTATAGGTTGTTGGGCCAAACAAGTCCATATGTAAGAGCTCTAATAACTACAAGAAACAACAAACTTCCATCAGTCTTAAATAAGATCAGATGGAAGAAGCTAACTTTTTTCAGGCAAAACGCTAACTTCCATCGGTTTTCGGCCAACGGAAGTCTGCAGATGGTAGTTGTCTATCTTTCATCGGCCACCGATGAAAGATAATTAACTTCCATCGACTAGGCGTGGCCTATGGAAGTTATGAGAAAAATAGTAACTTCCGTCGGCTAGGCGTGGCCGACAGAAGTTACTGTCCATAACTTCCGTCGGCTATGGTTAACCGAAGGAAGTTACTGGTTTTCTCATAACTTCCGTCGGCTGACCATAGCCGATGGAAGTTACTGTTTTTTATTTTTCTGTTATATTATATTCACATCCACATTAATTCACAAATATTACACATTCCATTCACATCCACAAACACATTCACATTCACATGCATCCACAAACACATGCATTCACAAATTAGCCAAAACCAATCCACCTTCTCAAACCATTCACAATACATTCGCATTCACAAAACTAATGCATTCCAAGTTATAAATAACATTTAAATGCACGAGACATATTCAAGTAACAAGTCGTGTTCAAAGTACTTAAGTCACGTTCAATTTCACAAGTCACAAGTCATGCACATGCATAACATAATAGTTTAAGTCAGTCACAACCCTCACTTGGTTGGTTAGAATTGTGGCCACTGCCTCTTGAAGTTGTGGCATGCCGCTCATGAACATTTGAAGCCGATGCTCCATCCTTACCATGAGTATGGAGAATCTAAAGTAATATATAAAGGTGGGGAAACATTATCAACTAACAAACCAACTGAAATAACCCTCCAAATTTTGATTCAAGTAAAATATACATTTAAACAAAGTAACATGCCAGAAGGTTCCTCAGCTACGGGAGGAGTACAAAATGGAAATAATGATGGTTGGGGAGGTATCAGTTGGAACTACGACATGTCAAATCCTTTCTGCTGGGCAAATTGCTATACATGTTGTAATGTAATTAATTAGTTTTAAAACTATTGCTAAATGCTATATAGTTGTAATGCAACCATTGAAATTATTTGAAGCATCACTTGCTACTGTGCTAAGTAAGCACCATAGTATTCGGCTCGCTGCCTTAGTGCCTCCATCAGCCTAATGATTTGCCGGTCATGTTCTGAGTAGTGATGGTTAAAGCTAACCACTAAGGAGCTCTGTGATGACTGAGTTGACATCTGAGCTCTCACCTCCCTTGAGTCAATTATTCAACTGAGCATAGAATACTTGCAACATTGAATAGACAATTTACTATTATAGTACCATACACAAACACTGAGAAGCATCGTCTCACCATCCATATCTCTTTCCACCTCCAATAGAGTACACATCCATTGGGTCGATGGGTTCCCTACACCATTCATACTCCTCTCCAAGGAGTTGCACCATTTGTTGACCATATTACCTCGGCAAAAAACCAACAATGCTGTTTAGATAGAGAAAAATGGTGCAAACTCTTAAAAAATGTTAACACCTCACCAAATGATCTGTGGTCATCTCACTACAAAATTCATATGACTTTAAAGGATCACGCCCTTTATGACCACCTACATAGACCTCCACGTCACTTGGCACAACACTAGTTTGAACTTCTTGTAGATATGAGTTAGTCACATTACAACGTATATTGCATTCAACACAACATTAGTTCTTACCATGCGTTTAGCCATGTAGATATGTCCACCAGCTCCATATTTGTGCTTTGGATCGGTTCCACTGATAAAGTATTTTCTTCTCACAAACCAACTTGAAACCACTTGAAGACTAAAGCTTGTAGAATTCAAAGTTAGCTGTCTCACGGTTTGTAAATCATGGTATTGCATTACATGAAAATAAATATCAAAAGTTTAAGATCAAAAGTCTTAGAATTGTTTACCGAATGGTATTGCTCCTCAATCAAGTATAATGTTGAAGAACATATCCCCTTGTACATTTGTTGCCCTAATTTCTCATTGTAATATTGATTGTTCGCCTGAATCCGAGCATACAAAATTGCATCCTTGACAACCTTATGTGCATAGTTGTTAAAGACCACAAGGACATGATTATATTAATTTCCTATTTTTGGCAAGCAAAAACGTAATTGGAAAAGAAAATATACCATAAGAAATGCATTAATATTAGTAAACTATTGTAACTCCAGAAGTCTTGCGACACTGCACCTTGGGCAATTTCGTAGTCTCCGTTAGGAGCAAACCAATAGTTGTCCCATGTAGTGCAGAGTTACTGCTCACCAGTCGATAGTGTCGCCACCTTGGGTAGTGAAGATAACACAGGTTACCCAATATCTAGTTAACCTGCTTGACCCTTGAAGTGTCACCAAACCTAGAGTCAATTAAAGATCTACAAACACATAATAAAGTCAATAAGTTAAAACAAAATTTACAAGTAAATCAAAACACCAAAGTATGAGAGACATACCCATCACCTATAGGTGTGACCTCGATCTTGATTCCAACCTGAGGTGGCTTATTCTGAACAAACATGAGGATGATGTGGAGCCTACACCCTCCAAGTCGACTTGACCCGCACCTTCCAAATTGTCTTGCCCCACACCATCCAAGTCATCCTTCCCCGACCCCTCCAAGTCATCCTCCTGCTCCACACCCTCCAAGTCATCCTCCTGCCTTGCACCCTCCAAGTTGTCCCACCCCGCACTCTCGGTGTCCTCTTCCCACCCCAAACTCTCATCATCCTATGAAATGGTATGAAAAACAATTAGTAATAGTTTATAACTAGCATAAAATTCAATTTGAAGGTTACCTCATCTCTTTGAAATACGACCATTCGACCCCGCAACTCTGGGTCTAAATATCACAAGAACTCTTTATGCCTGCCTGAAGTGGAATCACTACTACCCTGGAATAGGGTGTCCTCCTTACTCGCCTTACTCTTTCCGGCAAAAAGCTTCTTTGTGATACTCTTAAACTTATTTTACATCCTATTGAAAATAAGCACAAGTGAGTATTCATTAGTATGAAAAGTTAGAACTTATGAAAAATAATGTAATATAAAATTTATATGACATACACAATGTATGAAAACAATTACTCGTCAATTATAATCAAAATTAGGATCAATTTGTCCCCTTCTCCCCAAAGCACGTCATGTTACTTTTTTCTTCCTACGTTGGTGTTTCCTTTTCTCGAGAACTATTACATCATTAGCATCACCAAGTAAAGAATCTTCTGCCGAGTCTAGCTCTACATTAAATGAACTCAATAATTCATCTTCTTGGTAAAACTCATCGACATCTCCAACCTCTAATTGATAAGCAACATGACCAAGGGTGTGTAAACATTCCCAGGGATTCACTTTGTACACTACCCACCAAGCACTCAACTTTTCACATGGGTACGACATATAATACACCTTCTCGACTTGGTGATCAAGGATAAAATTCCCGCAACCATGTAGTCGTTTCGCATGTTTGACTTCAACCATGCCAAATTGGTTTTTTTTGAGTACCATGTTTGGGGTCAAACCCTGGAAAAGTTGTACTCGATTATATTTTTAATGATTCCATAATACTTAGTTTCTTGTTAGTTGTTACCGCCAGAGGTCAAGACGCTTCAAAATTGGTTGAATGGAAGCGAAACACATTCACATCATATCGACCGTAACTTTTGGCAGTAATGCTTCCGTAAGAGAGCTGATGCAGGTCCACATGTACATTGTCGGCTAGCACGCACTACAAACCATGCAGGTCTATAAGATAATTAACATAATAGAGTAGAATAATCTGGGTCACAAAACGGTAAGGATTTACATGTTCTCTGAACCAAGTGAGGAAACTAGACCCCCCATTTATTCCTTCCCGATGTAGCTTATCTAATTACATCTCCGTTGGTTGATGACCAGATGTCAAGTATTTCGAATCGAACATATTGTCATTGTAAATGAATAAGTAAACTAATAATCTATGAACCACCATCAGTAAAATAGAAAACTAAAAAGCATGCACTTACGTGAAATATAGTTCCATCTCATCCATACTATTGATGCTAAAATTGGTCGACAAAGTGCCACACTACACTGACATCGATCTGACGATCCAAAATAGTGTAGATGCCTGATCTAGACAACCAAATGCCAAGCAACATCGACGTCGCGTTCCGATGATCCTTGCCGTGGTGAGGAGGTTGAAGTGGAGTCACAAGGCAATCTGACCGCATCATAGGGAGTGGTCTGACTGGCCGAAAAGGGGCAGTCCGACCGGCGCTATGCCGTCGGTCCGATCAGCGGTGCATGCGGTGGTCCGTTCGGCCATCGGGGTAAAACTGCCTCAGGTTGCCAGCGCTCGTTCCGACAGCTAGGGCTTCGACCCAAATGATCTTGGGAGGTTAGCATGTCGAGGAGGCCCCTGTTGAAGACGAAAAACTCACTAAATCAACAAGAAAACCGATCTAGATAAAAAGTTATATAAAACCCATAACAAGGGTGAAATGGGAGTTTTTCGGATCAAACCAACAAAGAGCTCGCGACGTGGTCAAGTACGGGCTATTGGCCGATGAGTACCTCCCAAATGCAAGTAGAGTATGACGTGTAGTTAAAGATAACCTATCGGCTTGCACTCCAACAGAAACTAAACTTAGCATACCAAACAATGTATCTATATATCAAAGCATCGTAACTGCAAGATCAGACCTAATCAAGACAATTTTTAATTATGAGAAATCAATAACACTTCAACGCAACAGGCATACTTTATTCAGATGAATGGTATACAACATGAACAAGATACAATAGAATGAGATGTCGGACCTAACTGATGAAGCCTTGAACTATAACACCTAACTCACATCAATATAAGAGATCAAAGTGATGCTGCCTTAGACCTAGCAAATGCAGCCTTGAAGAATAGGGACCTGGTCAATATGACCGACGAGGTGGAGGGACTCATCTCTTCGTCGGAGATCGGAATGATGCATCCTGGTTCTGAGTGCCAAGCCCTACCATGATTAACCTTGGAAACCCATGGGTGTCTAAACCTAGATAATTATATGCATATTTATAGTCTGGAGACTTGTCGTCCAAGTAAAACCCATTGTAACTGATTCTGGATTTATCTTTATCTTCTCTCATCTTCATCGTCTTCCTCTTATCTGGTCATTCGTAACAAAAATGGACAGGCTTCGTTGAACAACTTTGACCGGCTCCTTGACTTATGTTGACCGTGTGGCATTCCTGGTGGTCCTAGGCCTAGCCAAATTTTGGTGTCAACACATGCCCCCCCAGTTTTAGAGCATTATACGGTAACTGGTACTTTTAAATTATCGGTCATCAAAACCTCTGTCATCATGGTCTTTCAAATGTCTTTTCAAATTTATCATTAGTAGTCGAAACCCTTCATCTTCTAGCACTTTATAAAACAATGTGCGGGGTACCAACTCCATATCATATCATCCTTTCTTCTTCCTTTTTGCATATTCTTCTTTGGCCATTCACGACTGTGATTGATGTTGCCTGGTCTGACACATCTACTTTCCTTTGTGGTGGCGTCGGACCAGGCTTCATCCCACATAGTTTTGTACTGGTGTTCTTTAAACCAAAGATTCTGTTCCCCTAATCCCAGGCCTACAAAGATCTCGACATTTCAAAAATTGTACTCATGATTACCTTTTTGTCGAACGTTGAAGGTAGTCCTACCAAATCCAGCAAGATTGTCTTTACCGGGTAGCCGAGGAGTTGTTTTTACTATATAAGTATCCCCGACCACTTCTCTCTTTTCTTATTCATGCTTCTTGCATACTGCTCTTCCTTTAGCTCTTGATCTCATCGCTGTTTTGCTTTAAGTGCCTTTACGACCTGTCGTGCTCGTCATCTTCATCTTTCTCGACAGCCCCGTACTCTGGTAACCTTAGCGATGGCCACCAATGATGTGATCCCCGAGGTAAGTTTTTGACATTCTTTTCTCTTTACTAATCTTTGGTTTTTTCTTGGTTCTTCTGCCACTTTTCTTCATTCTTTCCTTTTTCGTACTATTTCTTTTTATTTCTTCTCTACAAAACCTGAAGAACTAGGTTTTGATCCCCATGGCCAACCACCAAACTTATCACTTCCTAGGTCTGATGGGCAACCCCGATCCTACCGACATCATCAATGCTGAAACCAATCGAATCCCTTTCAAATGCTATTTCATGCTTTCCTCCGATTGGCATCTTAGCTTTAGGGCTTTTTCTTCCCCACTTTTCGGTTGGCGTGATTGGTACCTTAGGGTATCGGCTGTCAACCGTTCCTCTTAGGACGAAATCGGCATTGGCCACTGCATCAGTCTCTCTCTTGTCGAACCCTATAAGAATGAGCAGCTGCTTGCCACCGCGTGTTACTTTTGGTACGACACCCTCAATATCTTTGTTTTTTGTCATGGCCCGATGAGCCCATCCCTACTGGACATCTTTGCCTTGACTTCACTCTATATCGTCTCTCCTTGGAACCCCTTTTCTTTCTGTTCCAAGACATCCTACTACCTCGATGTGAAATCCATCAGTGACTGGAGTAAATACATTCTGAAGCACAACAAGAAGATCGGCCCCGTAGACGTTTGTGAGCACATGGCTTTCCTCAACCTTTGGTTGGAAAGGTTTGTCTTCTGTGGATCCACCCTAGGTCCAACTTCTCATCTTCAGTTCCATCAACCAATATCTCCTTGCTGCTACTTATCATCTCCTTTGCTAGGTATCAGCCAAGCTATCAGTTAGCGAACCTATCGGCCACTTCGGTGGTCCTTGGTTGGTTTTGTAGCTTTGGCTCAATATCTACACCGCCAAAGTAATCAACAATCCTCCCCTTGCCTCGATGGAATTCCCTTCCAATTATCCTGAGTTGGCCGATCCGACTTATCACCAATGTTCATCCTTGGGCAAGGCAGCCGCCTGCCGTTCCAATTTCCATATGTCCCCTGAATCTCTGAGCCTCTGTTTCACACGGTTCTACTATGACTTCTGGGACGATAGAACCATCTAGTTTGCATACGAGTTTTTATCTGAGTATGAATATCCCTGTCAGTTTCTCTTGGGCAATGTGTGCTGAGACGAGGAGACCACCAGAATCTTAAAACCTTGATCACTCCTTGTATTTTGCTTGTCAACTTTACCGTCGGCCACATCTAGAAAGCCTCATATGAATTTTATCATCCAACGGTCTGCTCATGGCAACTGGGATTCGGCCAGCTCCCACCTCACCTATTCTTCATTGGTCGAATCCAAATTCGTGGAGAGGTTGCAGATGGTATGGAGTATGATCACCTTTCCCGAATGGCCGATAAGGTCCCTTATGGTGATCTTGCACCATGGTCGGCGTGCTGCACCGACTCCATCGACTTTGTTCGGTGGTGGGACGAATGGGCAATGCACCTCTTCAATCAGCACTCGAAGATGTACTGTTAATGGCTATATCCTAGCTACATTGATGAGGCTTCTTAGGTAAACTCATTCAACTTAACTTTTTCATTTTGCTTGCTCCCCTGTTCCTTGTTTACCCTCATATTATGTAGGAGAAAGGCATAGATGCTCCTTCGATGAGTCGAAGCGGCAGGCCGATAGAATATGTGCCGATATGGGCCACTAGCATCTTTGGTAGTGGGTATCCTACCCCGACGGAGTGGCTCGCTAAGAGGAGAGTCACGGTTCTGGCTCGTAAGCGTAGAGCACCGAACGTAGTGGTGCGTTAGTCCACCAAAGCCCGCTCCAACTAGGTAATCCTTCTGACTTTTGTCCTTTGTCGCGCCTAGTGAACTTTTACTCTTCCTTCGCCAAATTTCCTTTTGAGGCATTTATTCGATTCCTTTCCTTTTTATTTCAGTCAATGCCGATCACCTTTCCAAATGCGCAAGCCACTGTCATTTCCGATGCACCTTCATCGGCTCAAGTATGTATACATCTTCGCGTCATACGTACTTTCTTTGCATCCCTGACATTTAACGCCTTTTCCTTTTCAGCTCTCTTCTTGAGAAACCAAGTTGAGATGTACCTTGGTTTCAAGTCTGTGATGAGTGATTGACAAGGTTTACCATCTGTGCGAAGGGGTCCCTCCGAAGGGGTTTAGAGGTGTTTTACCGAAGGGTTTGGAGTTCGCTGGCTGCAGCTGTGCAGCGGAGTGTGTCTGTCGGAGGGGTCCAGCAGAGCACAATGATATGTTTGTACCGAAGGGCTTGGTACTTTGGGCGGTACACCGAAGTGTGTACCGGAGGTTGTTTACCGGAGAGGTCTCCGGGGTACTGGAAACACTTGTCTGCTTGTCGGTGGTGCGTAGGTGACTTCGGAGGAGACGGACGGTTCGCAGCAAGTGAACCTAGGTTAAGTGAGAGGCTTGATGCCAGGCGAGCGGGGAGCTTAGTCATGAAGGCTACGTGGGGTCGAGGTCGGTCCTCGAGTCAAGGTGCGCCAGGCGAATGCAAGAAGTACGGAGGGTGGCTTCGGTTGAAGGTACCCCGAGGCAAAGTCCTCGAAGGCGAGGCACTTCGAAGGGTGCTCCGGAAGGAGTTACTTCAGAGTATGGTAGAAAAAGTCCTCAAGAATGAGGCAAAGCTTTCGAAGTGAGCTCCAGAGGGAGGCACTCGAAGGGACACCCGGCGAAGGTCTCGGAAGTCAAGTTGCATCGAAGGCATGGTCTGGATAAGGGTTTTTGTGGAGTGTTCTCGGGGATGAGACACTGCGAAGGGGTGCTTATAGATATGCTTCATGTGGAGGCCTTGGACAAAGGGACTTCGGAAGGTGGCGAAGATACTTCGAAGGTGGGGCTTTGGAGTGTGGCTGACTGGAGTTACTTCGGCCATGCATGGCTTCGGTACACAGACTAACGGAGTTCGAAGCTAGGAGTAGCTGCGAAGCCGTGGTGGTCCACTCCGGAGGTGATGGTGTAAAGGCTTAAGAGCTTTGACGGCTTCGGCTCAAAACCGTTAGTATATCGAGGACATACTTTGGTGAAGTGAAGGCCTTCGGGTTCGAAGATTGTCACCGAAGCTTCTGCACACTTCGTGTGCGAAGGGGGCTTCAGTAGATTCCACTTTGCAAAAGCTAATCATGTCTGCTATGCAAAAGTCGATGTTGTATCCTCTGTGAAGCTGACAAAAGAAGCCTCTAGTAAAGTAGACTACCATTTGTATCCCCTTGTATGGCTGAGACAAAAACAATGTAAACCCTAGGGGTAAAGTAGTCTATTCTCATTGCTGAGTTGTGCCTATAAATAGTGAGGCTGGCTAGGTCTAGGTAACACTTTGAAAATCCATTTTCAGAACTCCCAGAGCTAGCCGCCATTATCATGTACTCAGTTTTGTGAGTCTTTTGTGTTCCCTGTACTTGCAATGAAATTTTCATTATGTTGTTCATCTGTTGCTTGAACTTGTATCTGCTTTTTGTACTGCATGATTTGTTATTTCTGCCTTACAGTTTGTTCTGTACTCACTAGAGTTTTTGCTCTGTTTCATTTCTGATGAAGTGTGTTTGACTCCTGCTTATGAGAGTTTTTCAGTGTGTGTTCACTCTGTGTAAACTAGAGGCAAGTTCTCTCTGATTACTAGCGAAGCACTGTGCGAAGTTTGGCTCAAAGCCTATTTTCTTTCCTCGGTCGATGTCCTCAGCACAGTTTGCTTAGTGTTTGTTTTATGACCTCCGAAGTACGAAGCCTAGTACTAGTTTCTAGTGCAGATTATCTATTCGGAGCCCTCAGAGGGAAACATACTCTTACGAGTACTAGTGCGAAGCCTGCTCGAAGGCACCTCGTGTGTGGAGCCTGCACTAACTTCACTGAGTTGTGTTTTGGGGTTTCTGAGTGTGAGCGACGTCTCCTTGTCTTTCACCTTTTAACCTCTTTGTGAAGCAGTTGATAGCAAAAATGGCATTAATGGTTAAGATTGTCAAAATATCAATTTTGGTAATTTGGGCCGAAAATACACATGTCCCTGGTCAGGCCGAAGCCTTACAGGGCCGAAGGACCATTAGGCTATGGGCTCCGGAAGCTTCCAGCTAGCCCACGGCCTTCGGCCAAGAAGCCTTCGGAGGTCCACGCCACCGAAGCTTCGGCCCGAGGAGCAGGCTTCAACGGGCCTGGCCGAAGGCCCACTTCGGCTAGAGGTAGAGTTGGACATGATTCTGTCTAAGTCTTTATCTCTGTTCAGCCAAATTATAGCAGATTAGATTAGAGGTCTAGCTCCTATAAATGTAGAGACGAAGCTAGTTCAGAGGCCCCCCCAACACAAATCAAACACAAAGCCCTAGCGTTGATCGCATTTACTTTATCTTTACTTTCTGTACCTTTTCGTGGGTTTGCCTGGAAGCCCTTTGATGGCCACTTTGGAATAGTGGTAATCCTTGTTACTTCGCTTGTGAAGTATCCATTAATCTACGTAATAGATTGCTATCGCCTTATTACTTCGCATGTGAAGTATCCGCTAATCTGCGTAACAGATTGCTACCTTCGCTACTAGTGCAACACTTGGCAGAATTCGGTCCTCAGGCCGAATTAGTACTTCGAATCTTATCTATTGTAGGTTACCTACGTTCGGAGCTACTTCGTCGGAGGTGTCCGGAGCTGAGAGATCAGTTTTGGAGGTTGCAGAACACCCTTCGGCGAGACTTTTGCTTTGATAGCGCGCTCCGTCAGTAGACGTCATCACGATAGGCTTCGCTACGCTCGCACCCTACTCCGACGAAGTCACGTTTGCGCGTTGCATTTGAGCCACTAACTTGTATCTTACTGTATCAAAGACTTCGCGCCGAACCCTGCTGTTCGGAGGTGATTGTCACGTCCAGATCCGTTCGGAGTTCATCTTCGGCCAGATCAGTCCGAACATCGAAGGTACCCTTTAGCGGGACACTTCGCACTAGACGCCGAAGGTTCACTTCGGCAATCCCCTTCGCACCATACTTCGAAGCAGATAGGCTTCGACCGGTTTGCTGATTTATTTTGTTTAATATATTTCTTTTGGCTAATTGGATTATTTTGTGTGATCTGATTGCCTCGCGACTCCACTAGGGATGGCAATGGGGCCCCGTTCGCCGATCCCCAACGGGGATTTCCTCTATTAGGGGACGGGTATGGGGAAATCTCATCCCCGCGGGGGACAATCGGGGAAAAATCTATCCCCGTCGGGTGAAGCGGGGACGGGGATGTTCCTCTACTCCCCATCCCCGTTCCCCGTTAATATACCCGCGAAAATTAAATGTGGGTCCATATTATATATATATACATATGTATGTATATGTATGTGTATGTGTGTATATGTTTGTGTGTATATACATGTATGTATATATATGTATGTATATATATATGTGTGTATGTATATGTATATATATATGTGTATATGTATATATATGTGTATATATATACCTAAACTGGGATTTTCTCCCCGACGGGTACCTGAATCCCCGACGGGGAGCGGGGATGGGGAAAATCTATCCCCGAAGCCGGGGACAGGGAGGGGGAATGGGGACCCCTCCCCGCCGGGATCTCCCCGTTGCTATCCCTAGACTCCACCCTCCTTACCACGGCTAAGGGTAGTCAGAACACGACGTTGGTGCTGTGTTACGCTTAGGCTTGTCCCTAAGTATCCGCACACTTTTGTATCGTCGAGCTGACCCAAGTGCGGGGGCACATTTTCATGTCAACACACTTTTTGGCAACTATGCTGGGGAGAAGCTACGCCAACAAGACGGGTATGTCTACATCGGCCACCGGTACATCTACAACGACTACTTCATCTACACCACCAATGGACACCATAGGAGGCGCGGATATTGACAACCGCAACATCTTAACACCTACTCTTGAAGATATTCCCGCAGAAGATCGAGCAGAGATCGAGGCAAAAGTTGAAGGCGCTCCAAGTGACACGTGCAGGCTTCATCAAGCGCGATGTCATCACCCCCGACCTTGCTCGGATCCAGGTAACACCCGTATCGCCTCGTTTACCTTCTTTAGAAATCAAGCAGAGAATAGCCGCATCAGTAGATAAGGTCGTTAGCGCTTCGCTAGTTAACCATTTAGATTTGGCAATTAGCTCCCAAGTAGAGGCGACTCTTAGAAGGTTCGGCTTCACTAAGGCCGTACCACTAGTCCCTATTGCTAGTATACCTCTGGTAAATCATGTATACAGCAAAACTGACGGTAGCACTGGCAAGACCGTTACGTCTTTGGTCTCAACACCTATGGCTGAGACTAGTCATTATGCTTACAGCCAAACTAGCACTGCGTACCACGCACCACCACCACCTACGTCGATACCAGCCCTTCCCATGCTACCCGCGCCACATGCGCCGGCACCGGGGCACGAGCATGTCGTACAACTAGCACGTAGGGAAGAGGCCTATGGCCGACACGCCGACATCCCGCCACGTGTCATGCCCCCGCATGAGAGAACGTGTGCTAGGTAGCAGGCCAAGATGACCTAGAGGAGCGGATCTGTGTGCTATTCAGGGAGTGTGCTGGCTTTGTGCCTAAGGGTCAGGTTAGGTTTTACCATAAGCCATATCCCGATCATCTCGATACAATACCCTACCCCCGCGGCTATAGAATCCCTGAATTCACTAAGTTTGACAGCGACGGTAGCAAAACCACACTAGAGCACGTTAGTCAATTTTTAGCACAGTGTGGAGAAGCTAGCGGGACAGATGCTCTAAAAATTAGACTATTTTCTCTCTCGCTATTTGGCACCGCTTTCACTTGGTTTTCGGCGCTCCCGCCGAACTCCATTCAGACATGGGATGATTTAGAACGAAAATGTCATGATTACTTTTACACAGGCGAGACAGAACTTAGGCTTTCACACTTGACATCGATTAAGCAGAAATCTAACAAGAACGCCTCTGAGTACATCAAGCGTTTTAGGGATACTAGAAACCAATTTTTCAGCCTTAATATTTCAGAAAGAGACTTGGCGGAACTAGCTTTTAATGGGTTGCATTCCAAGATTAGAGAAAAATTAGACAACCAGAACTTTTTAGAAGTTAGCCAAGTCTTGCAGCTGGCTCTGGTCCAGGAAGGCCGAACCAAAGATAAAAAGTTTATTAAAACATTTAACAAACCTAGGGCTGAAATCCACATCATGGAATGCTCCAATGAGGAGGAGTCAGAAGAGGAGGATTCGGCCGACATGTACGCGACCGAATAGGTGTGGAACGCTAAGAGTAAACCTATCACTTGTTCTGAATTACGGCCATCTCCCACGAAGAATCGGCCTAGTGAGGTCAAGTACTCATTCGATATAACTAAGTGTGATAAAATATTTGATTTTATCTTAAAGAACCAGCTTCTCAGGTTGCCTAAAGGTCAAGTCATTCCGTCTGCCGATGAGTTGAAGAAACATCCATACTGTAAGTGGCATGACTCGCATTCACATAATACTAACGATTGCAATGCTTTTTGACGACATGTTCAATCAGCCATAGAAGAAGGATGATTGAAAATAGACCACAATCTGAAGATGAAGCTGGACAAAGATCCTTTTCCCGTCAAAGCCGTCGACCTCGGTGAGAAGAAGGTATTGGTTCGGCCAGAACAGGTCGAGTCGATTGAAGGGAAGGATATAATTGTTGGAGAGCCGCGCACTCACACACTCATACAAAAGAACCACGAGGTGGAAGTGTGGAAATAGAACATTAACATCCCTTCTGCTAAGGCTCACAAGAGGCTGAAGGTAACATACAAAATGTTGTTGAATAAGCATCAAAGAAAAGCCAAGGAAGCAGCCTCCCCGCGCTAAAAGACTTAGTCAACCAAAGGGCCCAAGACTTCTGGAGGGTGGCTTCGGCCACAATGGCCGAGCCCTCCTCGTGATGGCTTCGGACCGCAGTGGCCGAACCCTCCACACGGCGACCTCGGGCCACAGTGGCCTGACACTCCGTATGGTGGCTTCGGACCTCAATGGCCGAACCCCCCATACAGTAACTTCGCCCCCAATGGCCGAACCCCGCACCGCACTGGCCAAACGTACCTCCAGCCTAGCAGGATCCCTCACTTATATGGTCCGAGACACCATCGACACTACTAAACCCCCCTCAGGGTAATGGGTTCGTCTCACAGTGGGTGAGGACACTGGAGCCGCCGATGGCTCCTCCGTACAGCTGGGCAGGAACTCCGTGGGCTCCGTATGTATCACGGCTGGAGTACCCTCCGCTACCTAACACTATGCCTTGTTTTCCTTCAGAGTATTATGGATGGCAGGAACAAACAGATGCAGCAGAGGGAGGCATCGTCCACAGACTATCCGTGGTACCTCCAAATCGGCCCGCGCGGAGCGAAGTCGGAGGATATAGGTGCGAAGAGGCCGACGATAGGGAGTCCGAAGCTATCACAGTCAGAGTGGGGTCCCAGGAAGTCCCAATCCCAAGGCCTTGTCACCGAAGGCCGATGGAGGTGAGTCCCATGTTTCGGCCGGAGCCCATGCCAAAGCCTGGTCCGATCGGCCGAACGAGGCCGGTCCGACTGCCGGGTCCGCACCGAAGGACCCTCTGAATACAGAGTGCGCGAGGCCAAGGTGGGTAGTAATACTTTAGCCAGAGTTGACAGGAACCAGGAAGTAGCACTTGGCACCAAGCCACAACCATATTGGGCACCTCCAAGCATGTCCAAATCACAAAAGCGACGTCAGCAATGACTACAGGCACAGGAGATGCACGAGAAGAAAGCCGAGGACGAGCGCGGCGCTATCTTTGAAGAAATCTTCCCTCGGCCAACCACAAAATAGGTATGGAGGATAAAGCCGGTTGAGATGACCAACCCGGCTCCTAGTCCGAGCGATGATGATGACGACATGCTCGACAATGACTACTCGCCCGTCTCCAACGGGCCCACACCCCAAGCGATGGACATCAACGTCGTCACGCTGCCCGCCGAGTTCGCCCTACCGCAGGACAAGGCCGAGGTCGCTCAGCTAAACCTCGGCCCACACAACACCATTTTTGAGAAGCCCGAGGACTCGGCTCGTCATCTAAAGCCTCTCTATGTCAGAGGTCACATTGACGGGAAGCCGATTTCCCCGATGCTTGTGGACGGCGGCACTACCATTAACTTAATGCCTTCTCGTTATTGAAGAAACTTGGTAGGGATGAGGATGATCTGAAGAAGACCAACTTGATGCTCAACAGATTCAATGGCGAGAGTTCCGAGGCCAAGGGCGTACTCTCCATGGAGTTGACAATGGGCAACAAAAGAGCGGGTTTCTACTGGCCGACTATGACTGAGGATTGTTTTAAGTATTATAGAGGGTGTGAAGCATGTCAAAGGTTTGGCAATGTTCAGTTGGCTCCTACTTCATTTCTCAACCCTATTGTCAAGCCATGGTCGTTCCGAGGTTGGGGTCTATACTTCATCGGCCAAATTCACCCTCCTTCCTCAAAAGGGCATCGGTTCGTGTTGATGGCGACGAATTACTTCACCAAGTGGACCGAGGTTGTGCCTCTCAAGAACATGACTCACAATGAGGTACTTGACTTTATCTTGAAGCACATCATACATAGATTTGGCATTCCTCAAACTCTCACTACAAATCAATGTAGCTCATTTGTCTCTAAAGAAGTAAGGGACTTCACCGAATATTATGGTATTAAATTGATAAACTCTTCACCCTACTATGCTCAGGCCAATGGTCAGGTCGAGTCTAGTAATAAAACCGTGATTAAGCTCATTAGGAAGAAAATTTAAGAATTCCCTAAAAGGTGGCATAAAGTGCTCTCTGAGGCGCTGTGAGCTTGTAGGATTGTGAAGCACGGTGCTACCAAAGTCAGTCTATATGAGTTGGTATATGGACAAGAAGCCGTTCTACCTATAGAAGTAGATCTAGGCTCTTTAAGAGTGTTAAGGCAATATGGCTTATCGGTCGAAGAGTATGAAACTCTTTTGAAAGACAACCTAGAAGAAGTGATCGGTAAGAGATTGAAGGTATTAGAAGCCATAGAAGTAGACAAGAGGAGAGTAGCTAAAGCCTACAATAAGAAGGTTAAAACAAAATCATTTCAAGTGGGGGACTTGGTTTGGAAGACGATTTTGCCCTTAGGCACTAAGAGTCCCAAGTTTGGTAAATGGTCACCTAGTTGGGAAGGCCCTTTCAAAATAGCCAAAATCGCTAATGGCAATGCATATGTGTTAGAATCTCTGTAAGGAGAGCGGTTTCGAAGAGCTTTGAATGGTAGATACTTGAAAAGGTATTTCCCAAGTGTGTGGCAAACAACGTAAAAGGTGTCGAAAGGCCGATATGGAAGGTATCATCTTTAGCTCATTGTGCTTTTAGTTCGCTTAGTTCACTAAAAGGCAGGGGGGCATGTGTTGATAGCAAAAAATGGCATTAATGGTTAAGATTGTCAAAATATAAATTTTGGTAATTTGGGCCGAAAATACACATGTGCCTGGTTAGGTCGAAGCCTTACACGACTGAAGAACCATTAGACTATGGGCTCCGGAAGCTTCCAGCCAGCCCACGGCCTTCGGCCAGGAAGACTTCGGAGGCCCACGCCATCAAAGCTTCGGCCCGAGGAGCAGGCTTCGACGGGCCTAGCCGAAGGCCCACTCCGACACTTTGGCAGAGGTAGAGTTGGACACAATTCTAGCTAAGTCTTTATCTCTGTTTAGCCAAATTATAGCAGATTAGATTAGAGGTCTAGCCCCTATAAATGTAGAGGCGAAGCCAGTTCAGAGGCCCCCTCAACACAAATCAAACACAAAGCCCTAGCTTTGATCGCATTTACTTTATCTTTACTTTCTGTACCTCTTCGTGGGTTTGCCTGGAAGCCCTCCGACGGCCACTTCGGAATAGTGGTAATCCTTGTTACTTCGCTTGTGAAGTATCCATTAATCTACATAATAGATTGCTATCGCCTTATTACTTCGCCTGTGAAGTATCCACTAATATGCGTAACAAATGGCTACCTTCACTACTAGTGCAACACTTAGCAGAATTCAGTCCTCAGGCCGAATTAGTACTTTGAATCTTATCTGTTGCAGGTTACCTACATTCGGAGCTACTTCGTCAAAGGTGTCTGGAGCTGAGAGATCAGTTTCGGAGGTTGCCAGAACACCCTTCGGTGAGACTTTTGCTTCCGTAGTGCGCTCCATCAGTAGACTTTGTCATGACAGGCTTCGCTATGCTCGCACCCCGCTCGGGATGAAGTCACGTTCGCGTGTTGCGTTTGAGCCATTATCCCGTATCTTACTGTACTAGAGACTTCGCGCCGAACCCCGCTGTTCGGAGGTGATTGTCGCATCCAGATCCGTTCAGAGTTCATCTTCGGCCAGATCAGTCTGAACGCCGAAGGTACCCTTCGGTGGGACACTTCGCACTAGACGCCGAAGGTACAATTTGGTGACCCCCTTCACACCATACTTCGAAGCAGACAAGCTTCGACCGGTTTGCTGATTTATTCTGTTTAATATATTTCTTTTGGCTAATTGGATTATTTTGTGTGATCTGATTGCCTGGCGACTCCACCCCCCTTACCACGGCTAAGGGTAGTCGGAACGTGACGTCGGTGTGGTGTTACACTTAGGCTTGTCCCTAAGTATCTGCACACTTTTGGATCGTCGAACTGACCCAAGTGCGGGGCATGTTTTCGTGTCAACAGAAGCCTATTCTCGGAGCTGTAAAATACCTCCGAAGGGTGTATTTGAAGCCTGTTCTGTAGGAGGCTGAAGTTAAAACAGAACGCTAGTTTTAGCCTGAAATTTTAAAAGCTCCCATTCACCCCCCTCTGGTTGCCCATTTCGGTCCAACAATTGGCATCAGAGCTTGGTTAAGACCACCAGTTGACCTTAACCAGTTTTGTGATCTTTTGACGACATGGATAGAAGTATTAAAATACCTTTGTTCGATGGGACTGACTTTGCCTACTGGAAGGTGCGCATGGAGGCTTACTTGTTAAGCCAAGGAAATGCAGTCTAGGAGATTGTGGACTCACAATACTCCATCCCAGAGACTCAGACTACTCAAGCCAAAAAGGATCAGTATAACGCTAACTCCAAAGCAAGAAAGATACTATTCATTAGCTTGAGTATTAGTGAGTTTGATAGGGTTCAACACCTAAGGAAAGCTAGGGAAATTTGGACTACACTCACTATTTTTCATGAGGGATCTACACATATCAAGGCTAGGCGACAAAGCACATACAATCAACAGTATTAGCTATTTGTGCAAGCGCCCGATGAATCTATAGATGACATGTTTTCTCGCTTTGACGCAATAATGAGTAATTTGTGGTCCAATGGGACGCTTGCTTACAATAGCCATGATAGGGCTATCAAGCTTCTCTATGCTTTTGATCGTAGCATATGGGAAGTGAAGATATCCAGCATAGAGGAGTCCATAGGTTATGACACATTGACCTGTGATGAACTCTTCAGCGAGCTGAAGTCCATAGAGATTGCCAAGACATCTCTTGTAGTGCACAGAAACTCTTTGCCTCAGCCCTTGGCACTGGTTTCTAGCTCTACCCGTGGCACCACTGTAGAACCAAGCTCATCTGGCACTTGTGTTCTAGTAGGTGGTTTTGCTTTGTCCTCCCTGGTCGTCGTTACTAAGGAGTGGGTGGATACTCTAGATGATAAAGAGCTTGCTCTCATTGCTAGAAGATTCATCCGTTTTCACAATGAGAGATGGGATCAGAGGAGAAGTGGCTTTAGTGGTTGTTTTGAGTGTGGTGACACTTCTCCCATCAAGTCCAATTGTACTAAGCTCAAGAGGAGAGACGAGAGTGAGCGCCCCAAACACTACAAAAGGAGAAGAAACCCTATGTGAAGGGTAAGCGCGACAAGGTGGCTAAGAGGGTAGCCAAGGCCGCTTCTAGACATTTTGTCACGGCATTCAGCGACATCGACACATCCTCAACTGAGGAGTCAAGCTCTGATGAGGAGGAAGAGTCTCCAAGGAAGGAGGAGAAGAAGGAGAAGAAGGCAAGGTATTTCACCGGCCTTTGCTTCATGGCCGACAACACTCACATCGGTAATGAGCTAGACTCATCTGAGGTACCACTATCCTACGACGAGCTTTCCATTAAAGTTGATGAACTGAATGAGGTAGTTCTTGGTCAGGATAGATTACTTGTTCAGGCCGCTAGAGATAGAAAAGACCTTAGACTTAGGCTAGAATCTGTATCTACTGGTTATGCCATGCTTAAGTCTAAACTTAATGATGTTGAATGTGAATCTTGCACTATTTTCATGAGTGAGCTTGCTCAGTTGCGTTCTGTGCATGCTCAAACTATTGATGAGCTTGAGACTGCACAAAAACAGCTGTTGGTGGTGGAGTCTGTAACTATTTCTTCTGATGCTTGTTCAAATTATCCTTTATTGATTGATAACATTAATTTGAAAGATAAGCATGTTAAGGAATTAGAGGTTAGATATGAGCGTGTTGAGTGTTCTAAGGATGTGCAGCCTGCTTGTCCCACCTGCATCACCCTTAAGGACCAACTCAGTTTTGCTAGAGGGCAAGCTGAAAATCTTATGACTAAAAATGAATAACATCTTTCTGTGGTTAGCAAATGTACCGAGGGAAAGGGTAGGATGGATTTGCTCTTGGCCATGACCAAGATGTGTGCTGACAAGGCAGGGTTGGCTCTAGGTTTGGGTTTTGAGAGAACTCTTTCATACAGTAAAAATAAAACTATTTTATTTCACCCATTACCTTAGAGAGAGAAAGAGCCCAGTTAGATACTCCTTCAGCCAAAAAGCCTACCCAAATTCCAAAGAAAACCCCTCCCGTGCCAAGAAAATTCCTCCCAAGAAGAACTCTCTAAAGAAACCTATGGAGCCTGTGATGATTGCTCCTTTGACCCATGAGGGTGCCCCTAGGAGAGTATTTCACTGCTCTTACTACCAAGCGGGTGGGTCATTTGGTTGGGTTTTGTTTCCGTCGCATCAAGTATGAGCAACGTTCTCAGGCGTTGAGATTCCAGGACATGCATTACCCATCTCTAGGTATGGATGAGTCTGAGTTTTACTCATAGCCAGCTTACGAGGCTCCCCGATCTTCTTAGAGAGGTTTTGCCCCTCGTGGTGTTCACCCTGATTCATATGGTGCTAGACCTCGTGTTAGTGGCTTTGTACCTCGAAAGGTTGGGAGACCTCGTCATGCGTCTGAGTTGCATCATGTAGGTAGACCTCGCACTTTGCATCACCCCACTTTATATGTGCATGGATAGTCTACTTTTACTGTGCCTACTGCTTGTATCTCCCAGTGCTGGATGCCTCTTCATATTTTCACTCACCCCAGCACTGAGCGATCGAGGTTTTCTCGTTTTATGTAGGTGACAGACCGAGGCTTGGAGGGCACGTGGATCATGGACTCCGGTTGTTCACGCCATATGATCAGGAATGGAGCATGGTTCTCCATCCTCACCTCAACCAAGAAAAAGGAGCAAATCACCTTCGGCAACAACTGAAGAAGTAGAGTGAAAGGTAAATGTGTGGTAAGAATCAAATCGAATTTCACTCTAAAAAATGTTGCTTTGGTTGAAAACTAGGGATACAATTTGCTTTTGTATCCCAGTTGCTTGATGAGGGCTTTGAAGTGTGATTCCATCGTGATACTTCGCAAGTACTCAATTCTGATGGTGTTTTGGAAGATCTTTAGAGCTGGGAGAGTTTTTGGAGCTGATTTTTCTGAGTCATCTAGTTCTTCTCACTGCTTAGTTGCACATTCGACTTCTGAGCTTTGGAAGTGGCCTAGGAGACTAGGGCATATGAGCTTTGAGTTGCTCGCTCGTTTGAGCACCCTAGGTCTGATCTGAGGATTGCCCAAGCTCAAATTTGAGAAGAATTTAGTTTGCGCTCGTTGTCGACATGGGAAACTGATTGCCGCCTCACACTCACCAATCACTATGGTGATGACTGAACAACCCGAAGAGATTCTCCATATGGACACTGTAGGTCCTTCCCAGGTCAGTTCTTTAGGTGGCAAGTGGTATGTTCTTGTCATTGTCGATGATTTCTCTCACTACTCTTAGGTCTTCTTTTTAGCTAGCAAGGATGAAGTGTTTTCACACTTTTGGAGCTTAGCTTTGAAACTATTTACTGAACTCCTTGGTGCATTGAAGTTCATTCGAAGTGATAATGGCACCAAGTTCAAGAATAGTATCTTTATTGACTTTTGCTTGGAGCATGGCATAGAACATCAATTCTCTGCTCCGTGGGTTCCTCAACAAAACGGTGTTGTTGAGAGAAAGAACCGCACTTTGGTTGAGATGGCTAGGACGTTCCTCGATGAGCATAGGACTCCTAGAAAGTTTTGGGCTAAGGCTATGAACACTGCTTGTTACATCTCAAACCAAATTTTCTTGCGCTCAATCTTGAACTTGACTTCATATGAGCTACGTTTTGGGAGATAGCCCAAAGTTACTCATCTTTGAGTATTTGGATGTCAATGTTTTATCCTAAAACGTGGGAATTTGGAGAAGTTTGAGTCGCGATCTTCTGATGAGATCTTTTTTGGTTACACTACCCATGGTCATTCCTATTGTGTTTTCAATTTGGAAAATAACACTATCATCGAGTCATGTGATGTGACTTTCGATGAATCAACCCCATGTGTTAGCTCTTCTTTTGAACAGGCAAATGAACACGGTATGGAGTAGACCATCTTTGAAGACGAAGATCCCGGAGTGTTCAAGGATGATCCCCATCTACCCTCAACATCGACCCCCGAAGCTGACCCCGCTTTGACCACTTCGGCAAGAGGCCCCCAAGCTACTACCTCGACATCAGTCATCTTCGATCATTCACCGGCAGAAGTCGAGGGGGAGACTGCATCCCACCGCGAGGCTCCTCATCACATTAAAAGGATGCATCCTCCCGAGCAGATCATTGGTGAGCTTCATCAGAGGGTAACACATTCTCATGCTCATTTCTTTGATTCTGGTTTTGTTTCTTCTTTTGAGCCCTTATATATGAGTCATGCACTTTCTGATTCTAGTTAGATCAATGCCATGCATGAAGAACTTGAAAATTTTGAGAGAAACCAAGGCTGGACACTTGTAGATCCCCCTCCTAATGTTCATTTCATTGGAACTAAATGGATTTTCAAAGACAAACAAGGGGATGATGGGATTGTTGTTAGAAACAAAGCTAGACTTGTAGCTCAGAGTTATTCTCAATTGGAAGGGATTGATTTTACTAAAACTTTTGCACCAGTTGCACTGTCTATAGGCTATTAGGATTTTTCTCGCTTTTGCTGCATCCCGAGGATTCAAACTGTACCAAATGGATGTGAAAAGCGCTTTTCTTAATGGCTTCATAGATGAAGATTTTTTTGTAAAACAACCCCCTAGATTTGAAAACCCCAAATATCCACATAAAGTCCTTAAACTTCATAAGGCTCTTTATGGAGTCAAGCAGGCCCCTCGGGCTTTGTATGATAGACTTAAGTCTTTTCTGCTTGAACGAGGGTATTTGATGGGTTCTATAGATAAAACCCTTTTTACTCTCAAGCATGGCAAAGAGTTCCTTCTAGTTCAGATATATGTTGATGATATCATCTTTGGTGACTCTTCTCATGTTTTGGTTGCCGAGTTTGCAGATGCCATGAGCAGAGAGTTTGAAATGTCCATGATGGGTGAACTCACGTTTTTCCTTGGTTTGCAAATCAAGCAAAGCAAACAAGGTACCTTTGTTCACCAGACGAAGTATACCAAGGACCTGCTCAAGAAGTTCGACATGGCTGATGTGAAGCCCATCGTCACTCCAATGGCTACCTCTGTAGCATTGGATCCTGACGAAGATGGAGAAGCCGTAGATCAAAAGGAGTTTTGAAGCATGATCGACTCCCTCCTCTACTTGGCTGCTGTTGGGGGAAAATAGTTCATCCTCAGGGTCTCTACAGTAATAAGACAAAGGCAATATACTAAACTGAAGTTCCAGTATTAACTCTTGTTTAATACATGATCAAGTTTGAAGAATCAATGCAAACTTCTGTTCGAAGTATAACTTCGAAGGTCGAATCTTCAGAGAGCTTATCTGCCAGCAAGGATGGAAGACTTATCTTCTTTCTGATTAGATTAGTCCTTTACCATTTTAACCCTATTAGGGGTACCAAATAGTTTCCACTATGTCGGTTGTAATTGAGGGGTAAAAAGGTCTTTTCCTTAAGATTTTTACTTATAAATACCCTCCATCTTACCCTGTAATAGGCATCGAATACTCAGTTATTCAATACACAACTTCGAACTGCTTCGAGCTATTATCTAATTCGGAGGCTTGAAATAGTTCATTTCACAAACACTTCGTTTGTCAGTTTCTAATCTCTGAAAACCTGTTAGCGTAATCTTTTACGCCAACAGTTGGCGCCGACCGTGGGGAATCTAGTCTAAAAAACTTCGTTCTCTACCAAGTTCTCAAAACCATGCCTCCTAAGCGGAGTTCAGGTGGTAGTCCTACTTGGAGGTCCCCTCAGACCTCCAGAGCAAGATCTTCGAACACAGTCGAGGTCGGAGGACCTTCAGTAATTCCTCCACCTCAGACCCCCGAAGGGAATTCCCTTCCTCGAGCATACAGAGTCCCTCCCCAACTCCATCTATGCTTCGGCCAGACGAAGTCCCTCCTCCAACTCCAACTGCGCTTCGAACTGACATGTACAGTTCTCAAGACCTAGAAGATCCTTCCGGAAGAAATGAAGACGGTCTAGGTGACATGGCAACCCAGATGGCCAGTCTCCAAGCTGAATTGGCGAGGTGGAGGCAAGAAGCTGCAGATAGGCTTCGTTCTCAGGCCACCCGGTCATTCCCAAAGTGCCTCAAGATGACGATCTTCCTTATCCCGAAGCCCCAGAGAACGCTTCCTTCGATAGCGAGTCTCCGCTGCATCCTGAGTTACATAAAGTGCGCTTCGACCCTAAGTTTAAAACTTCGAAGCTCTGTAAGTACTCCGGAGAGGAGGACCCAGGGGAGTTCTCCTGTTCGTATGCTTTGGCAATTGAGGCCAGTGGAGGAGTTCGAGACACCATGGCCAAGTGTTTCCCTCTTGCTCTCGAAGGGGTGGCTTTGCGTTGGTTTTGGTTCCTGAAGCCGGGATCAATTAGACCTGGGAGCAATTAAGGAGGAAGTTTATAAGTAACTTTTAGGGTACCTTCGTACCCCAATGTCTACGGGAAGTCTTTTCCAGGTGAAGCAACTACCTGGAGAAACTTTAAGTCAATTTTTCAAGCACTTCGCTCATACAAAGTTGCAAATACAGGGGCTGTCTACGTCCTACGTGGTTGATGCAACCCGAGAAGGAGTTACCCATGCGGGCCTCCTTGATAAACTCCATTGGAAACATATATCCTCTATAGCATAGATGATGGCTTATTTTGAAGAATATGCTAGGTCAGAAGAAGGGTGGCTCCGAAGAACAGCTTCAACTCTGTCAATCCTGCAAGAAGTCAAGCTTGAAGTAAAGACTTCAACACCTTCGCAGGGGCCTAGCATCGAGGTCCAGCATGATAGGTGTCGGGGGCAAAAGCATCCAAGTTCCTAAGTCCTGAACATTGCTCCGCATAAATTTGCCCCTAGAAATCCACAAGCTTCGGAAGCAAGACCAGCGGCTGGAGGCCGCCAGGGAAGCCGGCTGGCAAAGCCCAGGCCTTCTTCTACTGCGTTCATGGTGAAAATCGGAGTCACGCTACTGATGCGTGCAAGTCTATACTCGCTTTAAAAGGCGAGTACCTCGAAAGAACCTCTGGTCGAGGCACTACTGACTGAGTCCCTCCCAAGGCACGTGCGGAGCCTGTGCAGGCTGTCGCACGCGTAGACAACTTCGACCCTGCAAGGCAACCTCCGGTGGTCAATATTATGCCACCTCCGAAGCAGGAAGATGGCCAAGATCGAGGCAAAAGGGTAGTCCTCCCCATTTCCGGAGGAGGGACCCTCGGCAGTATGTCGATGAGATAGCGAAGAGAATATGTCTGGGAAGTGGGCCATATTGGAACTTCTTCGTCTGCAGCTACCATGCCCGAGTGGTCCCATGTGTCGATATCTTTCTCTGTAGATGATGCAGCTGGTATGAACTTTCCACATGTAGATCCCCTTGTTATTACTGTCGATATAGCAGGTACTGAAGTTCAGAGAGTGCTTGATTGATGGAGGGAGTTCAGCAGATATCATCTTCGTTCAAGCCTTCGATAGCTCTGTATCTCTAGGAAACATCTCCTCCCTGCAGCTCATCCCTTGCAAGGCTTCGCAGGACCCCCTCTTGATGCCCTCGACCAGATAGGTCTAGAGGTTGCTTTCAGAGAGGGGCTACTGGCAAGGACGGAGGAAGTGATTTTCAATGTTGTAGATGCCCCTTATGCAAATAATGTTATCTTCGGAAGGGGCATGTTAAATCAGTTTGGAGCCATGGTGCATCATAACTATTTATGTATGAAGATGCCCACGCAAGCGGGTAGTACTCACTGTCTTTAGAGATCAAGCCACTACGCGAAGAGCAGAGTATGGTCATGGCCCCCCTCTCGACCTGAGACAAGTGAACAATGTACAAGGTAATCCGGAGGATATCTCTACTCCAGGTGAACCTTCAAAGAAGTCCTTCCCAAGACCCAGCCCCGACGGAGAAATTATAACGAAGGTTATTGTCAAAGACGACAAAGACTATTCTTTTCAGTTCGGCAAAGATTTGCCTCCAGAAATTGCTACTTCCTTAGAAAAGGTAGTTGAAGAAAATTTGGATGTCTCGGCTTGGTCTGATGAAGACATTCCGAGAGTCAGTCGAGATATCATTGAGCATAGCTTGCTTGTGAACCCGAGGGTTCGACCTGTTCGACAAGGACTTTGGAAGTTATCTGTAGAGAGGGCCATCCTTGCTAATGCAGAAGTGGAAAAATTGTTGAAGGCTAGGATCATTAGAGAAGTAGCTCATATGGAGTGGTTAGCCAACCCTGTCTTCGTCAGAAAGAAATCCTCCGGGAAGTGGCGCATGTGTATTGATTTTACATCCTTGAATAAAGCATGCCCCCGTGACCCCTATCCCATGCCCTGAATTGATCAATTAGTTGATTCCACTGCTGGTTCGAAGTTATTGAGCTTCCTCGACGCGTATTCTGGATATCATCAAATCTGGTTAAAACGCGAAGATGAAATCAAAACAAGCTTTGTAGCTCCTTTAGGAGTCTTCTGCTATGTAAGAATGACTTTCGGTTTAAGAAATGTTGGGGCAACTTTTTCGAGGTTAATTGCTAAAGATCTAAGTCATCAAATAGGCCGCAATGTATAAGCCTATATGCATGATATTGTAATAAAGAGTGCTTTAAAGCACCAACATAGCTTAGACTTAGCAGAAATGTTTGATAGCCTTCGGGCATGTGGAGTCCGTCTCAACCCCCAAAAATGTATCTTCGGGGCTCAGGCTGGAAAGTTGTTAGGGTATCTAGTTTTGAGTAGAGAGATTGAAGCTAGCCCTACTCAAATAACTTCATTACAAAGGATTGCTCCTTCAGAAAATTTAAAGCAGGTGCAAAAGCTAACTAGCCGTCTAGCAGCACTTAGCAGATTTCTAGCAAGGTCTACGGAGAGAAGTTTGCCTATTTTCAAAGCATTGAAAGGGTCCAAAGATTTTGCATGGTCACCAGAGTGCCAAAGAGTTTTGATGATATTAAAAATTATCTCAGCAACCTCGCTACACTCACTGTGCCCGTTGCGGATGAAACCCTACTCCTCTACCTTGCAGCTACTAGCTCCGCTGTTAGTGCAGTCCTTGTCAGAGAAGTTGATTTCAATGGGAAGTTGGTACAGAATCCAGTCTATTTTGTATCCGAAGCATTGTTGGAGTAAAAACAAGATATTTTGAGCTTGAGAAGTTCACATATGCTCTGATAATGGCTTCGAGGAAATTGAGACATTATTTTCTAGCACATAATGTGATTGTACCAACTTCGTTTCCCTTGGGAGATATGCTCCGAAGCAAAGATTCTACGGGAAGAATTGGAAAATGGGCTGTTGAACTAGCACCCTTCGGCATCTCCTTCGTAGCAAGGACAGCAATCAAGTCACAGGTGGTGGCAGATTTTGTGGCAGAGTGGACTCCATCCGCAGTATGGGCTCTGGAGAAATCAAATGAAGGAATTTGGACTATATACTTCGACGGAGCTTTCCAAGCGTCTAGAGCAGGCATCAGAGCAGTAATAATTTCGCCTTCAGGGCAAACAACAATGTACTCTGCAAGGCTCAACTTTAAGTCCACCAATAATACAGCGGAGTATGAAGGAATTTTGTTAGGACTTCGAAAGGCGCGTGCTTTGGGTGGTACAAGAGTTGTTATTAAAACAGATTCTCAAATTGTAGTAGGGCACGTCGATAAAAGTTTTCAAGTTCATCACCCGCATCTTGCAAAATATTTGGAAGAAATCCGTAAGATCGAATGCAACATTCAAAGGGATTTCCATCCGAAGTATACAAAGAACTGAAAATATGCAAGCCGATACCTTAGCAAAAGCCGTAGCCAGAGCTATGGACATTCCAGAAGGAGCCTTTTACGAAGAGCTTACTTCGCCTTTGGTGCCACAAATCCCTTCTACATAGGTCCTTTGCATTCGAAGCACTGATTGGCGGAGCTCAATTATGGAATTGTTGCAAGGTGAAACAAATTTGCTTGAAGGTCCACAGCTTTCGAGGTTGAAGTTAAGAGTTCGAAATTATCGTGTAATCAATGGTATTCTCTACAAGGCCGGAGAATGTTCCCCTATGCTCTGATGTATATCTCAAGCCGAAGGTCAAGAGATGCTCCGAGGAATTCATGAAGGCCTTTGTGGTAGCCATCTGGCCCCTCGGGCATTGGTAGGAAAAACACTTCGCCAGGGGCTTTATTGGCCTACAATAGTAGCTGGTGTGGAGAGCTTAGTCCGCACATGCCAAGGATGTCAATGGATGGGAAGACGAAGTCATCGTCCGCCAACAACTCTTCAAGTCATTGCTCTAGTTTGGCCCATGGCCAGATGGGGCATGGATCTCATTAGCCCCTTCCTAGTATCAAAAGGAATCTGAAATTCACAGTGGTAGCAATTGAGTATTGTTCTAAGTGGGTCAAAGCAAAACCCCTCATAGCTATCACTTTGAATAATGTACAAAAGTTTTTCTAGAAAAATATTATATGCAGGTTTGGAGTGCCTCGATAGCTCACAGTCGACAATGGGACACAGTTTGATGCAGAGCCCTTCAGGAAGTTTTGTGAAGATCTTGGCATACAAATATGCTTTGTTGTTGTGCGCCATCCTCAGTCTAATGGAGCTGTTGAAAGGGCCAATGGTAATATCTTGTCAGGGCTGAATCGAAGAATAGTAGGGTTGGCAAAGGGGCTATGGACCAAAGATCTCCCGAAGATTTTATGGTCCATTCAGACCACTCAAACAAGGTCCACAGGCTTTACTCCTTTCAGATTATTATTCGGAGATGAAGCTATGACACCGATAAAGCTTAAAGGAGGATCTATTCACACCACCGAACCTGAAATAGAAGGAGAAAGGCAAGCTTCGCTTGATTTAACAGAAGAAACAAGGCTTCGAGATGTGGCTAATTTGTCGAAATATCAACAGCAAACGAAGACTTGGTATGACTTGAAGGTTAAACTTAACGAACTTAAACCAGGTCATCTAGTTTTGCGAAGCGTTATAGCACCAGGGAAATTAGGAAATAAGTGGGAATGTCCATACATTATTCTACGTTCAGGACGTCCTGGTTCTTTTAAGCTAGCCAATTCAGAAGGAGAAGAGTTAAATCATGCCTGGCATGCGGAGTACCTAAAGTGATATTTCACATAGGGGCTCCTTGTAATCATCTGTAAAAACTTTCTGAATTAATAAAGTTCATGGTTCAGATAATGCCTACCTCTCAAACACTTCCTACTTCTAGTGGACGCACTAGAGGAACGAAGTTGGCTGTGAGGGAAGTGTCATTCATTTGAACCAATTTTGTGGACTTTGAACCACTGGTTTGAAGCTTCCGACGAGGTGGGAAAGTCATAGAAAAAAGGATTCCAAGCCACCGGCTTGAAAGCATCCGTAAAAAGAGTCCAAGGAGACCAAATGATATGGATTCTAGGCTCCAGCTTGAAAGCATCCGTAAAAAGAGTCCAAGGAGACCACTATGCGAATTCCGAACCACTGGTTTGGTAGCATTCGCAAAAAGAGCCGAAGAAGGCCAAACAAAAAAGACTTTGAGCTGATAGCTTCGAACGTCTGTAAAAATAGTCCAAAGCGACCAATTGTTTTGGATACTAAGGTATCTGAAAAACTATTCCAAAGTGACTACATTCAAACAAAAAGGTACTAAGTTACCAGTTTTCAGACTCCAAGTAGTCGAAGACATTTTTTGAGATTCTAATCAATCTCTAAGTTCTTAATGGGGCTCTGAGCCTCCAAAATTGTACTCCTAACCAAAGTTATTTTCGTTGCGCATAACCACCTTCGACCAAATTTCGAAGTTGCTTACACCCAAAGAGGGGCTGGGAAGTAGGGAGACAATTTTGAAACTTTAATCTTTATCATTCAAACAGATTACATTACATCATGAAAAGTCTGTATCTATACCAAGAAGGAAACAAAGACCTCTTCGATCCCTAGAACTATCGCTAAAGTTAGAGTGACTAGTTTTGGAGCCAGGAGTTTTAATAACTTTGCGTTTAACTCTTTTCTCTCCTTTCGAAGCTCGGAAATCCTTTTATTCCTGCTGAAGTTCAGCCCAAGTTCGAAGTCGCTCGGCTACTCTCCCAGCTTCGAAGTTGTTTAGGTTTCTTCTTTGTTTGTTCTTCAGCAGTATTCTCTTCTTCAGACCATTCAACATCTTTAGAAGATGAAGTTCCCAAGTTAACTTCTTTCTCCTCCTCTTTAATGTAAGATAATATATCTTTGCATATTTCGGGCGCAATCATACCGGAGCTTTCTCGAGGAATCAAAAATCGAGGTCGTTTGTGAGGCCTTGGAATTTCGAAGGTAGCCCATAGCAGGCGAAGCTCTTCGTTAACCTCTAACACTTCGAGATCATCCATAAGAGGTCGGAAAGCCTAAAAACATTTCCAAATAAGTCTTTTCATTCATAAAAGATGAAAGCATAAATTTTTACATGTTCGGAGCCCTAAACAAAACTAGACCTTCGGGTCTAGCGGAGGCTTGCTACTCGAAGCTTGCGACCGAGCTTGTTTCTGGCGATGTCCTTCATCAATCCAAGACTTGATCGTTGATCAACCTTCGGCTCTCCAAGATGCTTGGAAGGCTTGCCAAGCTGCGGCGACGTCTTCAGAAGGGTTCAATAGCGAGTTGTCGTCGAAGGTAATGGGAGCCGCCCCCGAGTCTGGTGCTACTGATAGCCTTAGATCTTCGTAGTAGCGAAGTATTTCGAGAGCGGATACTTGGCCGGAGATTTCTCCATACCGAATGCCCGCAGTCTTCATCATCTTCGTCGCTGCCTAGATCATCTTCAACCTTCGCAGCAGGGGGACGTCGCCAGTCGAAGGTAAAGTCCAAGAAGTACCGAAGTATTCCAAGATACCCCGAAGGCTATCCATGGTCTCTGTAGCTACCTTCTCGGACTTCACCTTGTCTTCGGCCAAAATATCCCTTGACGAAGACAGCTCGTCTATCAAAGAAGATAGCCTGGCTGTCTCCATAACCAAGGAGTTCTTCTGACCGAGCAAGTTGTTGGCCCCTTCCATTGAATTCGCCTGCTCTACCCGGAGCTTAACCAGCTCGGCCCCCGCGGTCGCTTGCTACGTCCGCATTCTCTCTACTTCAGCCCGAAGCACGATTTGTTCAGCTTCAAGCTTCCGATTAGCAGCTTCCAGACCAAGTCTGGCTTTCCTTTCCGCTGCTACCATTTCATCCAAGCTGGAAGTTCAAATTTTGGAGCTATCAAGACTCCCTTGGAGGGCAGTTATCTTCTCCTTAAGACGATTGCATTCCCGCTCGTTCGAAACAGCTGTAGCTCGATCCAAGACTATTTGCTGCAAAGGAAAAAGCAATGTGAGTAAACTATTTATAAGCTGAAACTAACCCTATTATTGCAGATACTTCATACCTGGTATAGCCACCAAGTCAGTCTCACCGACTTCGCGATTGGCTTGAGCCAAAGGCTCTAGCAGAGTTCGAAGCCCGGTCCTTCGCTCTAGAAAAGGAGCTAAGAGGGGGAGCATTGACAAGGCTTGTTGATCGTCTTCGTTGGGTGAAGGGTCAGAGCGCAGCGCTGCATCCCCGGAGGCATCAGTGGATTGCCCCCCTTCTGCGGACTGGCCCCCGTCTGTAGATTCTGACGGAGTCAATCTAGAGTTCGGAGCAGGAAAAGGATCCATTTTCCCTTTACCTTTTCCGGGCCCCATTTTTTTAACCCCCTCCGGAATTGACTTCGGAGATGTTGAGGTTTCAGGCACAGTCTTCGCAGCAAGGGTCATCTCCATTGGAGTAGACCCTGCAAATTCAAAGGTATTATATATTGCATAATTTTGCAGGATATGAAGAAAAAGGTGCTTTAATGAAGCTTACCTTCGAAACCCTGCCGACGAACGAGTATGGGGCTACTTGGAGGGTCGAATGCCCCCTCAAAATATTCGTCAGATTTGGAGTCATGAACCGAAGGATTAGCTGTTGGAACCTCTCTTGGAGCAACAGTCACCACTTCGTCCGGAATCGAAGCTTGATTAGTTGCTACTTCGACTCCACCTTCAGCAGCAGGGGCTTCTTGGCTTGGCAGGCTTGGCAGGACATTCAAACTCCCGGCCTGTTCGAGGTTGTCTTATGCAGCCGGCACGGCTGTTGCGTCACCAGTAGCCGGGACTTCGACATTTGCTTGCACTTCTTCATCCACGGTAATAAGGTATATAAAGACCCTTTGCATTTCTCTTTCTCCTTCATCGTTAGATGAATCTGAAGACGAAGCAGCGGACTTGGAAGGGGCCACGTTCTTGGGTTTATGGGCCAACTTCTTCACGGGAGTCTTGGCTGGTGCCGAAGTCCCAGCCTCGGATTTCCTCTTCTACGGACCAGTCTCAGAAGGAACCCAGTCTGGAAGAGAAGGGGCGACGATTCTGAATACGCCTCATACCCGGTTGAATCGCTCCTAGCTGCCTACCAGCTTCACCCTCCATTCTTTTTCAGCGGGGGTAGGAGCCCCGAGAATCTTTTCCGAAGTCCGAATGACTTGCTCCAAAGTCAATGAGGCTTGTGGAGCTGAAAGATAAGTTTTTATTTGTCATGTCATTTTTTATGAAATTATCATACATGAAACATTTTGTAGTTTTCGAAGTTACCTACAGATCTCGAACTCGAAGAAATTTTTTGGATTCCACCCTCCGGATCCTCTTCAAGTTAACAGGCCAATTGGCCATCAGAGGCGGAATCTGGAGCCCGATGAACTCCTCCGCTAAGTCCTGCATGCTCATGCGGCGACTAATCCTTTGAAGTAGATTGAGACGAGCTTCGAGCTGGTCGGGGTCTAGATGAACTTCGGTTTCCCTTCGGAAGTATATATCTTGTAGAGGCCCGTCCAAACTACTGTCTACTCCCACTTCGGCGTAGAACCACCGAAGAATCCAATCTATGTACCATCTGGCTTTGATGGACTTCGTTGGAAATCACAGTTGGAACTCATCCCGGAGTCTGAAGTTAATGCTGTCGAAGGCAACTACAATCTTTTCTCCTCCGGAGCCCTGGTAAGTCTTCGGCTGGCAGGAGGCTTTTTGAAGTGCTACGAATATTTCTGCTCTCCCTTTGCAGCCTTCGGCTCGCAGCACCCACTCGAAGATAGCGAGGCGCGCTATCGCATTTGGAGAAATTTGAGGAAGAGTAACGTGGAAAAGATCTAGTACCTCCGACAAAAAGTCCACCGCTGGAAGCCCCAACCCCGCTTCAAAGAAGGCTTCGAAAACGACTACTTCTCCGGGCCGAGACGAAGGGATGGGCTACTTCTGCCAGCAAGGATGGAAGACTTATCTTCTTTCTGATTAGATTAGTCTTTTACCATTTTAACCCTATTAGGGGTACCGAATAGTCTCCACTATGTCGGTTGTAATTGAGGGGTAAAAAGGTCTTTTCCTTAAGATTTTTACCTATAAATACCCCCATCTTACCCTGTAATAGGCATCGAATACTCAGTTATTCAATACACAATTTCGAACTGCTTCGAGCTATTATCCAATTCGGAGGCTTGAAATAGTGCATTTCACAAACACTTCGTTTATCAGTTTCTAATCTCTGAAAACTTGTTAGCGTAATCTTTTACGCCAACAACTGCTATGAGGCCGGACATACAGTTCGCTGTATGTCTGTGCGTTCGTTTTTAGGCTTCGCCACGAGCTTCACACCGCCAAGTGGTAAAACGAATTCTCAGGTATCTCAAGCATACCCTCGAATTTGGCATTTGGTACTCTGCATCTTCCTCTTTGTGTCTTCATGGTTATTCAGATGCGGATTTTGCTAGGTGTCGAATTGATAGGAAGAGTACCTCTGGTACTTGTCATTTTCTAGGTAGTTCTCTTGTTTGCTGGTCTTCTCGCAAATAGTCTAGCGTTGCACAATCTACGGATGAGGCCGAATATGTTGCTGCAGCTAGTTGTTGCTCATAGATTTTTTGGATGGTTTCCACTTTGCGGGATTTCGGGTTAGATTATAAGAGTGTTCCACTGTTTTGTGATAACACTAGTGCGATTTGCAATGCAAACAACCCGGTTCAGCACTCTAGAACCAAACACATTCATGTGAGATATCATTTTCCTAGAGATCACAATGAGAAGGGTGATATTGAGCTTCAATATGTTGATACCCAGAACCAGCTTGCCGATGTTTTTACAAAACCCCTTGATCTGTCTCGATTTTCTTATTTGCGTGGGGAACTTGGTATTTGTCATCCTTATGCCATTATGTGAGGGGAGCATGCCTTAATTGTTTTGCATTGGCTTCATTATGATAAATTGTTGATGCATTTAGTTGCTATTATATGCCTTTGAATAATTGCCATTATCATGATGTCAGTCAGATCTGATTAATATATCTACCTTCATTATGAGCATGATTTTAATTTACAAAATTCCAAACTTGATTACTGCTTAGTCTTGTCTCTAGCATGTGTTCACAGAATTGCTTTTGCTATCTTTTATCTACTTATAGTTAGCAGCCTTTACATTGGATGCTAAACTGCAACTTGAAAATAATGCTGCTTTTTCATGGCATTATCCAAAATTAGTACACAACAAAAATCAATATCCATGATTTATGTGCTAAAAATGAAAAGATCCAGGTGGGTTTGCTTGTCACACTGTTTTATTCTAGACTGCTTACCATTGCACCTTGGTATGAACTCGGATAACTTAGTGTCTTCCAAAATCACTTCCTTAAGCTTCTGATAGTCTTTCTTAACCTAGACTTGTCTTGATTAGAAAGTATAAGGTGGACAAGCTAATAACCCCTGGCAATATAAAAAGAATTGCAAGTATGAATCATTTGATTATCAAGTTTGCTAAATGCTCCATAAGATTGGTCTTGCTTTCCTGTGTAGAAATTGGTTAGCATTCGAAGTTCTTGTTTTCACTTGTCTAGATGATTAGTCTAAGTGGTGATGCTTTTAATTTCAACAATCTAAAAAATTCATGCCCCAACCATTGAATTTGGAATATATTAACTTGAGCTGAGCATCTGAGCCTGAAATTATGATGTGGCATATTCTTGCACTATATGTCATCAAACTTTTCACCGTTTCAAAACCTTGCATCTTTTACTGCTCCTTGATTCTTGTATTGCCAAAGGGGGAGAGCATGCCTTGTTGCCTACCAAAGGAGGAGAACAAGTGATGAAATTCAAAGATGGAGAGAATTCTTATGCTGCTTGCTACTTAGTTTTCATGCTTTGCTAAAGGGGAGTTTATGTCAAGGGAAACAAATTATTTTATCAAGTGATATGATTTGGCTCTTTTCTGAGTTTTTATGGTCACTTGTGTGCTGAAATTTCAAATTTTCATGAACTTGAATTTGGTTGTCAATGCACTCATCAAGGGGAAGATTGAGAAACCAAGTTGAGATGTACCTTGGTTTCAATTCTTTGGTGAGTGATTGAAAAAGGTTTACCTTCTATGCGAAGGGGTCCCTCCGAAGGGGTTCGGAGGTGTTTTATCGAAGGGTTCGGAGTTGGCTGGTTGCAGCTGTGCAGTGGAGTGTGCTTGTCGGAGGGGTCCAACAGAGCACGATGATATGTTTTTACCGAAGGGCTCGATACTTTGGGCGGTACACCGAAGTGTGTACCGGAGGTTGTTTACCGGAGAGGTCTCTAGGGTACTGGAAACACTTATCTGCTTGTCGGTGGTGCGCAGTTCACTTCGGATGCGATGAATGGTTCGCAGCAAGTGAACCTGGGTCAAGTGGGTGACTTAATGCCAGGCGAGCGGGGAGCTCAGTCACAAAGGCTGCGTGGGGTTGAGGTCGGTCCTCTAGTCAAGGCGTGCCAGGCGAAGGCAGGAAGTGCGGAGGGTGGCTCCGGCTGAAGGTACCCCAAGGCAAAGTCCTTAGAGGCGAGGAACTTCAAAGGGTGCTCCGGAAGGAGTGACTTCGTAGTATGGTGGACAAAGTCCTCGGGAACTGAGGCAAAGGTTTTGAAGTGAGCTCCAGAAGGAGGCACTCGAAGGGACACCTGATGAAGGTCTCGGAAGTCAAGGTGCATCGAAGGCATCATCCAGACAAGGGTCTTCGTAGAGTGTCCTCGGGGATGAGACACTGTGAAGGGGTTCTTTTGTATATGCTTCATGCAAAGGCCTTGGACGGAGGGACTTCGAAAGGTTGCGAACATACTTCGAAGGTGGGGCTTCGGAGTGTGGCTGACTTGAGGTACTTTGGCCATGCATGGCTTTGGTACATAGACTAATGGAGTTCGAAGCTAGGAGTAGCTGCGAAGTCATGGTGGTCCACTCCAGACGTCATGGTGCGAAGGCTCAAGAGCTTTAACAGCTTCAGCTCAAAACCTGTCATTATATCGAAGACTGACTTAGGTGAAGCGAAGGCCTTAGTGTTCGAAGCTTGTCACCGAAGCTTCTGCACACTTCGTGCGCGAAGGGGGCTTCATAAGATTCCACATTGCAAAAGATATCGTGTCTACTCTGTAAAAGCCGATGTTGTCTCCTCTGTGAAGCTGACAAAAGAAGCCTCCAGTAAAGTAGACTACTATCTGTACCCCCGTGTCTGGCTGAGACAATAACAGTGTAAACCCTAGGAGTAAAGTAGTCTATTCTCATGGTTGAGTTGTGCCAATAAATAGTGAGGCTGGCTAGGTCTAGGTAACACCTTGAGAATCCATTTTTAGAACTCCTAGTGCTAGCCGCCATTATCATGTACTCAGTTCTATGAGTCTTTTGTGTTCCCTGTTCTTGCAATGAAATTTTCATTCTATTGTTCATCTGTTGCTTGAACTTGTATCTGCTTTTTGTACTACATGAGTTGTGATTTCTGCCATACAGTTTGTTCTGTACTCACTAGAGTTTTTGCTCTGTTTCATTTCTGATGAAGTGTGTTTGACTCCTGCTTGTGAGAGTTTTTCATTGTGTGTTTGCTCTGTGTAAACTAGAGGCAAATTCTCTCTGATTACTAGCGAAGCACTGTTCGAAGTTTGGCTCGAAGCCTGTTTTCTTTCCTTAGTCGATGTCCTCAGCACAGTTTGCTTAGTGTCTATTTTCTGACCTCCGAAGTATGAAGCCTAGTACTAGTTGCTAGTGCAGAGTATCTGTTCAGATCCCTCAGAGGGAAACATACTCGTACGAGTACTAGTGCGAAGCCTGCTCGAAAGCACCTCGTGTGCGAAGCCTGCACTAACTTCGTTGAGTTGTGTTTTGGGGTTTGTGAGTGTGAGCGAAGTCTCCTTGTCTTCGACCTTTTAACCTCTTTGTGAAGCCTGTTCTCGAAGCTGTAAAATACCTCCAAAATAGACCTCAGAAGGGTGTGTTCGAAGCGTGTTCCTTAGGAGACTGAAGTTAAAATAGAATGCTAGTTTTAGCCAAAAATTTTAAAATCTCCCATTCACTCCGCCTCTGGTCGCACATTTCGGTCCAACACTTCTTTCCTTGCCGACGCGTCTATCCAAGCGGCATTCGACCAACCAGTCGATGACCCAACTGGCACCCAATCGGCCACGATCACTGGGGATTCTACTACAGAGACCGATACACTAGGGTCATCATTGTTGATACTAGTGTAACTGCTAGTGTCGCCGCCATGACCGCAATAGTCGGGGCTGATGCACCGAAAGGTGGGACGGGGGCCACCATCATTGTCGGTGCCGAGATCGATGCTGGGGTCTCTCTTTCTGATGGATCTCATTAGGTTCTTTCCTTGCTTCATATTCTTATTGTATTCCGCATGCCTAAAACTGGCTTTAACTACAGCTGATGCTGAACACCATGGACTCATCTGCCCCCCAGGACAGTCTTGAAGAGGAAGGGTCACACACCCTTCTGATGGCTGTAGAAGAGGATGATATTGCCGCTTCTTTTGATGATGGCGCTCTGCAATTGGTTCCCCTGCCAGGCCTACTGACGTAAGCACTTTTGTACTTGTTATCTCAGTGTGCTTGCCTCTTGTCTAACTTTCTTTCTTCCTTCAGTCCTTCATCCTAAAATTTCCCTTTGATATCGGACCATATCTTGTGGATGAAGAATTCACCGGAGCCCCTTCGTCGGCCATGGCTTAGCTGTCCCCAAAGTAGAAGCAAGTTCTATCGGACCTGCTACACCACTTGTAGGATCCAGTGGAGGTTTTGGTCAATGACATGGGACTGATAAGGGCACATTTCAACGACGTCCTAGAATCCCTCTCCCCGGAGTTGGTTGAGGCCCTTACGCTGGCCATGTTCCTGGAGTTCCATCGGCCGGACGTGCAGAGGGCACTGAAGAAAATGGCCAAATTCGTTGGTTGCACATTGCAGTGGGAGGCGGTTAAGATCCACGACGAGGCGGTACTTGCTGAAGGTACCTTTTGATATTGCGTTCAGAGCGAGTCATCGGCCACATCGCTAGAGCTTTAGCAACTGTGGGCAGAAAAAGACAATCTAACCTCAAGACTAGACGAGGTCTGGTGAAGATTGCGGAAAAGGAAGGTGTTCTAGCCTCCTTCCTGACTCAAATCGATACCTAAGAATGTTGACTCACCGGTGTCGTTCGCCATGCGCAGTGCCGATACCGTCGAGACATCCCGGGTGTTGATAGAAAAATGGCATTAATGGTCAAAATTGTCAAAATATCAAAATTGGTACTTTTGGCCAAAAATATGCAATTCCCAACACAGGCTGGTCCGACCGGCCATAGTAGGCCTTTCCGACTGACCATGGTACCTCAGTCAGACCAACCATATTGCCCGATTAGATCGGCCTAGTCCGAGTCCGAACCAATTTAATTGGTTTTTTGGTTGTTTTGATCTCTAATCAAATCTTAACGACTTGGATGCATACTTTAATAGATTTAGAGTAGAATTAAAGGCCAGGAATGACAAGACCACCCCCTATAAACATAGGGGTAAGGCTGATTCAAAGGGCTCTGTCCAATTTGAAATCAATCTAATCCACTATTCCCTTGAATCGTTCTTTTTCATTTTTTATCCTTCCTTGTCCTAGGAGTACCTAAAGTATGTCCATCTTTGTAGGTTTGCACCATAAACCTTCCATCCATCATGTCGAAATTGTGGTAATCCTTGATTCACTTATGAATCATCCGTTTAATCCCCATAACATACTTTTATCGGATACTTTGGGTAATTCGGTATTTAGGCCAAATTGCTTCTAATTTCATCTGTTTTGCAGGGGTCAAAGCCTTCATATTCATCAACAAAAGTCCCCCGCACCGACCTAGATCAACAGAGGGATCACCGAAAAGCCAGAGGCCTCACTGCCCCCCTATCGGTCTGACCGACCAACCCTAGCCGGTCCAACCGAGTTGTGTCGGCACACGCCGGTCCGACCATCGGTTGTTGGATCGGTCTGACTGACCATGAACAACTGGCCTCATTCAACTTCACCTTCACCCACCGGTGCAACCGCCTACACTCCATTGGTCCGACCGACTTAGCTTGGCCGGTCTCACCGCCCTCTGTACTTCGGTCCAACTGCCCCGCATTGGTCAATTTTGATCATCTTTTCACATTTTAGCCAATTGGATCGCATCTGTGTGGTGTTGTTTAATTGCCTAGTGACTCCACCCATCTACCCCCTTGTCACAGTCAAGGGTCATCGGAATGTGGTGCCAGCGTCGTGTGACATTTAGTGGGCCATCCCTAGGCGTATACTCGGTTTTGGATCACCGAACTGACGTCTGTGATGTTTGGCACTTTTTCGGGAGATTTTAGTGTCAACAAACCTTTTGCGACTCCGTTGGGGAAACACACGCCAAGAACAACCATGTCGGTGACGGGTACGACTACTACGGCTACATCTACTATACCCTCTATGTCGACGAACATGGTGAGGAGCGCAGCGATCAATAACGACAACGCCATCCTCCCCACCCTAGAAGATATTTCCAGAGAAGATAGAGAGGAGATTCGGGCCAAGACAAGGGAGCTACATGCCATCATGCTAGGACGCTACACCTAGACTCGCATAGGCTTCGTCAAGTGCAACACCGATCTCCCCAACATCTCCATGAGCAAGGTAACATCCCCTCCCCCTCTCTAACCTAGACATTGAGCAAAAAATAGCTACAATTGTAGATCAAGCAGTTAGCACTACATTTGTGAATTGTTTAGGCACTGAGGTAGACTTTACGATGGAGGCAATGTTTAGGAGATTCGTCTTTTCCGAGGCCGCTTCTCCATCTCTGATTGCTAGAGTACCCCCTGTTCACCACATATAGTAGAACCGACAGGAGTACGAGAAAAATATAGTGTCTATGGCCTCGCCATCCATGGCTGAGAAATTTTTTCCTCTATCGGTTAGACCGGCCTTTAGGCTGGTCAGACCGGCTATTACACCCCTGTCCAGGTGAGCCTAACGACCGGTCATACCACGCCCACCATAGTTCATGCACCACCGCCAGTGCCCATGTCACCTTTGCCCGCACTTCCTACGCCTCCTATTCCCACATACCCGCATAGGCCCGAGAACGTTGCATACCATGAGTCGGCACAAGAGAAGTATAACCAAGAGGAGTTGTTTGGCCGACACACCAGGATACCAACACGTGTTGTGCCCCCACACACTAGGCACCCATAGGATAGAGGTGTAGACGACATAGATGAGCGTATCCACGCGTTGTTCAGAGAATGTGTAGGCTATGCACCACGGAATAGGACTAGGGTTTACCATAAGTCATACTCTGACTATTTTTATACTATCTCATATCCTCGCAGTTTTAGGGTTCCCAAGTTCACTAAGTTTAACGACAAAGAAAGAAAAACCGCTTGGGAGCATATAGGTCAGTTTCTAGCGTAGCGTGGAGAAGTTAGTGGGTCGGATGTATTTAAACATAGGCTATTTTCCTTGTCATTGTCCGACACCGCTTTTACTTGGTTTATGGTGCTACCGCCGAACTCCGTATAGACTTGGGCCTAGTTAGAGCAAAAATTCCATGATTATTTTTACAGTGGTGAAACTGAACTTAGACTCTCGCACCTAACATCGGTTAAGAAGAAATTTAATAAGAGCATCTCCGACTACGTTAGGTGATTTAGGGACACTAGAAACCGATGTTTTAGCTTGAAATTAAAGAGAAGCTAAATGGGCAGAATTTCTTAGAGGTCAATCAAATCTTGCAGAAGGCTCTAGCGCAGGAAGGTCAAGTCAAAAATCAAAAATTCACTAAGACATTTAGTAAGCCTAAGGCTGAGGTACATGTCATGGAGCACTCCGATGAGAAATCATCAGAAAGTGAGGATGACTCAGCTGATATGTACACCACGGAGTGGACTGTGTCTAAAAATTCCAAGCCAATTACTTGCTCTGAGCTACGGCTATCTCCCACTAAGAGTCGGCCTAATGAGGTCAATTACGCTTTTGACGTGACCAAATGCAATAAGATATTTAACTTTTGTTGAATAACAAACTCCTCAGGTTGCCGAAGGGTCACGTCATTCCTACTACCGATGATTTGAAGAAACGTGCTTATTGTAAGTTGTATGATTTGCATTCTCATTCTACTAATGATTGCAATGTCTTCCATCGACAGGTTCAATCGGCCATAGATGAAGGACGGTTGAAGTTGGACACTATTCCTAAGATGAAGTTGGACCAAGACCCCTTTCCCGTGAACACCATTGACCTTGACTGGAAGAACGTGATGATTCATCCCGAGCAGGCTAAGTCGTCTAAGGGGAAAGTAGCCAGAGTTGGAGAGCCTCGTCCGCAAATGCTTGTACCAAAGAATCCTGAGGTAGGAGTATGGAAGGTGAACACCAATGTGATGCCCTCGGCTAGATCTCACAAAAAGCCAAAGGTGACATATGAGATGCTACTCCAAAAGCACAAGAAGAGGGCCAAGAATGCGAGTACTCAACCATGACTTCAGACAAGGCCAAACCATCCATGGATAAATTGGTTCTATCCCAAGTATGCGAGGTTCATAACACTTTTGGAACAAATGAGCACAGCGGGTGATGGCATTTTTAGCCGATAGTCCATCACACCACAGGGGCGACTGCCTCAACATGAAGAAAAGAAAGATAAGCACTTCGATGAGGAATCATTAGAAAGCGAGGATGACTCGGCTGATATGTACACCTCGGAGTGGACTGTGTCTAACAAGTCTAAGCTAGTTACTTGCTTTTAGCTACGGCTGTCTCCCACTAAGAGTCGGCCCAATGAGGGTAAGTACGCTTTTGACGTGACCAAATGTGATAAGATATTTGACTTTGTGTTGAAGAACAAACTCCTCAGGTTGCCGAAGGGTCACGTCATTCCTACTACCGATGATTTGAAGAATCACGCTTATTGTAAGTGGCATGATTTGCATTCTCATTCTACTAATGATTGCAATGTCTTCCATCAACAGGTTCAATCGGTTATAGATGAAGGACGATTGAAGTTGGACACTAGTCTCACTAGTTTTCCAAAAGGAAGGGGCATGTGTTGATAGCAAAAAATGGCATTAATGGTCAAAATTTTCAAAATGTCAAAATTCGTACTTTTGGCCGAAAATATGCAATTCCTGGCATAGGCCGGTCTAATCGGCCATATTAGGCCTGTTCGACCGGCCATATGGGATTAGTCAGACCTGCCCAGTCCGAGTCCGAACCAATTTAATTGGTTTCAGGTTGTTTTGATCTCTAATCAAATCTTAATGACTTGGACGTGTACTTTAATCAATTTATAGTAGAATTAAAGTACAGGAATGACAGGACCACCCCCTATAAATATAGGGGCAAGGCCGATTCAAAGGTCTCTCTCCAATTCAATACCAATCTAATCTACTATTCCCTTAAATCGTTCTTTTTCGTTTTTATCCTCCGTTGCTCTAGGAGTAGCTATAGTACATCCATCTTTGTAGGTTTGCACCATAAACCTTTTGTCCATCACGTCAAAATTGTGGTAATCCTTGTTGATTCACTTGTGAATCATCTGTTTAATCCTTGTAATAGATTTTTATCGGTTACTTTGCGTAATTCGGTCTTTAGGCTGAATTGCTTCTAATTTCATCTGATTTGCAGGGGTCAAAGCCTTCATCTTCATCAACAAAAGTCCCCTGCACCGACTTAGATTGACGGAGGGATCACCGACAAGCTAGAGGCCTCGCCACCCCCCTATCGGTCTGACCGGCCAACCCTAGGCAGTCCTACCTAGAAGTGCCTACACACGCCGGTCCGACTAGGTTGTGTCGGTACGCACCGGTCTGACTGCCGGCTATTGTTCGGTCCAACTGACCGTGCGCAGATGGCCTCGGTCTCCTTCCCCTTCGCCCTCTAGTGCAACCACCTGCATCCCATCGGTCCGACTGGCTTAGCTTGGCTGGTCTGACCGCCCTTTGTACTTCGGTCCAACCAGCCCCTCCTTGGCCAGTTTTGATCGTCTTTTCACACTTCGGTCAATTGGATCGCATCCCTATGGTGTAGTTTAATTGCCTAGAGACTCCACCCATCTACCCCCTTTTCACCGTAAGGGGTCGTCGGAACGTGGCGTCAGTGTCATGTGACGTTTACTGAGCCACCCCTAGGCATCTACACACTTTTTGTTCGCCAAACTGACGTCAGTGAAGTTTGGTACTTTGTCAAGAGATTTTAGTGTCAACACCTGGTTCATATGTCAAAGATCGAGTTATCCTTCAGAGTGTCGATTCAATCTGACTATGGGCAATCGAGGTCGTTCGCAGTGCTCTTCTTTAAATCTTCTTTGTATAGGGTCCTTGACTTGTAACTCAAAACATTATGCTTACATAATATATTATGATTGATCTTTGAGTTAGTCTTGAGTATTTTTGTGTCTAAGTATGATGTTTCACCATCGGCTGTCTAAAGGAGATACCATCGGTATCGACTATTTGATGCTTGCATGTAGACCTTTAGGTATTTATCCAAACACTCGGGAAATACTTCTTCAGATACTTTCCATTTAACGCTTTCCCGAATATTTCTCTATCTAATCCTTCGAGCAAATAGGCATTGCCAGGCACCACTCGATGTATTCGAAATGGTCCTTCCTAATTAGGTGACCACTTACGAACCGATTGTCTTTAGACCTGATCGGCAGGATAAGCTTCCACATGAGTTCTCCTTCAAATGACTTGGGCACCACTTTCTTGTTGTAAAACATGGCAATTCTTGCTTTGTCCTCTTCAATCTTCTTGAGGGCTCTCAATCGTACCTACGCTAGATCGTCTAAGCCATCTATCATTAAATTATAATAATAATCGACTTTGAGTTGGTCTTGTAATGTAATCCTTCTTGAGCCGATGTTATTTTCCTAGGGTAGTACTAATTTATGGCCATAGACTAACTGATATGGTGGTACTTGAGTATATGTGTGTCGTGCCATCCAATAGGCCCAAAGTGTTTCTGATATAGATCGATGCCACTGCTTCGGTTGCTCATTGATCTTGCGCTTTATTAACTTCTGAGGAGCCATGTTGAAGATCATGAGCCTCATGGCTCTAGAAGTGATGAGTGATTGTCAATGGAAGTCAAAGTGAAGAGAGAGAGAGGAGACGAAGAGGAGACGAGACATGTCGTGTCTTGGGCCACATGTGACTCAGGTACACGAGCGGCGAGTGACTGCTAGGCACAGAGGTCGTGGAGTCAAGACGGCCCAATCCGAGTACATGGGCCAGGAACGGTAGGGGATCCACTAGTCTGTTTACCGAATTTGACTCAAGTAAATGGGCAGCGAGCGATTGCTGGAATACGAGATCCGCGGAATTGGGCCGGCCCAACCAAGTACCCGGTGCGAAGACAGCGGATGCTTTGTCGGTTTAGGCGCAAAAACAACGCCCCAATCTAGAACGACCATTGGAGATCTGACGGTCCTGAGGCGAAGCCATTGCTGCTACGAAAGCTCTGGATCTAGGACAAGTTATCTTTAGTTACGATTTTACAATTTTTCCTTTTAGGCCAACAGTATGTTTTAGTCGAATTTGTAAAAATCCTAAGGGCACTTTAGTCTTTTCTAATTTATTTATGTGTCTATAAAAAACCCTAAGGCTATATTGGGTTTTTCCTGATTTATTGGGTTGCCTATAAATAGGGCCCTAATCCCCTAGGGTTTCTTCAACTCAATCAATTAGAAAAATATGAGTTCAAGTTTTATACCTTTCTTCTCCACTTTTGTAGAGTCGTTGTCTTGTTTTGATCCATCCGTCGGTTCTTTCTCACAGAGCAGCACCCCTGGTTTTATCCTCTACCTCGTGGTTCATAGTAGTAGCCATCGACGGTTTCTCTCAAAAACCAGTGGCTGGTTTTTTCTCGGTTTGCCCAGGCGGTCTTTTCTTCAGCGAGGCGTTGCCGAAAGCGTGTGTGATGCACGTCGCCAGGAGCGGGCATGCGAAGGCGACAGCTTACAGTGTGAGGCGCTGAAGTGTGGAGCCACAGGAGTAGCTTCTGGAGGCGGCGGGAGTTCTTGGCTTGAGCGGTTTTCCTAGGAGCGGCGGCGCTTTGTGCATAGCGTGTGGGCATGTGGCGGTGGTATACTAGTGTGTGGAGGCACTTGCGGCGTGGCGTGGTTCTTGGCAGCTGAGTGCCCTGATGCTGTTAGGCCAAATGTGAACAGGAGACATCAAGCACAATAATCGGTTTTCCTTCCTCGTTTCTCATGCACTTGTATTGATTTTCCAAATAGATTTAATTAATGCAAGCACTTTATTTTTTAGACTGCACTATGTATGTTTATTGATGTATTTTTGAATCATTGGTGCATTCTGAATTATCTATGAGCATATTTAATCATCTACACTTATTTTATCTGATTAGATGCTTGAGTATCGTTGATGATTTTATTTGTGCTTTCTAAAATGCATGTGATTTGAATGCATTGTTGATCCGCCTTTAAACACTATGGTGGTTTATTTTTGATTAGGACACCGGTCATTTTTAGGCTAGACTATTTTAGCGCTTGTGATTTTTTTTGGTTCTGTTGTTGTCTGTTGAGGTTTGGTGGGTGTTGGGAGAAGGTCATTGATTCGAAAGAATTTTTGAGGTGCCCATTCACCCCCCTGGTCGCTACTCTTGATCCTACAAGTGGTATCAGAGTCTGGGTAGGGTTTTTTCATACCTTAACCGGTTCTAACCCAAGGTAGCGATCATGACTTCTACTGGCAAGGTTTCATCCCTTGAGGTCTTTGGCTATAACTATTGGAAGACTGACATGCGAGCCTATCTATTGAGCCAGAGATCAGGGATATGAGATATGGGCGTTCATGCCACGTTCACTATGCTTCTTGCTGCTGAGCATACTGTTGGGGAATAGGAGAGCTACACTAGCTGGTAAATACAAAATCTTACGCCCTAGGCCCAAGTCTCATGTGCGTGTGAGATCATAGATCGGTACTTTTTAGCACAAGATGCGCTAGGTGCAGCGGAAGAAGATGTTGGTGCAGCGCATCAAGCCTCTCATTGCTTCGTTTTTTCCGTCCTTTGCCGATCCAATCGATGTAGATGACATAGTTTCACATGTAGATGTTCACGAGCATTGATATTAGAGCAATGCCTCCACGAGTCCACACGTACAGGGATGGAGTATGTCCCACGGTAGCATGCTAGCACCGCACGTGAGAAATGGGGGTCCTTGACCTCAATGTTTGAGATCAAGAAAGAAAGGAGAGAACTCTTGGGTGGCCAAGTCTAATCTAGGCTTATTGCTTGCCCCAAGATGTCCTCCTCCTTCCTTTATATAGAGCTAAGAGCCCCTTGGTCATGCTCATCCCGAAACTGAACAGATCTAATCTATTTGCCCACATCGGAACTTTTGATCCTAGATCATAACTTCTGACAGGGTATTTTAGGTATCCTGATACAATATGACACAACAAATCCAATCTGTTATCGCCCACCTCGGAACTTCCGATCAGTAAAAAATTCTTCGATTCTGAATCAAAAATTCTGGCTCGTCGAACTTCGGATACCATATCGGAACTTCCGAAGCAACATTTGCTCTCTGTATCGAGACTAGAAAATAACTAGAACTTCCGATACTTCCTATCAGAACTTCCGATACACGAAATTTTCTTGGGCATATCCTTCAATCTCCCACTTGCACAAGAACCAATTCTTTGCATGTTTTAATCCATCCCTTTAAGTGGAAGAGGCTTCGTCAACGGATCTGACATGTTCAAATCCATGTGCACCTTGCAAATCTTCACATCACCTCTCTCAATGATATCGCGGATCAGGTGATATCGCCGAAGTATATGTTTGGATTTCTGGTGCGATCTAGGGTCCTTAGCTTGCGTAATGGCACCACTATTATCACAATAGAGGTCCACTAGACTAGACGCACTAGGAACAACACCCATCTCAGAAACAAACTTCCTAATCGAAATGACCTCCTTCGCCGCTTCTGAAGCAGTGATATACTTGTTTCTATTGTAGAATCGGCCACCGTCTCTTGCTTGGAACTCTTCCAACTCACTGCGCCTCCATTGAGGTAGAACACAAAGCTAGATTGTGATCGAGAATCATCTTTATCAGTCTGAAAGATAGCATCCGTGTAACCACTTACAACGAGCTCTTCTTCACCATCATATACCAGGAACATTTCCTCAGTCCTTCTCAATTACTTCAGGATACTCTTTACTATAGCCTAGTGACTTTCACCTAGGTTCGATTGGTACCTGCTTGTAACACTTAGAGCATATGACACATCTGGGCATGTTCATAGAATGGCATACATGATGTATCCAATTGCAGAGGCATACAAGATTGCACTCATCTTGTCTAGCTCATCGGGTGTCGTAGCACACTGAGTCTAACTAAGAGAAATACCATGTGACATTGACAGAAAACCCTTCTTTGAATTCTATATTTTGAACCGTTTCAAAACTTTGTCAATGTACATACTTTGGCTTAATCCAATTAACCGTTTTAATCTATATCTATAGATCTTTATGCCCAAAATGTATGTTGTCTCTCTAAGATCTTTCATCGAAAAATTATTTTTCAGTGAAGTCTTGATAGCATTCAACAAAGGAATGTCGTTTCCGATCAACAATATGTCATCCACATATAGGACAAAAAACACAAGTGATATCCCACTAGCATTCTTGTATACCCAGGGTTCTTCTTTATTTTGATGAAGCCAAACCCTTTGACTACCTCATCAAAATGAAGATAACAACTCCGAGAAGCTTGCTTCAATCCATAAATGGACTTTAGCAACTTACAAACTTTCCTAGCATTTCTTGGACCGTCAAGACCTTCAGGCTGTGTCATGTACGCATCCTCACTTAGGTTTCCATTCAGGAAAGATGTCTTGACATCTATTTCCATATCTCATGACCATAAAATGCGACAATAGCTAGGATGATCCGAATAGACTTAAGCATAGCGACGGGCAAAAACGTTTCATCATAATCAACACCTTGAATCTGTCTAAAACCTTTCGCCACCAATCATGCCTTATAGATGTGAACATTTCCATCAACGTCTATCTTTTTCTTGAAGATCCATTTACACTCAATAGTTTTTACACCATCGGGTGGATCAACCAAGTTCCAAACTTGGTTGACACGCATGGACTCCAACTTAGATTCAATGGCTCCAAGCCATTTCTCAGAGCCTGGTCCCATCATTGCTTCTGCATAGGTCTTGGGCTCATCGTTGTCCAAAAACAACACGTCGCGAATGCCCATTGGTCAAGAACATGTACCTCTCTGGCGCCTGGACTACTCTCTCAGACCTTCGTGGGGTTGGCGGATCCATAACAGGGCCAGCAACAACTTTTGCCTCCTGCTCTAGTTCAGTGGGATCTAGAACACTTTCCAGTGGCTCTCGAACCTCTTCAAGATGCATAGTCCTCCCATTAACTCCTTTTGAGAGAAACACTTTCTCAAGGAACACACCATTTCGAGCGACAAACATATTTCCCTCCTCTCTATTATAGAAATAGTATCCTTTGATTTCCATAGGATACCCCACAAAGAAACACTTGTCAGACTTAGGACAGAGCTTGTCAGACGTCATACGTTTGACATATGCCTCACATCCCAAAATCTTTAGAAAATACAAACTAGGATGCTCCCCAGACCACATCTCATATGGTGTCTTCTCTACTAACTTAGATGGAACTCTATTAATCGTGAAAGCTGCGGTTTCTAGAGCGTAACCCCAAAAGGATAATGGAAGATCAGTGTGACTCATCATGGACCGCACCATGTCCAATAAAGTGTGGTTTCTCCGCTCGGACACCCCATTCCATTAGGGCGTGCCAGGTGGAGTTAGCTGTGGAAGCATTCCACACTGCTTCAGATGATCACTAAACTCATGGCTCAAATTTAATTGTCTTGCATGTATGATTTTGTACCTCATTCTGGAACTCCTTGAACTTTTCGAAGGATTCCCACTTATGCCTCATCAAGTAGACATAGTCATAGCTACTAAAGTCGTCGGTAAAAGTAATAAAGTACTGAAATCCTTTCCTAACCGTGTGACTCATTGGACCACACACATCAGTATATACTATGGCCAATAGATCACTTGCCCTCTCACTTTGTCCAGTGAAAGGCATCTTTGTCATTTTACCAAGTAAACAAGACTCGCATGTGTCATATGATTCAAAATCAAATGACTCCAAAAGTCCATCGCTATGAAGCTTTTTTACACGCTTCTCATTTATATGACCCAAACGACAATGCCAGACGTAGGTGGGATTCAAATCATTGAGTCATTGTTTATTAGTACTAATGTTATAAATGTGTGTATTGTCAAGACTCAGAATATAGAATCCATTCACTAATGGACAAACACCATAGAGCATGCCATTCGAAAATATTGAACAACTCTTGTTCTTTACTATGAATTCAAAACCATATTCCTCTAAACATGAAGAAGAGATAATGTTTATGCCTAAGGCGGGAATGAAATAATAATTATTTAACTCCAAAACTAATCCTGATGGTAGCGACAATAAATATACGCAGACGACCAACACTGCAACTGTTGGGGGAAAATATTCCATCTTCAGGGTTATTGCAGTGACAAGATAAAGACTAGTGATTAAGCCGAAGACTTTCAGCATATAACTTCGGAGATACATTGAATCAAGTTCGAAGTATGATGACGAATTCTAGTTCGGAGTATATCTTCGAACTTGGACTCTTCCGAGAGCTTCTTTGCCAGCTAAGATGGAAGACTTATCTTCTTTCTCATTAGATTAGTCTTTTACCATTTTAGCCCTATTAAGGGTACCGAATAGTTTCCACTATGTCGGTTGTAATAGAGGGGTAAAAAGGTCTTTTCCTTAATGTTTAGGCCTATAAATACCCAACGTTTTGCCTTGTAAAGAGGATCGAATACAAATTATTCAATACACACATTCGAACTATTCTAAGTTATTATCCTTTCGGAGGCTTAGAACAGTTTACTTCGCAAACACTTTGTTTCTTAGTTTCTAATCTTCAGAAACTTGTTAGCGTAATCTTTTACGCCAACAGTTGGCGCCGTCCGTGGGGAACTTAGTCCAAGAAACTTCGTTCTCTACCAACTTCTTACATCATGCCTCCTAAGCGGAGCGCAACTCGTAACCCTGTTCGGAGGTCCCCTCGGACCTCCGGAGGGGCATCTCCCGACACTGTTGAGGTCGGAGGACCTTCGACGTTTCCTCCACCTCAAACTCCGGAAGGGGTTCCCATTCCTCGAGCATACGGAGTTCCTCCGCCAACTCCATCTATACTTCGACCACCCGGAGTTCCTCTTCCACCTCAAGTTCCACTCCGAACTAATCCTTACAGTTCTCAAGACCCGGAAGATCCTTCTGGAGGAGATGAAGACAATCTTGGTGATATGGCCGCTCAAATGGCCAGTCTCCAAGCTGAAGTAGCGAGATGGCGACAAGAAGCTGCAAATAGGCTTCGCTCTCAAGCCATCCCAGTTATTCCGGAAGTGCCTGAAGACGACGAACCTATCTATCCTGAAGCCTCGGAGAATGCCTCCTTTGATACCGAATCTCCGTTACATCCTGAACTGCAAAAAGTTCGCTTCGATCCGAAGTTTAAGACTTCGAAGCTTTGCAAGTATGCCGGAGATGAGGATCCTAGAGAATTTGTCCGTTCTTATGCTCTAGCAATTGAAGCTAGTGGAGGAGTGCGGGACACCATGGCAAAATGCTTTCCTCTAGCTCTTCAAGGAGTAGCATTGCGGTGGTTCTGGTCCTTAAAGCCAGGATCAATTAATTCATGGGGGCAGCTGAAGAAGAAGTTCGTAAGCAATTTCCAAGGCACCTTCGTGCCTCCAATGTCGACGGGAAGTCTTTTCCAGGTGAAGAAACTCCCTGGAGAGACATTGAGGCAATACTTCAAGCGCTTCGCTCATACGAAGTCGCAGATCCGAGGGTTGACTACATCTTCAGTAGTTGACGCAGCTCGAGAGGGAGTCATTCATCCAGGCCTCCTTGATAAACTTCACCGGAAAAGCATATCTTCTGTTTCTCAGTTGATGTCATATTTCGAAGAGTATGCGAGGTCAGAAGAAGGATGGCTTCGGAGAACCGCTGCAACCCCGTCGATATTGCAAGAAGTGAAATTGGAAGTGAAAACTTCAGCACAGCAGCAAGAGCCTAGCTTCGAGGTTCAACATGATAGGCGTAGGGGGCAAAAGCATCCTCGTTCGGAAGTTCTGAACATTGCACCCCCGCAGAAGTTTTCCCAAAGAGCTCCGCAACCATCAGGAACCAAGACCAGCGGCTGGAGGCCGCCAGGGAAACCGGTTGGCAAAGGCCAGACCCTTTTCTGCTATCTTCATGGTGAAAACCGAAGCCATGACAATGATACTTGCAAGGCTATACTTGGTCTGAGAGGAGAGTATCTAGAAAGAACTTCGGGTCGAGGTACTACTGACCGAGTTCCAGCTGAAGGGCACCCGGAGCCTGTCCAGGCTGTGGCGCGGATAGAAAACTTCGAAGCCGCAAGACGCCCTCCGGTGGTCAATATTATGCCACCTCCGAAGCAAGAAGAAGGGCAAGACCGAGGGAAAAGAGTAGTCCTCCCCATCTCAGGAGGAGCTACTCTCGGAAGCATGTCAAAAAGGCAGAGAAGAGAGTATGTCAAAGAAGTGGGGCACATTGGAACTTCGTCATCTGCAGCTGCTATGCCTGAATGGTCCCATGTGCCAATATCTTTTTCTGCAGAGGATGCAGCTGGCATTTAATTTCCACATGCAGACCCACTTGTCATTACTGCTGACATTGCAGGAACTGAGGTTCGAAGAGTGTTAATTGATGGAGGGAGTTAGGCAGACATTATTTTTGTTCAAGCCTTCGATCAATTGTGCATCTCCAGAAAGCACCTTCTTCCTAGCGGCTCGTCCTTTGCAAGGCTTCGTAGGACCTCCGCTTGATGCACTCGGCCAAATTGGCCTGGAATTAATACCTTCGGAGAAGGATTGTTAGCCAGGACAGAGGAAGTAATCTTCGACGTTGTAGATGCTCCGTATGCCTACAACGTCATCTTCGGAAGAGGCATGTTAAATCAGTTCGGAGCTGTGGCACATCACAATTACTTGTGCATGAAGATGCCCACGCAAGCGGGAGTGCTCACTATCTTCGGAGATCAAGCAACCGCCCGAAGAGCGGAATATGGTCACGACCCCCCTCTTGATTCAAGACAAGTGAATAACGTGCAAGATAATCAAGAAAATTTTTCTGCTCCTTCCGAATCTTCGAAGAAATCCTTCCCAAGACCAAGTCCTGAAGGAGAGATCGCAACGAAGATTATTGTTAAATATGGTAAAGAATATGCATTTCAATTTGGTAAAGATTTACCTCCAGAAGTTGTCCACCTCCCTGGAAAAAGTAGTGGAGGAGAATTTAGATGTCTTTGCTTGGTCTGACGAAGACATCACCAGAGTAAATCGGGATATTATTGAACATAGTTTACTTGTAGACCCGAAGGCCCGGCCTGTTCGGCAAGGACTCCGAAAAATGTCCGCAGAAAGAGCTGTTCTTGCAAAAGACAAAGTTGAAAAATTGTTGAAGGCTCGGATTATCAGAGAAGTGGCTCATACAGAATGGTTAGCCAACCCAGTCTTTGTCAAGAAGAAATCCTCCGAGAAGTGACGCATGTGCATTGATTTCACATCCTTGAATAAAGCATGCCCTCGTGACCCCTACCCCATGCCCCGAATTGATCAGTTGGTCGACTCCACTGCTGGTTCGGAGTTATTAAGCTTCCTTGACGCGTATTCCGGCTACCATCAAATATGGTTGAAACGCGAATATGAGATTGAGACAAGCTTCGTAACTCCTTCGGGAGTCTTCTGTTATGTAAGAATGCCTTTTGGCTTAAGAGATGCCGGGGCTACTTTTTCGAGGTTAGTTGCTAAGGCTCTAGGTCATCAATTAGGTCGCAATGTGGAGGCCTATATGGATGATATTGTAATAAAGAGTGTTTTAAAGCACCAACATAGCCTAGACTTAGCAGAAACATTTAATAGCCTTCGGGCATGTGGGATTCATCTTAACCCCGAGAAATGTATCTTCGGAGCTAAGGCTGGGAAGTTGTTAGGGTATTTAGTTTCAAGCAGAGGAATTGAAGCTAGCCCTACTCAAATAACTGCGCTTCAGAAGATGGCTCCTCCGGAAAATTTAAAGCAAGTGCAAAAGCTGATTGGTCGTTTGGTAGCACTCAGCAGGTTTTTTGCAAGGTCTGCGGAGAGAAGTTTGCCCATCTTTAAAGCATTGAAAGGGTCCGAAGATTTTGCATGGACACCAGAGTGTCAGAAAAGCTTCGAAGATATTAAAGAGTATCTCAGTAATCTTGCTACACTCACGGTGCCTACTGCGGACGAAACCCTACTCCTTTACCTTGCAGCTACAGGCTCTGCTGTTAGTGCAGTCCTTGTCAGAGAAATGGATTTCAATGGGAAGTTGGTACAAAATCCAGTTTATTTTGTGTCTGAAGCATTATCAGGAGCGAAGACAAGGTATTCCGAGCTCGAAAAGTTCACTTATGCTCTGATAATGGCTTCGAGGAAGTTGAGACATTATTTTTTAGCTCATAATGTAATTGTACCAACTTCGTATCCTTTGGGAGATATGCTTCGAAGTAAAGATTCCACTGGAAGAATTGGAAAGTGGGCAGTTGAACTAGCACCCTTCGGCATATCCTTTCTGGCAAGGACAGCAATCAAATCGCAAGTCTTAGCAGATTTTGTAGCAGAATGGACTCCCCCTGCAACGTTGGTTTCGGAGAAATCAAGTGAAGGAATTTGGACTGTTTTTTCTGATGGGGCTTTCCAAGCATCCGGAGCAGGTGTTAGAGCAGTTTTAATTTTGCCTTCAGGGCAAAGAGCAATGTACTCCACAAGACTCAACTTTAAGTCTACCAATAATATAGCGGAGTATGAAGGGATTTTATTGGGACTCCGAAAAGCACGTGCTCTAGGGGCTACAAGAGTTGTTATAAAGACAGATTCTCAAATAGTAGCAGGGCACGTAGATAAAAGCTTTCAAGTTCGGCATCCACAGCTTGCAAAGTACTTAGAAGAAATTCGTAAGATCGAAGCACAATTCAAGGGTATTTCAATTCGGAGTATACCAAGAACAGAAAATGTGCAAGTCGACATCTTAGCAAAAGCTGCAGCCGGAGCTATGGATATACCAGAAGAAGCTTTTTATGAGGAGCTCAGTACACCTTCGGTGCCACAAATTCCCTCCGCAGAGATTCTTTGCATTCCAAGTACATATTGGAGAAATTCGATCATGGAACTTTTGCAAGGAGGAGCAAATTCGTTTGAAGAGCCACGGTTTTCAAGATTGAAACTCAGGGCTAGGAATTATCAAATAATCAACGGTATTTTATACAAGGCCGGAGTATGTTCCCCTTTACTCCGATGTATATCCCAAACCGAAGGCCAACATATCCTTCGAGATATTCATGAAGGGCTTTGCGGTAGCCATCTAGCCCCTCGAGCTTTGGCAAGAAAAACACTTCGCCAGGGGCTTTATTGGCCTACGATAGTAGCAGATGCAGAGAATTTAGTCCGCACATGCCAAGGATGTCAGTGGATGGGTCGACGGAGTCATCGCCCACCAACAGCTCTTCAAGTTATTGCTCCGGTATAGCCCATGGCCAGGTGGGGAATGGATTTGATTGGTCCCTTTCCAGTAGCTAAGGGAAATCTAAAGTTCGCAGTGGTAGCTATTGAATATTTTTCTAAGTGGGTAGAAGTAGAGCCCTTAACAGCTATCACTTCGAACAATGTACAGAAATTCTTTTGGAAAAGTATCATTTGCCGGTTCGGAGTGCCTAGACAACTTACAGTTGATAATGGAACACAGTTCGATGCAGAACCTTTCAGAAAGTTCTGCGAAGATCTAGGCATCCAGTTATGTTTTGCTGCAGTGAGGCATCCTCAGTCTAATGGAGCTGTAGAAAGAGCCAATGGAAATATTTTGTCAGGGCTAAATCGAAGGATAGTAGGATTAGCAAAAGGACTGTGGACCGAAGAACTTCCGAAGATTTTATGGTCCATTCGGACTACGCAAACAAGGTCCACAGGTTTCACTCCATTCAGATTGCTATTCGGAGATGAAGCTATTACTCCAACAGAGCTCAAAGGAGGATCACTTCGCAGCACCGAACCGGAGTTTGAAGAAGAAAGACAAGCTTCGCTGGATTTAACAGAGGAGACAAGACTTCGAGCTGTAGCCAATTTATCGAAGTATCATCAGCAGACGAAGGCTTGGTTTGACCCGAAGGTTAACATCAATGAACTTAGACCGGGTCATCTCATTTTACGAAGCATCATAGCGCCAGGAAAATTAGGAAATAAATTGGAAGGTCCATACTTAATTGTTCGTTCAGGACGTCCTGGCTCTTTTAAATTAGCTAATTTGGAAGGTGAAGAATTAGCGCATACTTGGCATGCGGAGCACCTAAAGCGATACTTCGCATAAGGGCTCCTTGTAATCATGTGTAATCACTTTTCGAATCAATAAAGCATATGGTTCAGATAATGCCTACCCCTCATAAACTTCTAGCTTCCGAGTGGATGCACTAGAACCGCGGAGTTGACCGAGAGGGAAGTGTCATTAATTTGAATCATATTTTCCGAGGTGGTGGGCTGACATAATCCGGAGTCCAAGCCACCGGCTTGAAGACATCCGTAAAAGAGCCCGAAAACCACAGAATGCGGAGTCCAAGCCACCGGCTGGAAGACATCCGTAAAAAGAGTCGAAGGAGACCAAATAATGCGGAGCCCAAGCCATCGGCTTGTAGGTATCCGTAAAAAGAGTCCAAAGAGACCACTGCGAACTCCAAACCACTGGTTTGACAGAATTCGCAAAAAAGAGCCGAAGGAGGCCAAAACAAAACAGAGTTTGAGCCATGAGCTTCGAATGTCTGTTAAGAAAGTCCAAAGTGACAAATTATCTAAGACACTAAAGTGTCCGGAAAGTTATCTCAAGTGATTTCTTTCAAAAGCATAAGGTGCTAAGTCGCCATTCTTTAGACTACAAATAGTCGAAGACACACCATAAGATTTTAAAAGATCTCTAAATTACAGAGGGGCTCCGAACCCCCAAAATTGTACTCCTAAGTTTTTCTTTGTGCTTAACCATCTTTAAATACAGTTCGAAGTTGCTTATGCCCAAAGAGGGGCTGATAAATAGGGAGACCATTTTAAATTGATATTTATTACTCAAGCAAATATGATTACATCATGAAAAATTGGTATCTATACCAAGAAGGAATCGAAGACCTCTTCGATCTCTAGAGCTAGGGTTGGAACGACTAGTTCCAGTGCCGGGAGTTCTAACAACTTTACGTTTAACTCTTTTGCCTCCCTTCGAAGCTCTAAAGTCTTTTTGTTCTTGTTGAAGCTCGGCCCAAGTTCGAAGCCGTTCGGGGCTCCTTTCCCAGCTTCCAAGTTCTTCAGGCTTTTTACTTTGAGCTTCATCTTCGTCTTCGGACCATATAATGTCTTCAGAAGACGAAGTTTCCAAGTTAACTTCTTTTTCTTCCTCTTTAATACAAGATAATATGTCTTTACTTATTTCGGACGTAATTGCTCCGGAATTATCTCGAGGAATTAGAAATCGAGGATGCTTGTGAAGTTTTAAGATATCGAAGGTAGCCCATAATAAGTGAAGTTCGTCGTTAACATCTAACAATTCGACATCTTCAATATGAGGCAAAGCCTAAAAACATGACAAACAAATCTTCATTCATAAATGTACATAAGCATAATGCTTTACATAGTCAAAGATCCTAAGGTATTTCTAAACCTGCGGGTTTGGAGGAGGCTGACTGCTCGAAGCTTGGGTCCGAGCCTGCTTCTGGCGTTGTCCTTCATCAATCCAGGCCTTGATCGCAGAACGACCTTCGGCTCTCCATGAAGTTTGAAAGGCTTGCCAAGCAGCGGCCACACCTTCGGAAGGTGTAAGAAGCTAGTCGTCGTCGAAGGAAATTGGACCCTCTCCTACGCTCGGAGTTATCGATCGACCCAGATCTTCGTAGTAACGAAGTAGACCAACGACAGCCACTTGTCCAGAGATTTCTCCGTAACGAATGCCTGCTATCTTCATTTGCTTCGCTACTCCTTGAATCCTTTTCAACCGGCGCAGTAGAGAGATGTTGTCATCCGAAGGAAATGTCCCAGTAGTATCGAAGTACTCCAGAACGCCTAGCAATTGGTCCATGACCTCCGCAGCTACCTTCTCAGACTTCAGCTTATCTTCAATTAACGCATCCTTCGCCGAAGTTAGCTCTTCTGTTACTCCAGAGAGTCTAGCAGCCTCCGTAGCCAAAGAATTCTTTTGATTCAGTAGCTGGCTAGCTTCTTCTCGGAGCCTAACAAGCTCGGCCCCCGCAGTAGCATGCTCCACCCGCATCTTTTCAATTTCTGCTCGAAGCACAATTTTTTCTACTTCGAGCTCCTTGTTCGCAGCTTCCAAGCCTTGTTTGGCCCTGCGCTCCGTTGAAACCATGTTCTCCATATGGATCACCCGACCTTCGGAGATAGTAAGATTTCGTTGAAGAGTTGCGTTTTCCTCTCGAAGGCGAGCGATTCCACGTTCATTTGATATGTTTGCAGCTCGGGCCAAGAATGTTTGCTGCGAAAAGAAAAAACCAAGGTAAGAAATTATTTGTATATAAATTTGATGTTGTTTTGCAGATACTTCGTACCTGGTAGGCTGCACGTTCCATGGCAGCGTTAAGCTCCGAACTCTCCGCCTCGCTCAAGATAGCCACCAAGTTCGTCTCTCCGACTTCGCGACTAGCTCGATCCAAAGGCTCGAGCAGAGTCCGAAGCCCAGTTCTTCGCTCCAAAAAAGGAGCTAGAAGGGGGAGCATGCTCAAGGCTTGCTGGTCATCTTCACTTGGCGAAGGTCCGGAGTGCTGAGTTGTGGTCTTCGGACCCCCAGTAGACTGGCCCCCCTCAGTAGATTGGCTCTCGTCTGTTGACTCAGACGGAGTTGATCCTGAGCTTGGAGCAGGGAGGGGGTCCATCTTTCCTTTGCCTTTTCCAGGCCCCATTTGAGTGGCTTCTGGAATTGGCTCCGAAGTTGTCGAAGGTCCAGGAACTATATCTTCAGGACGAACCTCTTCTATGGAAGTGGACTCTGTAAAAACAAAGGTATTATACATGGTATAATTTCACAAAAAAAAGAGATAAAAGAATTATTCGAAGTTTACCTTCGACATTTTGGCGGCGGGTAAGCATTGGGCTGCTTGGGGGGTCGAAGGCAAGGTCTTCGTCGGAGTCAGCAGTCAAATCTTCGACTGTCGGAGCATTCTCCTGAACAGACGTTGTTGCTTCATCCGGAATCGAAGCCACAGTAACTTCGACTCCACTCTCATCCGCAGGAGCTCCGCCCTGAGGTAAATCCTCTTGAGCAGCCGGAGTCCTCACTTGCTCAAGATTGACTTGAGACTCCGGCACACTCGCAGCATCTTCAAGATGCGTATCTGTTTGAGCTGCATCTTCATCAATCAGCCTCACCAGCAACCTGCCTTCATCCTCCTGAGAATCGGAGATTGAAGCTCTTGGACTTGAAGCGGCAGGAATTTTTGGCTTTCGAGCCACCTTCTTGACCGGAGTCTTGGCAGAGCTCGAAGTTCTAGCTTCGGCTTTTCTCTTCCTAGGCCCTTTCTCCGAAGGCACCCAATCCACCAGAGGGGGCGCAACAACTTCGAGCAGCCCCCATACTCGGTTGGATCGCTCCCAACTACCAACCAATTTGATTCTCCATTCTTTCTCGGTTGGAGTTGGGACACCCAAAATCTTTTCTGAAGCTCGTACGATTTGCTCCGAAGTTATAGGGGCTGAAGAAGCTGAAAAATGAGTTAAGTTGGTTATTCCTTCGAATAAATATGCATGATATATGTTGTTTTCGAAGTTACCTGCAGGGCTCGAAGTCGAAGTAATTTTGCGAAGACCGCCCTCCGAATCTTCCTCAAAGGTGATCGGCCAGTTGGCCATCAGAGGAGGGATTTGAAGCCCGAGGAATTCTTTGGCTAAGTCCCGCATGCTCAGGCGGCGACTGATTTTTTGGAGCAGACTGAGGCGAGCTTCGAGTTGGCCCGGATCTAGGTGTACAAGGGCTTCCTTTCGGAAGTTGATATCTTGTAAGGGTCCAGCTAGGCGACTGCTCGCCCCAACTTCGGCATAAAACCATTTCAGGATCCAGTCTGTATACCATCTGGCGTTGATAGCCTTGGCAGGAAATCGGAGAGCATACTCGTCCCGAAGCCTGAAGTTAATGCTTCCGAAGGCCACTACCATTTTTTCACCTCTGGGGCCTACGAAGGTCTTCGGTTGGCATGAAACTCTGTGCAGTGCTGTGAAGATCTCTGCCCTTCCCTCACAACCCTCGGCTTGCAACGCCCATTCGAAGATGGCGAGACGTGCTACAGCATTCGGAGAGAGTTAGGGGAGAGTGACGTGGAACAAATCCAATACCTCGGCCAAGAAGTCTACCGCTGGAAGACCCAAACCAGCTTCGAAGAAGGCTTCGAAGACGACCACTTCTCCGGGTCTCGGTGACGGAATGATTTCCTTCCCAGGTTTGCGAATCATCACTCCCGAACTAATTTTGCCTTCTACTGCAGCCGCAAGAGATTCCCTTCTGCAGGTTGACGGCCCTATTTGATAAGACTGGTCTGTGTACTTCGTCGAGGCTAGAAAGAGGTCTTGGGGGCCGACATTCTGGGGATTTCCTCCCACTGGTGCCATTGCCGCCACTGAAGGATTTGGAGTCGCTGCCCCCAAGGTTGCAGCCGCCGCTGCTGCTGCAGCCTGCTGCCGGGCCAAGGTTGAAGCTGCTCCAGGGCCCTTGAAACTAGTCTTCGCCATTGGATCTCACGGATTGCTTCAGAAGAAAAATGGAGGCTAGGGCTCGGGTGATGGTTTGTTTGCATGAAAGCAGTGAAAAGGTACTCAAGAAGGGTTTGGGCCCTCTATTTATAGCCCAAATCCTGATTTTTTACCGTTTGTCTGTGTCGTTTCACATTCCCAACCGTTACTTTGCTCCGAAATTAAAGCATTCGTAACTTCCGTTAGAAGAAAGAAGCTAACGGCTATTTCTTCTAAGTCTAAAAAGGCTTTCAGACTTCTTGAGTTAGTTCTAAGTTACTTCGAATGTAATTTTACTAGAAACTGATTCGAAGCTTACATCTCCACATAGTTCGGAGATGGTTTAAATCTGCTAACCCCTACACATGATTATTTTTCTTGCGTATACTGCTCTCCTAACATTACAGATTTAGCGGAGAAGCGTATTCGAGGGGCTACTGTTGGGGGAAAATATTCCATCTTCAGGGTTATTGCAGTGACAAGATAAAGACTGGTGATTAAGCCGAGACTTCCAGCATATAACTTCGGAGATACATTGAATCAAGTTCGAAGTATGATGACAAATTCTAGTTCGGAGTATATCTTCGAACTTGGACTCTTCCGGGAGCTTCTTTGTCAGCTAAGATGGAAGACTTATCTTCTTTCTCATTAGATTAGTCTTTTACCATTTTAGCCCTATTAAGGGTACCGAATAGTTTCCACTATGTCGGTTGTAATAGAGGGGTAAAAAGGTCTTTTCCTTAATGTTTGGGCCTATAAATACCCCCCGTTTTGCCTTGTAAAGAGGATCGAATACAAATTATTCAATACACACATTCGAACTATTCTAAGTTATTATCCTTTCGGAGGCTTAGAATAGTTTACTTCGCAAACACTTTGTTTGTTAGTTTCTAATCTTCAGAAACCTGTTAGCGTAATCTTTTACGCCAACAACAACCTTTGCAACATTCCTGACGCGGATATCTAGCTCGCCACTTGCACACTTTCTTACTCTACTCAGTCCCTACAATGATTTGCAAGTATGAATCATCGATCTGGTATCAAATACCCATGAATCATTTGGACGAGTAGCAAGATTAATTTCAATAACATTAATACTTGAAGAGGAATTCCCACTTCCCTTCTTGTTTTTCTGATCTTCTAGGTACACCTTGCAGTTGTGCTTCCAATGCCCAGGCGTGTGGCAATGGTGGCACACATTAGAGTTGGTAGGATCCGACCTGGACTTTCCAATCGGTTTAGACTTCGCACTAGAGAATGCGCCTATAGTCTTAGCCTTCTTCCTCCTCCTCTTCTTGCCTCATTCTGAACAACCATCACATGGTTTGGAGCCTTCCTGATACTCTCCTTGGAAGATTTCAGCATCCCATGCAACTCAGCTAGTGTCTTCTGTAGTCCAACCATGTTATAGTTCATGATGAATGACTCAAAGCTCAGTAGGAGCGACTGGAGAATGACATTGATAGCGAAGTTTGGATCCAGTGTAGTGCCCAGACTCTCTAGAGTCTCTACACAACCAATCATCTTGATCACGTGAGGGCTCACTAGGCTCCCTTCAGCCAGCCTACTACCAAACAAGCATTTAGACACATTGTATCTTTTTTCCCTTGCTTGGTCTTGAAACATGCCCTTAAGCCCTACGATCATATCGTAAGCATCATGTTCATCATACTGTTTCTAAAACTGAGAGGACATGTAGGAAAGCATCAGGCAGCTGACATCCACAGAATCACTAGCATGCTTCTCATAAGCACGCTTATCTGCTGCAGAAGCATCCTCTCCTGGTTCATCAGGGTGGGGTTCCTCTAGAACATAATCCTTTTTCTATTGCTTGAGAACAATTCTCAAGTTTCGATACCAATCCATAAAGTTCATTCCATACAATTTATCTCATTCAAGAATAGATCGCAAATTAAAAAATGGAGTGCTCTTAACAGTAGACATAGTAGGTGCCATGATCTACAAAAGATTAAATGTGAGGTTTAGCACTATGCAATGTTTATCTTATATTCACTAAAATATGTTCCACTATCTAAACCAGTCACTTTCCCTCTCATGACTAATAGTGGCGCAAGATCCATGGTCACGCTATCTCCTAGTGAGCTTTGGCATCACCACTAGAAGCTAGTTGACATAGGTAAGCAACTCCTTGCTAATCACATCGTATGTGGCTCTTGTTGTTAGAGAAGCATCCAATGCTCGACACCAACTCCTATGCTCCAAGGCCCAAAACTGTTTTGATAGCCTTGTCAAGTGAACCAACACTATGCATGCAGAAGTCCGACTTCCACCCCAATTGGTTGAGATAAAAGATAGCACCCTGCTTTGGCGGACCCACTATCGATGAGCACGAACCCTAGTGGGTGCAGATATTGGGAAGAGCTTTAACACTTAATTTTATGAGGGAAAACTACTCTAGCATGGTAGCGTCCCTAGAGCACACGAAACATGCAAGAATAGAATAATAGGAACATAAGAAAGCATCACAGGAAATCATATTAATTATGACATAGCATGGCCTTCTTCACATCGAGATCTCCATGAAGAGTACTAGTCCATCTCGCATAGACTATACTAATTACATGGGCCGAAGCACCGCGGAAACGACATGCAAGTCGTCATGAATTTTACAACAGCCTTGGGTTGTAAATAACCATGACACGCAAGCCATATTTAATTTACGTTCATTGCATGCATCTCATACATTACATTTAACCAAGGCCATTCTAGTCACGACATTCTCTGAAAAACAAAGTTAAGCGAGCAATATACAAATGAATGGATTTTGGACCTAAAAAACCCGGGTTAGCAAGCTCGGTTTTTCAAAATCGCGCGTGTCAGAACTTCCGATCTGGCATCAAAACTTCCGATAAATATCAGAATCCCTCATCAGAACATCCGATCAATATCGGAATTTCCGATCTGCCATCGAAACTTGTGATCACATCAAAACTTCTGATCTATTGCGGACAGAAACAGATCTAATCTATTTTTCCACCATGTATCTCCATACATGAGGGATATAGATCAAACACTATGCACGTAGGCTCTGATACCACTTTTGGGGAATAGGGGAGCTACGCTAGCCAATAAATACAAAATCTTATGCCCTAGGCCCAAGTTTCATGCATGTGTGAGATCATAGATCGGTACCTTCTAGCACAAGACGCACTAGGTGCAGCGGAAGAAGATGTTGGAGCAGCGCGTCAAGCCTCTCCTTGCTTCATCCTTGTCGTCCTTCACCGATCCAATCGATGTAGATGATGTAGTCATTCGCATATAGATGTTCACGAGCGTCGCTATTGGAGAAATACCACCACGGAGTCCACACGTACAGGGATGGAGTACCTCCCATGGTAGCATGCTAGCACTACACATGAGAGACGGTGGTCCTTAACCTCAACGTTTGAGGTCAAGAAAGGGAGGAGAGAACTCTTGGGTGGCCAGGTCTAATCTAGGCTTATTGCTTGCCCCAAGATGTCCTTCTCCTTCCTTTATATAGAGCTGAGAGCCCCTGGGTCATGCTCATCCCAAAACCGTAATAGATCCAATCTGTTTGCCCACATCAGAACTTCCGATCCTAGATCGGAACTTCCGATAGGGTATTTTAGGTCTCCTGATATAGTACGATGCGTAATAGATCCAATCTGTTATCGCCCACCTTAGAACTTCTAATACCATATCGGAACTTCCGATTAGTACAAAATTCCCTGATTCCGAATCGGAACTTCTGATACCATAACATAACCGAAAAAACATTTGCTCTTTGTATCGATACCAGAAAATAACCGGAACTTCGGATACTTCCTATCGGAACTTTCGATACACAGAATTTTCTTGGGCATATCCTTCACATACTACCCCTGAGATAGTCGCTCTGCATGACCTGAACAACAAGGCAGTGAACATTCTATGTTTTTGATTAGGTCCCAGCGAGTTTGATCGTCTTAGCCATCTTTACACTGCTCGAGAGATCTGGGCTATCCTTCAGGCACACCATGAGGGGACAGCTCAGGTCAAGGCTAGGCTCTATCAGACCTACCGGCGAGAATATGAATATTTCTCACAGAAGCCGGGTGAGACTGTTGAAGCTTTTTTTGGTTACTTTCATCGATCATTAACAAGCTTCTGGCCAACAAGGCCGATCATGATCAGCTCGTCTCAGATCATGAACAGGCGATCAAGGTTCTTCATACCTTTGACCCTAAGATTTAGGAGATCAAGGTATCTTCTATTGTTGAGTGTCCTTCCTATGATAAGCTCAAGGCCTCAGAGGTTGATATCCAGTTGAGATCAAATCTCACTGGTTCTAGCTCAAAAACCTTGGCCCTTGCGACATCTTCTGCTGATCCTGCTTCTCTAAGATATGCTTTTTCCTCCTTGATGTCAATCACTAAGGACCAGTTGGATCTGCTAGGAGATGATGACATATGTTTGTTCAATGCTTGGGTTCATCGTGTATATGATAAGAAAATGTTCAAATGACATGGCACAAAACTTGGATGCTTTGAGTGTGGTGATCTAGGTCATTTCATCCCCGATTGTCCCAAGTGGAACACACACAAGAAGGGCACCAGCGGTGGCTCCTATGACGACAACAAGCATGACATCTCCACCTTCACCAAGGGCAAGCTCAAGACGAAGTTCTTTAGAAAGGCCCTGAAGGACTACTGGCATGAGAACAAGAAGCGAGACAAGGCCTTCTTCACCAAGATGGAGACAAGATACTCCAAGCGATCATCCTCTTCTTCCTCTTCATCAAGCTCAAGTGATGAGGAGATCGTGATCAAGAAGGGGAAGGACAAGGATGATCCGGTGGGCCTTTGCTTCATGGCTTTCGGGGACAAGCCAAAGAAGGTATCTCGCACCACAGCCGAATATCCCGCAAGAGCGTCTACTCAATGGCTCTTGGGGATAAATAAGATAAGGGCTCCTCCGACAACTCTGATGATGATGACGAGAAGGTATATTCATATGAACGTGAGGTCATTCAATTACTTGAAGAGAATCGTCAGGAATTGAAATATCAGGAGAAACTGCTCAGAGGGGCTAAGAAGAGGATAGATGAGCTTGAGAGTGAGCTTTCTATAGCCAATAGAGATTGAGAGTCTTTCTTCTTTCTTCATGTCCTATAGAGACTGCTCATCCCATTTAGCTATTTTAACTCAGTTGAGAGCCAAGAGTGATGAGCAGTCGGGCAAGCTTGAGAGAGTATGTACTGAGTTAGAGCAGACTAAGCTTGAGCTTGAGACATTGTCAGTTCCACCCACTGTATATGAGAACTACTTGTCTCTAAGGTTTGAGCTCATCAAGATGAAAGCTGGAAAGTCTGTTCAAGTTGATGGAGAGTGTGAGATCTTCTTGCCTCAGGTGGAGGTGCTAGCTTCCTTGAGAGAGGAGCTAGTTGATGCTCAGAATGAGAACTCTTACCTCTGTTATATCCTGAGTTGGGTGAGTGCCAGAGAGCCTCAGCTCGGTATGATGATCCAGCAGTTCAAGAGGCAGAATGGGTTTGGACTAGGTTACACCTGCACCAATGCTGACTTTGAGAGTGCCCTGAGTCGTCTAGTGGAGTGGAGTAAGATTACTCCAGAGTAGAGTTATCCCAAGACTCACTCCACTAAGTCTTGTCAGGCCAGTCATCCCAAGGATGGAGTGTTCCAAGAACAATCTAAAGCTCCACCAAAGAAGCCTATTTGGATCCCAAAGCCCAAGCACCTCCATACTTCTCTTGACTCTCTACCTGGACCCTCTCATACCAAAGAGCCAACACCCAATACCACCAATACCAAGAAACCCAAGACTCAACCACATCCCAAGAAGCCTACCTATCACTATGAGTACTGTTAGAGAGAATGGCATCTTGTGGAGTTTTGCTTCAAGAGGAAGAGGGTTGAGAGAGCAGAGAGAGCTTTAGGTGGGCAGGAGCAGTTCTACCAGTAGGGTGGTAGACAGAGAGTCCCTCGATGCGGAGAGAGGCTAGAGGCTAGGGCACGTCATGTAGGCGGTGGTAGAGGAGACGGCGTTCGTGCCCGTGCTCCAGAGGGTGGTTTTCGCTCCGGTAGAGCTCCAGGTCGTTCTGGATACGCCTTTGGACCTCATCGTCGTGACTTTAGGCAGAATAGAGGACCATGCTTTGATCCACGTTTTGATCCAGACTCTTACGATTCTTTCTTATTTCCTACCTTTGAGCAGATGGCTCGACATTAGTGTCAGATCATTTGCTCCTCCTTATGACCATTGATTTTGCAAGATCAAGACCTAGAGGACATATGGATAATGGATTCAGGATGCTCTCGCCACATGACGGGACATCGCAGATGGTTCTGTAGCCTCACTTCCCTGAGCTCCAAGGAGTACATCACTTTCGGGAATAATGGTCAAGGGAAGGTACACGGTTTTGACTCAATTCAGATTTCTGAGCATTTCTCCTTGAAGAATGTTGCTTTGGTTGGAAATTTGGTCTTTAATTTGGTTTTTGTTTCGCAACTTCTTGAGGAGGGCTTAGAGGTTCGTTTTAAGAATGGCATGTCTTCTGTTATTGATTCTAGAGGATCTTTGGTTTGCCAGATCTTACCCTTCGATAAGGTTTTTTAGATTGATTTCTCTAGTTCTTTTGGCCCTTCTTGATGTTTGATCATTGGATCCTATTCTAAGCTCTAGAGGTGGCATAGGAGGTTAAGTCATTTGATCTTTGATCTGCTAGTCAGATTGAGTTCTATGGACCTCATCCTAGGATTTCCCAAGCTTAAGATGGAGAAGGATCTAGTTTGTCATCCCTGTCATCATGGGAAGATGGTTGTCGCTTATCACGCACATGTGACTCAAGTGATGACTTCGCACCTAGGAGAGTTGTTGCACATGGATACTATTGGTCTAGCTCAGGTACGTTCTGTTTGTGGGATGTGGTACGCGCTTGTGATAGTTGACAATTTTTATCGATTCTCATGGGTTTTATTTTTGGAGTCTATGGATGAAGCTTTTCATTTTGTTCATGACCTAATCCTGAAGCTGGAGAATGAGAACAATGGTCGGATGCGAGCAATTCACTCTGACAATGGTTCTGAGTTCAAGAATTCTCAGTTCATCATCTTCTGTAGTGATTAGGGTCTTGAGCACCAATTTTCTGCCCCTTAGAGTCCCCCACAAAACGGCGTTGTGGAACGAAAGAACTGCACGCTAGTCGAGATGTCCAAGACGATGCTCGATGAGCATAGGACTCCTAGGCGCTTTTGGGCTAAAGCTATTAACACAGCTTGCTATTTAGCCAACTGCATTTTTCTTAGAGCTTACCTATGTAATACATTATATGAGTTGCGGTTTGGCAGATAGCCCAAGGTGAGCCACTTGCGAGTGTTTGGCTGCAAGTGCTTTGTGCTCAAGAAGGGAGGGCATTTGGAAAAGTTTGAGTCTCGTTGTTGGGATGGAGTCTTTCTTGGTTACACTTTGCATTCTCAAGGCTTTTGTGTTTGGAACCTCGACTCCCAGCAGCTTGTCGAGAAATGTGAAGTTTCTTTTGATGAGTCTATGCCTTTGCTTACTCTTTCTTTTTAGCTTCCTAGTGATGATGAGCTTGGAGAGTCCATCTTCGAGGAATATGATGACACTCCTTCTGTTGATGAGGGCGGGCCTTTTGCACAGCCTGCAGAACCTACACCTTCTGAGACTTCGACTGAGGACGAGGGCAGACCTCTGATCACTACTTCCACTTTGATCAAGCCCCATCAATCGAGTCTAGAGGTGCTAGTTGCTGACTCCGGTGAGGTTACATCTGATCACCAAGGATCCCGAGCAATTCAGCTTGATCATCCCTTAGAGCTCATCATCGGTGATCTCATTACGAGATCTTTGCGTTCTTCGGCTGGTTCACTCACTATTTTTTGTTGAGTCTGCTTTTGTTGCTACCTTTGAGCCTAGAGATGTTGTTCACGCTTTATCTGATGCAAATTGGATAAATGCCATGCAAGAAGATCTTGGAAATTTTGTTCGCAATCGAGTTTGGACACTAGTTGAGATGCCACCCGGTTGCATCCCCATAGGCACCAAGTGCATGTTTAAGAATAAGCAAGGTGAATATGGGATTGTGGTGTGCAAGAAAGCTCGATTAGTTTCCCAGGGTTTTTGCTAGAAGGAGGGTATTGATTTTGAGGAGACTTTCGTCCCTATTGCCCGACTTGAGTCCATTTGCATACTTTTGGCATTTGCTGCTTCGAAAGGTTTTAAGCTTTTTCAAATGGATGTCAAGAGTGCTTTTCTGAACGGGTATATAGAGGAGGAGGTCTATGTTAGGCAGCCCCCCATTTTGAAAACCCTAAGTTTTTTCAACATGTTTTCAAGTTGCAGAAAGCTTTAAATGGTCTGAAGAAAACCCCCAGGGCTTGGTATGATCGTTTAAAGCAATTTTTTTGGAGAACAGATTTGTGATGGGTTCTGTAGACAAGACTCTTTTCTTGCTCAGAGTTGGCTTTGATTTCTTGGTTTCTCAGATTTACATGGATGATATAATTTTTGGTGGTTCTACTAATGAGCTTGTGTCCATGTTTTCTGAGCGGATGCAAAGAGAGTTTGAGATGAGCCTCATAGGTGAGCTTAAGTACTTCCTAGGGCTCCAGATCAAGCAGACCAAGGACGACATCTTCATCCACCAAAGCAAGTACACGCGAGACATGATGAAGAAGATCGACTTCGGTGGAGAGCTAAAGCCTCATATGACCCCCATGGGCACATTTTGGTACCTACACAAGGACGAGAGTGGCGTAAAGGGAACCGAGAGAGAGTATCGAGGGATGATCAGATCGCTTCTGTACCTGACGGTGATGAGACTGGACACTCAGTTTGCTGTGGGATTGTATGCGCGCTTCCAGTCTTCACCACGCACATCTCATCGTAGGCTGTCAAGCGCATTTTCAGGTACCTTACCTATGCGCCTGATATCGGTCTCTATTATTCAGCATCATCATCTCTTGAGTTATCTAGCTTTTCCGGCGCTTATTTTGGTGGGTGTCGGCTGGATCGCAAGTTGACTTCTGGTACATGCCAGTTTCTCGGTTCTTCGCTTGTTTCTTGGTCTTCTTGAAAACAATCTGGAGTTGTTCTTTCTACCACAGAGGCTAAGTACGTAGCTGCTGCTCATAGTTTGTTTGGATGATTTCCACTTTGAAATATTTTGGGTTGTCTTTCCCTGCCAGAGTGCCTTTATTTTGTGATAGCACCAACGCGATTAGTGTAGGGAAAAACCCACGTCCTCATTCTAAAACCAAATATATTGATGTGCGCTTTCACTTTTTGAGGGATCAATATGAGAAAGGTGTCATTGACCTTGTTCATGTTGATACCCATCATTAGTTGGCTGACATTCTTACCAAAGCCCTAGATCAGTCTATGTTTGAGTGTTTGCGAGGTGATTTGGGAGTTTTGTATCCTTTTAGGATATTCTGAGTCTTTTCTTTCTTCTTTACTCTTTTATTGAGTCTTTTTGTGTGAGTTCATATCATGCATGTTCATATATCCACACTTTTGAGCTTGCTTATATTGTATGATTAACTTGCTTTACTCATTCTTGCTTGTATATGCAATTGAATACCTATCGATGATCATGATTTGCTTCAGTTCACATGATATATCTGATATTTGTCATATGCATGGCTTTTATGCTTTAAAATTGAAAAATGATCACCATTTCTTCTGGTAACTAGCACGTGTAGGCTAAATATTGTTGCTATCTTTACATGCCTGGTAGCTAGTTCCTTTACTTAGATGCAAATATGCAACTTGGACATCTATATGCTTTAACATAGAAAATATGCTATAAAATTATAAAAATCATAAAAATGAAAAATCCTTGCCTTTTATGCTTAAATGAAAAGATCTAGGTGGGTTTGTTGTGTCGCATTGCATTATTCTGGACTGCTTACCATAGCACTTTGGTATGAACTAGGACATTGTAATGTATGCCAAGACCAATGTTTTAAGCTTTTGATGGTCCTGTTCTGGCCTAGGCTTGCCTTGGTTGGTTAGCATAAGGTTGACATGCAAATAACCCCTGGCACAAAAGAAAAAGGAAAGAAAAAGCCTGGAAATTAAAAAGATAACAAGTTTGATGAAGCTTTGAGTTTTGGGATCATGCTTATCTTGGTAGGTACTAGCTAGCCTTTGCATCTCATGCTTTACCTTGCTTGTCAACTAGAAAATGTGGTGATGCTTTTATTTGAAAAATCTGAAAATTCATGCTAATGACTTTCTTTGGATATCATCTATTGCACTGATCATGCCATGTGTCTTAGACGATATTTTGTGTTATACTTGCTTGATGTTGTAATTGCAGTCAATCATATTTGAGAAGCATGCTTTTTACACTCCACTTGCACCCTAGTTGCATTCATTGTATATTTTGAGGGGGATCTACATTTCAGGGGGAGTTTGAGTCGTGTCTCTTTTCAGTCCATTTAGTCTCACTTGATGAGTCCAGTTGTCAACAAGGGAGAGAAATTTAGGGTTTTTTCATCTTTAGAAGAGTTTAGGGGGAGTTTTGGCTTTCTCTGGGATTTGTTTCACGGGGAGTTTTAGTCTCTTTTGCCTTTACTCTTTGGATATCATTGTTGATAATTTGGAGATTGCAGTGATTTGAAATTTATGTTGATTTCTTTTCTATTTAACCATAATGACCGTTTTCTGGCTTTTGTTTGGCTTTTTGTTATTAAGGTTAAATCTTTCATTTTATTTACTTCTTTCTATTCTCTTGTGTTTTGTTTTTGTGTTTCCACATGCGTTCGTAGGTTTTGAAGCGTTGATGAAGAAGGTGTTGATAATGCACTCATCAAGGGGGAGATTGAGGAGCCATGTGGAAGATCATGGGCCTCATGGCTCCAGAAGTAATGAGTGATTCTCAACGGAAGTCAAAGTGAAGAGAGAGGAGATGAGACCTGTCGTGTCTTCAGCCGTGTGTGACTTAGGTACACAGGCAGCGAGCGACTATTGGGCAGAGGGGCCATGGAGTTGGGCCAGCCCAATCTGAGTACCTGGGGCAGGAACGGCAGGGGATTCGCTGGTCTGTTCACCGGATTTGACTCAGGTAAACGGGCAGCGAGCGATTACCGGGTTTTGATTAAGATATCGGTCATATTTAGGCTAGACTATTTTAGTGCTTGTAATGTGTTTTTGGTTCTATTGTTGTTTGTTGAGGTTCGTTGGGTGTAGGGAAAAGGACATTGCTTCGAAAGAATTTTTGAGGCGCCCATTCACCCCCCTGGTCGCTACTCTCAATCCTACAACTGGATCAGGCTCTTATTGGACGCTTCAGCCTGACCATTAGCTTGTGCGTAATGTGGCGATGAATTTAAGAGCTTGATTCCCATACCAGCTGCAAATTGCTGGAACTCCTCTAATACGAAAATTTTCCCCTGATCTGTGGTGATGGTCAGTGGAACCTCGAACCGATATATTACATGTTCCCTGATGAACTCAATGGCATCGACAGAAGTAACCATTTTGAGTGCAACAGCCTCTACCCATTTTGTGAAGTAATCAGTAGCCGCCAATATGAACTTATGTCATTTGCTTGACGTTGGGTATATTTGGTCGATCGTATCGATGCCCGACCCCCTGAAGGGCTAGGGTTTAATTATCGGGTTCATTTCTGATGTAGGTGCCCTATGAATAGCTCCAAACCTCTGACAATCCTAGCACCCCTTATAACTTTTTATGCAGTCCTCCACCATAGACGACCAAAAGTAACCTCTCTTCGAAACAACCACTTCATTTTCTTGACCGACTGGTGTGTTCCGCATATGCCATCGTGTACTTCGCACATCACCACCTTAGCTTCTTCGGTACTTATGAATTTGAGGAGAACTCCATCGATCGTACGATGGTACAATTCTTCACCGAGCAGCACATATCTTGTTGCTTGATATCTTAGCCTTCATGGTGCCAATGTTGAAGGATTTCTCAAGTAATGAATAATACCATACCTCCAATCATCAACCTCTATTTTTGCGATCTCTACCTCGATTGACCTGGCCATTGGCTTATATTCTGATGTCGTTTGGGCCAAATCATTCGCTTTTGAGTTCTGCTCCCTCGGGATATGAGTAAGAGTTATGCTTCGAAAGCTTGACATTATAGCTTGACATTGATCATGCTATTCTTTTAGCATACCGTCTTTGCACTCATACTCATCTAATAGTTGTCTCATCACTAGAAGCGAGTCTCCCAAAATTTCTATTGTATCGATGCCCACTTCTTCCAATAGCTGCAACCCTTTTAATACTGCTTCGTATTCAGCCTGATTATTGGTGGAGAAAGGTATGATGGTATATGTGAATTCAAATGATGCCCCCCGAGGGGAAACAATCACCAGACCTATACCACATCCGCACCGACACACTGATCCATCAAAGAATAGGGTACATGGTGCCGCCTCAACATGAATTGCTGCCTCATCTCTGTGTTGGACTATAAAATCGGCTATTGCATGTCCCTTCACTGCCTTAGCCAATTCATATCTGAGATCAAAATTGGTGAGAGCGAGGACCCATTTCCTGTACGCCCTTTTGACACTGGGGTCGATAGCATGTACTTAATGACATCAGACTTGCATATCATGGTGCACTCTAATGATAGCAAGTAATGTCTTAGTTCGGTGCATGAGAAGTATAAGCATAGATAGAGCTTCTCCACCGTGGGGTATCGGGTCTGGTCGTCTAGTAGTCCTTTACTGAGGTAGAAAATCACCCTCTCTTTTTTATCAATCTCATGTACTAGAACTGACCCAATGGCTTCATCATCGATTGACAAATATAACCTGAACAAAATCTCTTTCTGTGGTGGCATCAATATTGGCGGTGAGGCTAAGTATTACTTAATCTCATCAAACGCATTTTGCTACTTTTCTCCCCCATATAAATTCCTGGTCAGTCTTCAACTTTAATAGTGAGGTGAACGGCTCTATTTTTCTTGAAAGATCAGCTATGAACCTCCTAAGAAAGTTTATCTTCCTGATCAGTGACTGCAACTTGGTTTTATTGGCAGGGGGTTGAGTGTTCTTAATTGATTCAATATTGTGTTTGCTTATCTCAATCCCTCTTTCATGCACAATAAAGCCTAGAAACTTCCCCGCCGATACACCAAAAGCACCCTTCCTGGGGTTCATTTTTAGCCCGTACTTCCTAGCTCTCTCCAGAACTTAACATAGATCAGCCACATGGTCTTGAGTACTTTTTGATTTCACCACGATGTCATCTATATATATTTCCACCAATAGCCCAATCAAGTCATGGAAAATGTAGTTCATGGCCCTCTAGTAAATTTCTCTAGGATTTTTCAAGTTGAAGGTCATCACCACTAACTCATAAAGTATGATAGTGTCTGGGCACCGAAAAGCCGTATTGTGGATGTCTTTGTCAACCATGGAAATCTAATTATAACCTGCATTCTCGTCCATGAAGCTGATAATCTTGTGACATGATGCGGCATCCACTAGAATGTCTGCGATCGACATTAGGTATTCGTCTTTTGGGGTCACCTTGTTCAAATCTCTGAAGTCGATGCATATCATGAGCTTCCCACTTTTCTTCCATATCAGTACAATGTTCAATACCAACTCTGCGTATTGGCACGATCTTATGAATCCTGCATCATACAACCTTGTTACCTCGGCCATGATATCTGGTTATATTTCCACCTTGAACCGTAAAGGTGACTGCTTGAATGGTCGATACCCCTATTTTATTAGGAGCCAATGTTCTACGATCGATCGGCTTAGACCTAGCATTTCATGATACTCCCATGCAAAACAATCTCAGTATTCCCACAATAGTGCAATTAGTTCATTTTTATTTCATCGGGAAGTTGAGCACTTACAAAGGTTGGCCTTGGTATGTGTTGGCGTAAAAGATTACGCTAACAGGTTTCTGTAGAAAAGAAACTAACAAACGAAGTGTTTGTGAAGCAAACTGTTCTAAGCCTCCGAAAGGATAATAGCTTAGAATAGTTCGAAAGTGTGTATTGAATCACTTGTATTCGGTCCCTATTACAGGGTGAAATGGGGGGTATTTATAGGCCTAAACATTAAGGAAAAGACCTATTTACCCCTCTATTACAACCGACATTAAGGAAACTATTTGATTTCCTTAATAGGGCTAAAATGGTAAAAGACTAATCTAATGGGAAAGAAGATAAGTCTTCCATCTTAGCTGGCAGAAAAGATCCTGAAGGGCTTTAGTTCGAAGACATACTTCGAACCAATGCCTGTCTTCGGGCTTCGAACGGGGTTCTGGGCAACTTCGAAGATGATCTTCGGAGAATCTTCGAACTGGTTGACTGTCTTTATGCTGCTTCGGCAATAACCCCGAAGATGAGATATTTTCCCCCAACAGTAGCCCCTCGAATACGCTTCTCTGTTGACCTGTAACGTTTAGGAGAGCAGTATACACAAGAAAAGTAATCATGCGTAGGGGTTAACAGATTTATATCATCTCCGAATTATGTGGAGATATATACTTTGAATTGGTATTCGAAGAAATTAAATTCGGAATGACTTAGAAGTATCTTTAAAAAGACTGAAGACTTCTCAGACTTAGAAGAAATAGCCGTTAGCCTGTTTCTTCTAACGGAAGTTATACGATGCGTTATTTTCGGAGGAAAATAACGGGCGAGAATGCGAAAAGGCAGAGCTAAAACGGTAACAAACGGAACATTTAGGTTATAAATAGGGGGTCTAAAACTTACCCGATTACCTTTTCACCGCTTTCTCACAGTCAAAAGCTTTTTGAGCCCTTTGAGTTCTTGAGCCCTAACCTTTGAGTTTTTGAGCCCTAGCCTCCACTTCCTCAGAACAATCCAGCGATCGTGATGGTGAAGACCAAGGGATCTGCGCCTCCTTCGGCCTTGGCTCGGCAACAGGCAGCCGCAGCGGCAGCAGCGGCAGCATTGGCGGCGGCACCCTCGATGCAGGCGGCAACATCCATGGCGGCAGGGGGGAGAAATCCCCAAATCGCCGATGACCAAGGTCTGTGCCCACCATCGACCAAATATTTGGATCAGTCTTTGAGTTGGGACCTTCTACCTGCAAGAGAGAGTCTTTGGCAATCACAGCAGGGGGAAAGATTAGTAATGGAGTTATGATTCGGAAGCCGGGCAAAGAATCGATTCCATCACCAAGACCCGGAGAGGTTGTAGTATTCGAAGCCTTTTTCGAAGCAGGCTTGGGCCTCCCTGCTGTGGACTTCTTGGCCGAAGTACTTGACCTGTTCCATGTAACCCTCCCACAGCTATCTCCGAATGCAGTAGCTAGGTTAGCTATCTTCGAATGGGCATTGAGAGCCGAAGGTTGCGAGGGGAGGGCAGAAATCTTCGCTGCACTTCATAGAGCAACTTGCCAGCCGAAAACCTCCGTAGGCTCCGGAGGTGAGAAAGTAGTGGTTGCCTTCGGAAGCATTAATTTTAGGCTTCGTGATGAATATGCCCTGCAATTCCCTGCTAAGGCCATCAATGCAAGATGGTACACCGATTGGGTCCTGAGGTGGTTTTATGCCGAAGTTGGAGCGAGCAGTCCTCTGGCTGGGCCTCTCAAAGAAATTCAATTTCGGAAGGAAGCCTTAGTGCAACCTGACGAAGGCCAGCTCGAAGCTCGCCTTAACCTACTTCAGAAAATCAGCCGAAGGTTAAGCATGCGGGACTTAGCCGAAGAATTCCTCGGACTGCAAATTCCTCCGCTGATGGCCAATTGGCCTATCGTCTTCGAGGATGACTTGGAAGGCGGTCTTCGCAAGATCAATTATACTTTGAGCCCTGCAGGTAACTTCGAAACCAACATGCATTGTACATATTTACTTTGAAGAAAGACTAACTTGAATTATTTTTAGCTTCTTCAGCCCCTATTACTTCAGAGCAAATCGTAAGGGCTTCGGAGAAGATTCTGGGTGCTCCAACTCCGACGGAAAAAGAATGGCGAATTAAATTGGTCGGGAGTTGGGAGCGGATTAACAGAGTATGGGGAATGTTGGAGTTAACTCCGCCCCCTCTGATGGACTGGGTGCCTCTGGAGAAAGGACCCAAGAAAAGAGTGGCTGAAGCCGGAGCTTCTAGCTCCGCAAGGACTCCGGTGAAGAAGGTGGCTCGGAAGCCAAAGAATCTCGCACCTTTGGATCCTGCGCCTTCAAGCTCAAGAACCTCAATTTCTGGTTCTAAAGAGGATGAAGGTATATTATTAGTGAAATTGATTGACGAAGATGCAGCTCAACGAAATATTCACACTGAAGATACTGCAGGTATACCGGAGCCCCAAGCCAACATAGAAGAAGTAAGAGCTCCGGATACCCAAGAGGAGCAAATCGAAGCCCCTATGGGTGAAGATGAAGCCGAAGTTCCTGCAACTTCGGTTGTGGAGGAAAGGACTGCTCACGGAGATGCTCCGATAGTGGAAAATTTAACTGCGGATTCAGAAGATGACTTCACCTTCGATCCTCTGATCAGTCCAGTACTCGATCTCCCAGAGAATGTCGAAGGTAAATTTTGCATAATTTTTATCAATTTCTGCAAAATTATACAATGTATAATATTTTTGTTTTTGCAGAGCCTCCTGTTGTCGAAGTACCTCACGAAGATACAATTCAAAGGCCTTCGACAACTTCGGAGCCACACCCGGAGGTTACTCAACAGGGGCCTGGAAGAGGTAAAAGACACATAGAGCCTCCCCCTACTCAAGGATCGACTTCGTCTGAGTCAACAGATGAAAGTGAATCAACTGAAGGGGGGCCATCTTCAGAAGTTCCAAGGGCCTCAGAAGAACTCTCCGGACCTTCGCTAAGCAGAGTTGATCAGAAAGCTTCAGTAATGCTTCCTCTCTTAACTCCTTTTTTGGAGGAGAGAACCGGACTTCGGACTCTGGTTAAACCTTTGGGTCAAGCCAGTCGCAAAGTCGGGGAAACAGAACTGGTAGCCCTCTTGAGCAAGGCGAAAAGTTCGGAGCTTAACATTGCTATAGAAAGAGCAGCTTATCAGGTACGAAGCATCTTCGAACCAAATAGCAAATTATATATGAATAATTTCTTATTTCTGTTTTTCTTCTTTTTTTTTAGCAAGCAGTCTTAGCCCGCGCTGCAGCTTTATCGGGCGAAATGAAATTGCTCAACTTCGGGAAGAAAACGAAGCTCTTCAAAGAAATTTTAACTTCTCCGAAGGTCGAGTAGCTCAGATGGATAATGTAATATTAGCAGAGCGAAGGGCTAGGCAAAGCTTAGAGGCTGCGAAGAAAGAGCTCGAAGCAGAAAGAATTGTGCTTCGAGCGGAGGTTGAAAGACTGCGGAAGGAGGATGCTGCTAAGGGGTCCGAACTTTTGAGGCTCCAAGAAGAGGCTGGCCAACTCCTGACTCAAAAGAATACTTTGACTACAGAGAATGCTAGAATCTCCGGAGTTCTAGCAGAAACGACTTCGGCCAAGGATGCACTTATTGAGGAAATGCTTAAGTCTGAGAAGGTGGCTTCGGAGGTCATCGAGCAAATGCTAGGTGTTTTGGAGTACTTCGGTACTACCGGATCACTACCTTCGGATGACAATGTGACTCTGCTGCGCCGGTTAAAGAGGATCCAAGGAGCAGCGAAGCAAATGAAGACTGCAGGCATACGTTATGGAGAACTCTCCGGACAAGTGTCTGCCCTCGGATTACTTCGTTACTACGAGGATTTGGGCCGAACAATCACTCCGAGCACAGAGGGCTCCATTACCTTCGACGATGCGAGACTTTTGAATCCTTCCGAAGGCGTGACTGCCGCCTGGCGAGCCTTTCAAACTTCATGGAGAGCCGAAGGTCGTTCTGCGATCAAGGCTTGGATTGATGAAGGCCAACGCCAGAAGCAAGTGCGGAGCCAAGCTTCGAGCAGTCAGCCTCCTCCGAACCCGCAGGTTTAGGAATTATTTAGGATTTTTTGATTATGTAAAGCTCATGCTTGTAAACATTTATCAATGAAAGTCTTGTTTGTCATATTTTTAGGCTTTGCCTCTTATGGAAGATATCGAAGTGTTAGAGCTTAACAACGAACTTCGTTCATTGTGGAACACCTTCGAACTTCTAAAGAGTTATAAGCGTCATCGATTTCTTATTCCTCGAGATGGCTCCGGCGTAATTGCGCCCGAAGTAATCAAAGACGTATTGTCTTATATTAAAGAGGAAGATAAAGAGGTTGACGCAAACACCTCGTCTTCTAAAGACACTAACTGGTCTGAAGACGAAGGTGAAGCCCAAAATAAAAGATCTGAAGATCTTAGAAGCTGGGAAAGAAGCCCCGAGCGGCTTCGAACTTGGGCCGAGCTTCAACAAGAGCAGAAGGATTTTAGAGCTTCGAGGGGGAGGAAGAGAGTTAAGCGTAAAGTTCTTAGAACTTCCGATGTTGGAACTAGTCGTTCCACCCCTAGCTCTCGGGACCGAAGAGGTCTCCGATTCCTTCTTGGTATAGATACCAATTTTTCATAGTGTAATCTGTAAACACATTTATTTCAATAATGAATGCCGATTTAAAATTGTCTCCATATTTACTAGCCCCTCTTTGGGTATAAGCAACTTTGAAATGTATTCAAAGATGGTTATAGGCAAAGAAAAAACTTCGGAGTACAATTTTTTGGGGGTTCGGAGCCCCTCTGTCATTTAAAGATCTTTTTAAATCTTATGAAATGTCTTCGACTTTTTGCAGTCAGAAGAATGGTAACTTAGTACCTTTGTTTTATGAAAGAAATCAATTGAGATAACTTTCAGGACACTTTAGTGTCTTAAAAAATTTGTCACTTTGGACTTATGTTAACAGACATTCGAAGCTCATGGCTCAAATGCTGTTTTGCTTTAGCCATCTTCGGCTTGTCTTTGCGATCTCTGACGAACCAATGGTTCGGAGTTTGCAATGGTCTCTTTGGACTCTTTTTACGGATGTCTACCAGCCAATGGCTTGGACTCCGTATAATTGTAGCCACCTTCGGCTATTTTTGCAGAAGTCTACCAGCCAATGGCTTGGACTTCGCAGAATTTGGCCACCTTCGGCTCTTTTTTACGGAAGTCTGCAAGCTGCAGCTTGGACTCCGTAGATTTTGGCCACCTTCGGCTCTTTTTACGGAAGTCTACCAGCCAATGGCTTGGACTCCGTAGAATGTGGTTTTGGGCTCTTTTACGGATGCCTACAAGCCGTGGCCTGGGCTCCGGATTATGTCAGCCACCACACCGGAGGCTTCGACTTTATGGGTTCGAAGTCCGGAAATACAGCCCAGCTTAATGACACTTCCCTCTCGGTCGACCCCGCGGTTCCAGCGCGTCCGCTCGGGAAGCTGGAAGTCTATGAGGGGAAGGCAACTATCAGGGTGTATGCTTTATTAATTTAGAGGTGATTACAAGCGAATTACAAGGAGCCCTTATGTGAAGTATCGCTTTAGGTGCTCCGCATGCCAAGTATGTGCTAACTCTTCACCTTCTAAATTAGCTAATTTAAATGAACCAGGGCGGCCTGAGCGGACAATTAGATATGGACCTTCCCATTTATTGCCTAACTTCCCTGGTGCTATAATGCTTCGTAGAACAAGATGACCCGGCCTTAACTCACTGAGTTTAACCTTCGGATCATACCAAGTCTTCGTCTGCTGATGATACTTTGATAAATTAGCTACAGCCCAAAGTCTTGTTTCTTCTGACAAATCTAACGAAGCTTGTCTTTCTTCTTCAATGTCCGGTTCGGTGCTGCGAAATGATCCCCCCTTGAGCTCCGTTGGAGTCATAGCTTCATCTCCGAATAGTAGTCTGAACGGAGTAAAACCTGTGGACCTTGTTTGCGTAGTCCGAATGGACCATAGAATCTTCGGAAGCTCTTCGGTCCACAGTCCCTTTGATAATCCTACTATTCTTCGATTTAGCCCTGATAAAATATTTCCATTGGCTCGCTCTACGGCTCCATTCGACTGAGGATGTCTCACTGCAGCAAAACATAGTTGAATGCCTAGGTCTTCGCAAAACTTCCTGAAGGGTTCTGCGTCGAACTGTGTTCCATTATCAACTGTGAGATATTTAGGCACTCCGAACCGGCAAATAATGTTCTTCCAGAAGAATTTCTGTACATTGTTCGAAGTGATAGCTGTTAAGGGCTCTGCTTCTACCCACTTAGAAAAATATTCAATAGCTACCACTGCGAACTTCAGATTTCCTTTTGCTAACGGAAAGGGACCAATTAGATCCATACCCCATCTGGCCATAGGCCATACCGGAGCAATGACTTGAAGAGCTGTTGGTGGGCGATGACTCCGTCGACCCATCCACTGGCATCCTTGACAAGTGCGGACCAAGCTCTCCGCATCAGCTATTATTGTGGGCCAATAAAGCCCCTGGCGAAGTGTTTTTCCTGCCAGAGCTCTAGGGGCTAAATGACTTCCACAAAGGCCTTCGTGAATTTCTCGAAGAATTTCTTGGCCTTCGGCTTGAGATATACATCGGAGTAGAGGGGAACATACTCCGGCCTTGTATAATATACCGTTGATTAACTGATAGTTTCTTGCTCTGAGCTTTAATCTTGACAACTGGGGCTCTTCGGGCAAATTTGTTCCTCCTTGCAAGAGTTCTATGATCGAATCTTTCCAATCTGCACTAGGAATGCAAAGAATCTCCGCAGAGGCAATTTGTGGCACTGAAGGTAAATTGAGCTCCTCATAGAAAGCTTCTTCAGGTACATCCACAGCTCCGGCTGCAGCCTTCGCTAAAATGTCCGCTTGTACGTTTTCAGCTCTTGGTATACTCTGAATGGAAATACCGTTGAAGTGTGCTTCGATTTTGCGGATTTCTTCTAAGTATTTTGCAAGCTGTGGATGCCGAACTTGAAAACTTTTGTCTACGTGCCCTGCTACTATCTGAGAATCTGTTTTTATAATTATCCTTGTAGCCCCTAGAGCACGTGCTTTCCGGAGTCCCAATAAAATCCCTTCGTACTCCGCTATATTATTGGTAGACTTAAAGTTGAGTCTTGCGGAGTACATTGCTCTTTGCCCTGACGGTGAAATCAACACTGCCCCAATGCCTGCTCCGGATGCTTGGAAAGCCCCATCGGAGTAAACAGTCCAAACTCCGTCACTTGATTTCTCCGGAGTCAAATTCGCAGGTGGAGTCCACTCTGCTACGAAGTCTGCTAGGACTTGGGATTTGATAGTTGTCCTTGCCAAGAAAGATATGCCGAAGGGTGCTAGCTCTACTGCCCACTTTCCAATCCTTCCAGTGGAATCTTTGCTTCGGAGCATATCTCCTAAGGGATACGAAGTTGGTACAATTACATTATGAGCCAAAAAATAATGTCTTAGCTTCCTCGAAGCCATTATCAGAGCATAAACGAACTTCTCAAGTTCGGAGTATCTTGTCTTTGCTCCTGATAATGCTTCGGATACAAAATAGACAGGATTTTGGACCAACTTCCCATTGGAATCCACTTCTCTGACAAGGACTGCGTTGACAGCTGAACCTGTAGCTGCAAGATACAGGAGTAGGGTTTCATCCGCAATAGGCACCGTAAGTGTAGCAAGATTGCTGAGATAATCTTTAATATCTTCGAAGCTTTTCTGACACTCCAGTGTCCATGCAAAATCTTCGGACCCTTTCAAAGCTTTAAATATTGGCAAGCTCCTCTCCGCAGACCTTGATAAAAACCTGCTAAGTGCGGCCAGACGTCCAGTCAGCTTTTGCACTTGCTTTAAATTCTCCGGAAGAGCCATCTTCTGCAGCGCAGTTATTTGAGTAGGGCTAGCTTCAATTCCCCTGCTTGAAACTAAGTACCCTAGCAACTTTCCAGCCTTAGCTCCGAATATACATTTTTCGGGGTTAAGACGGATCCCACATGTCCGAAGGCTATTGAATGTTTCTGCTAAGTCTAGGCTATGTTGGTGCTTTAAAGCACTCTTTATTACAGTATCATCCATATAGGCCTCCACATTGCGACCTAGTTGATGACCTAGAGCCTTAGCAACTAATCTTGAAAAAGTAGCCCCGGCATTTCTTAGGCCGAAGGGCATTCTTACATAGCAGAAGACTCCCGAAGGAGTTACAAAGCTCGTCTTGATTTCATCTTCGCGCTTCAACCATATTTGATGATAACCAGAATACGCGTCAAGGAAGCTTAGTAACTCCGAACCTGCAGTGGAGTCAACTAGTTGATCAATTCGGGGCATGGGGTAGGGGTCACGTGGGCACGCTTTATTCAGAGATGTGAAATCAATGCACATGCGCCACTTCCCGGAAGACTTCTTCCTGACGAAGGCTGGGTTGGCTAACCATTCTGTGTGAGCCACTTCTCTGATAATCCCAGCCTTCAACAGTTTTTCAACTTCGTCCTTAGCTAGAGCAGCTCTCTCTGCGGACATCTTCCGGAGTCCTTGTCGAACAGGCCGGGCCTTCGGGTTTACAAGTAAACTGTGTTCAATAATATCCCGATCGACTCCGGTGATATCTTCGTCAGACCAAGCGAAGACATCCAAATTTTCTTCCACTACCTTTTCCAAGGAGGTTGCAACTTCAGGAGGTAAATCTTTACCAAATTGAAAAGTGTATTCTTTACCATCTTTAACAATGACCTTCGTTGCAATCTCTCCTTCGGGACTTGGTCTCGGAAAAGACTTCTTCGAAGCTTCGGAGGAGGCTGAAAAAATTTCTTCATTATCTTGGACACTATTTACTTGCCTCGGATCAAGAGGAGGACCGTGACCATATTCTGCCCTCTGAGCCATGGCTTGATCTCCGAAGATTGTTAGGACTCCTGTTTGTGTGGGCATCTTCATGCACAAGTAGTTGTGATGCGCCACAGCTCCGAACTGATTCAACATGCCCCGTCCGAAGATGACATTATAAGCATACGGGGCATCTACCACATCAAAGATAACTTCTTCAGTTCGGGCTAATAAACCTTCTCCGAAGGTTACTTCCAGGCCTATCTGGCCAAGTGCATCAAGCGGAGGTCCTGCGAAGCCTTGCAGAGGACGAGCCGCTGGGAGGAGATGCTTCCTGGAAATGCATAACTGATCGAAGGCTTGCACAAAAATGATATCTGCTGAACTACCTCCGTCAATTAGCACCCTTCGGACTTCAGTCCCTGCAATATCAGCAGTGATAACCAATGGATCTGCATGCGGGAACTTAATACCAGCTGCATCCTCCGCAGAGAAAGATATTGGAACATGAGACCACTCCGGCATTGCAGCTGCAGATGACGAAGTCCCAATATGACCTACTTCCCGAACGTACTCTCTTCGCTGTCTCTTGGACATGCTTCCGAGGGTACCTCCTCCGGAGATAGGGAGAACTACTCTCTTTCCTCTATCTTGCCCTTCCTCTTGCTTCGGAGGTGGCATAACATTGGCCACCGGAGGGTGCCTTGCAGCATCAAAGTTTTCTATCCGCGCCACAGCCTGGACCGGGTCTGGGCGCGCTGCTGCTGGACTTCGGTCGGTACTGCCTCGACCCGAAGTTCTTTCCAAGTATTCTCCCCTTAGGGTAAGGATATCCTTGCAAGTGTCAGTTGCATGACTTCGATTCTCTCCATGAATACAGCAAAAAAGGGTCTGGCCCTTGCCAACCGTTTTTCCTGGCGGCCTCCAGCCGCTGGACTTGTTCCCCGCAGACTGTGGAGCTCTTTGTATAAACTTCTGTGGGGGTGCAATATTCAAGACTTCAGAGCGAGGGTGCTTTTGCCCTCTTCTTCGATCATGTTGCACTTCGAAGACTGGTTCCTGCGGCTGTGCCGAAGTCTTCACCTCTGCTTTAACTTCTTGCAATACTGTCGAAGTAGCAGCAGTCCTCCGAAGCCAACCCTGTTCTGACCTCGCATACTCCTCGAAATATGACATCAGCTGTGACACTGTGGAGATGCTCTTCCGATGCAGTTTATCCAGAAGGCCTTGATGACTGACGCCTTCCCGAGCCGCATCAACCACTGAGGATGTGGACAGCCCCCGAATTTGCGACTTCGTATGAGCGAAGCGCTTGAAGTACTGCCTCAATGTTTCTCCGGGGAGCTGTTTCACTTGGAAAAGGCTTCCTGTTGACATAGGAGGCACGAAGGTGCCCTGAAAGTTACTTATAAACTTCCTCTTCAACTGTGACCACGAATTGATTGATCCTGGCTTTAAAGACCAGAACCATCTCAACGCTACTCCTTGAAGAGCTAACGGGAAGCACTTCGCCATAGTGTCTCTGACTCCGCCGCTAGCCTCGATCGCTAGGGCATAAGAACGCGCGAACTCTCCGGGATCTTCATCTCCGGCATACTTGCAGAGCTTCGAAGTTTTAAACTTTGGATCAAAGCGAACCTTCTGCAGCTCAGGATGCAACGGGGATTCATTGTCGTAAGAGGCGTTCTCCGGGGCTTCGGGATAACCAAGATCATCGTCTTCGGGCACTTCGGGGATAGCTGGGGTGGCTTGAGAGCGAAGCCTGTTCGCAGCTTCTTGTCGCCACCTTGCTACCTCAGCTTGAAGGTTGGCCATTTGAGTGGCCATATCTCCAAGGCTATCTTCATCTCCTCCGGAAGGACCTTCCGGGTCTTGAGAACTGGTATGATCAGTTCGAAACGGAATAGAGGGTGGGGGAGTGACTCCGGGCGGTCGGAGTATGGAAGGGGTTGGCGGAGAGGTTTCGTATCCTCGAGGGATAGAAGCCCCTTGCGGAGTTTGAGGTGGAGGGATAGTCGAAGACCCTCCGACTTCGACTGTGTCGAAGGGTATCTCTCCGGAAATCCGAGAGGACCTCCGAGTGGGATTGCGAGGTGCGCTCCGCTTAGGAGGCATGATGTAAGAAGTTGGTAGAGAACGAAGTTTTTCGGACTAGGTTCCCCACGGACGGCGCCAACTGTTGGCGTAAAAGATTACGCTAACAGGTTTCTGTAGAAAAGAAACTAACAAACGAAGTGTTTGTGAAGCAAACTGTTCTAAGCCTCCGAAAGGATAATAGCTTAGAATAGTTCGAAAGTGTGTATTGAATCACTTGTATTCGGTCCCTATTACAGGGTGAAATGGGGGGTATTTATAGGCCTAAACATTAAGGAAAAGACCTATTTACCCCTCTATTACAACCGACATTAAGGAAACTATTTGATTTCCTTAATAGGGCTAAAATGGTAAAAGACTAATCTAATGGGAAAGAAGATAAGTCTTCCATCTTAGCTGGCAGAAAAGATCCTGAAGGGCTTTAGTTCGAAGACATACTTCGAACCAATGCCTGTCTTCAGGCTTCGAACGGGGTTCTGGGGAACTTCGAAGATGATCTTCGGAGAATCTTCGAACTGGTTGACTGTCTTTATGCTGCTTCGGCAATAACCCCGAAGATGAGATATTTTCCCCCAACAGTATGTCACCGGGTCCGATGTCTACTTGTTGTAGCTCATCGGTTGCGGCGAAGCCTTAAATGAGTTTACCTTCTGCTTTCTCTATGTCGCCTTCAAAGGGTAAGCTTGGGTTGTTCGTTGTTGATTGGTGTGACTCCATCATTCGATACTTCGAGAAAATCACCATCCCAAGCTTTGTCGAACAAACAGACAACTTCTTCCATCTCCTATACCGATAAATCGGCTATTGCTACGTTAACCTATTTATCGGCGGGGATGATTTCCACTAGATCGCCGACCCACTACATGAGGCTCTGATGCATTGTTGATGGGACACAATAATTCACATGAATTCAATCGTGCCCCAGCAACAGACTGTAGGATCCTTTTCCTTCTATGACAAAGAAGGTAGTCGACACAGTCTTGCTCCCAACCGTCAACTCTACATTTAGCACCCCCATTATTTTGACGAATTGCCACAGGGTACTAATCATTCATTGGAGGTTGTTGATACTGATCTAGCCGAACAGTGTTGTATCTTTGTTCTTCATTGAGATAAGGTGATACTCCATAGTATGTGGTCTGATGGTATCCCTGAGGAATTCCATCGAGTTCCCCCTTAGTGGCACAAGGTCAGCCAGCATATTCCTAGCAATTCTATACGTAGGTTGAGGTACCTCTTGCCTGGTCAGCCCTTGTAGTGCGGCCGAAGGCTGGGAGGGTGGCATACCTCTTCTGAAAGAATACGTATTCTAAGATGGGTCATGTATGCCTAACCCTTGGAGCATAGGGGTATGTAATGGGACCATCATATTACCTTCTAGGACGAACGAAGTGTTTGTCGAACCCTATCTCATCTTCCCTTGTGGTGGTGGCACCGACCAAATATGTTGAGGGTTTTGTAGCAGACGAGGATGGTTGGTTAACCAGGAAATACAATAGGACTTATGTCGTCTCTTGAGCAATTGTATCATCAACAGTCTTCTTGATCAACCCGTGCAAGGTATTAATCAATACCTCGGACTGATTGATGAGGGTGTGATGGGGAGCGTTATCGACGGTTTCCTAAAAATTGACCCGCAGACTCTCGGCCTACTGAGCGATCTCACCGGCCACAGCTGGTTTCGGCAACTGACTCCTCTTGACAAGACCAGATCGAGTCATGTCGAAAGCCTCATGACACAATATCTAGTAATTTTCTATGTGATCTTGTATCTCCGCCCTTTGTTCATCGGTCAATGCTTCCATAGTGACTGGGATGATGTTATTGTTGTCAACTTTGCCCACCATGGATGAAAGGTCTGAAGGGAGTCCCACTAGGCATACAAAAAAGTGTATTGGTGTCTTTTTTGGTCACATGTGTGGCCTGGGAGGTCTTCTTAACTCCAATGCAGGTCGTACAATCTTAGAGAAAAGAGGGTTCTAAGCGTGCCAATCAGTTTGACCATGTAACTGATAAGGAACCAAATAAAAATGGTGTTAGTAGCAAAGTCGATCGGCTACCGAGTCAATGACCATGGAGGGAATAAAATAATCATGAGTAAATGTGTTGATCGGCTGCAGGGCCGTTGCCTATGGCAATGCTATCGAGATGAGCGCACCATTGGCTGATAGGATAAAGTCCTTGTGCATAAAGGTCAATGAGTAGCTCCCAAACACAAGTATAGTATGACGTGTAATTAAAGATAACCTATCGGCTTTTACTCTAATGTAAACTAAACTTAGCATACCAAAGACAGTTGCTAATTACAATAAATCAATAACATTTCAACACATCGGGCATACTTTATTCAGATGAATGGTATACAACATGAACTAGATACAATAGAATGAGATGTCGGACCTAACCGATGAAGCCTTGAACTATAACATCTAACTCACATCAATCTAAGAGATCAAAGTGTTGCATACTTAGACCTAGCAAATACACCAAGATAAACCAGCGATCGCACTGACCGGGTTGATGCTTCAAGAGATCGATATGATGCAGCCTTGAAGAATAGGGACCTGGTCGATATGATCATCGGGGTGGAGGGACTGACCTCTTTGCCGTAGATCAGAATGATACAACCTGGTTCCAAGTGTCAAGTCCCGCCGTGATTAACCTTTGGAACCCAAGGGTAGCGATGCACCTAAAGAGTAATTTTATCGTGGTTGATTGTGTGTGTGTCTAAACCTAGCTAATTAGATACAAATTTATAGCATGGAGACTTGTCATCCAAGTAAAACCCATTATAACCAATTCTAGATTTTATCTTTATCTTCTCCCATCTCCATCGGCTTCCTCTTATCCGGTCATCCGTAACACAAATGGATGGACTTCATTGACCAACTTTGATTGACTCCTTGACATCTATTGACCATGCAGCATTCCTGCTGGGCCTGAGCCTTGCCAAATCTTGGCATCAATAGTACTATAGTCAGTTCACATGTCTGAGTAGGCTATAAAAGGAAGGGTAAGTTGAGGTCTAGAGTAACACTTGCTAGAACACTTTACCTAGGTTTAGAACCTTCTGTTAATCTTCTGTTTAGAGGCCAGCCACCACACTTTGTACTCACATTTGTAAGGATTTTGTGTTCCTTGTTCATGCAATCAAATTTCTATTTGATATTTGATTGTTGATCTTTGTCTTGAATGAACTTGTATCGGTTGTTCTTATTTCATGCGTGAGTTTATCGTGTACTGTTGAGTTTCTTTGTGTTTTGGCTTGCACAATAAGAAACAACTCTCTGATGCATGAGCAACTTGTATCTCCTGGATTATTTCTATCACCTTGCGTGAAATCCTGAAAATCCATGAACAAGTTGAGATTATGTTTTTTTTTTGCACTAGCAGTACTTGCACTCTATTGTGTAATCGAAGGCCAAGCCTCAAAAATACACTAGTAATTGTACCTTATGAAGTGTGTCTTGTGAAGTACCTCTCGAAGCCTTTCAATGAGGTCGCTCCGAAGTGCATTGTTTTGTGGAGCCTAGAGCAAGTCACTAAAGGCGAAGATATAATGTGAAGTACTCAGAAGTTGTTGCACTTTGTAGCGAAGCCTTTTCTTGTGAAGCCTGCCTCGATGCACCTCTGTGTGTGGAGGTAGCTTTTTCAAAGCCTAGCTCAAAGTGTTGTTGGTGTTGGGAGTGTTAAGCAAAGCTTTATGTACTCTAGGTACCGTCCAGTTCGAAGTGTCATCTATGCCTCCGAACTAGACTCAGCGAAGGCTACTTTTGAAATCTATTTTTCAGAAGAATTTTTAAAGCTTCCATTCACCCCCTGGTCGCCTTTTTGGTCCAACAATTGGTATCAGATCCGGTTAGATCACCATTTGACCTTAACCAGTTTTGTGATCAGTTGGCAATATGGAGAGACAAGGGAAAATTCTTCGGTTTGATGGAAAGGATTTTTCTTAGTGGAAGGTGCGCATGGAGGCTTATGTTCAAAGCCAAGGAAGTGCAATTTGGGACATAGTTGACTCCAACTATGAGATCCCTCATGTCTATTCCACTAAGGCTCAAGTTGAACAGTATGACTTCAACAGCAAGGTTAGAAATATTATGTTCACAAGCCTGGGTCGGAATGAATTTTACAGGGTGCAACATGTTCGCACTACAAGGAGATTTGGACAACCCTAGTTGTTTTTCATGAGGGCACCACACAGATCAAGGTTATGCGCCAAAGCACATACAATCAAGAATATCAAATGCTTGTGCAAGGCCCTAGTGAATCTGTTGATGCCATGTTTGCTAGGTTTGATGGAATAATTAGCAATTTGCGTTCAACCTGAGTTTTTGATTATTTTGATCATGAGCGGGTGATCAAACTTTTCTATGCTATTGATCATAGCATATGGGAGGTTAAGATCTCTAGTATTGAAGAGTCATCAAGTTACAACACGTTGACTTGCGATGAGCTCTTTAGTAAGCTCAATTCCACTAAGATAGCGAAGGCATCTCGACTAGGACATGGAAACTCATTACCGCAATGTGCGTTTGAGATCAAGAAGGGGAGGAGAGAACCACTGCATTCGGTACATGTGCGTTTGTGGGTGGTTTTTCCCTATCCTCTTTGGTCTCTGTCGCAAAGAACAAGTGTACACATTGGACGATGAAGAGCTTGCTCTTATTGTCAAAAAGTTCACTTCTATAATGATAGACTGTGACAAATCTCATTTTAAGGTTGACTGCCCCAAGATCAAGAAGAGAGATGAAAGTGCTCACAACAAACACCAAAGGAGAGACAAGAAGTCATTCCACAAAAAGAAACGTGACAAGATGGCTAAGAGAGCAACCAAAGCAGCTTCCAATGCTTTCTTGGCGGCCCTCAGCGACATCGACACTTTGTCGAGTGAGTAGTCTAGCTCTCACGAGAATGAACCACATGAGAAGAATGAGAAGAAAGAGAAAGACTTCACTAGCCTTTGCTTCGTGGAAGATGTCAACTCCAATAGCAATAACGAGCCTGAATCATCTGAGGTAACTCTATCCTATGATCAGTTTTCCATCAAAGTGGATACTTTGAATGATGCCTTGATTAGTTAGGATATATTACTTATGAAAGTTGTTCGTGAGTTGAACGATCTTAGACCTAGGTATGAATATGCTTCTACTAAACTTGCCTTGATTAGGTCTAAGATGGATGAAGCTTAGTGTGAGTCTTTTTTGGTTGGCATGAGTGAGCTTACTGAGCTGCATTATGTGCACGCTCAAGTCATCGATCGGCTTAGGGTTGCAGGAAAGAAGCTCATTGAGGAGGAGTATATATCCTCTCTCTTAGATTCTTGTATAAAATGTCCTTTGTGATAGGAACTAGGGGAGTTACGCTAGCCGGTAAATTCAAAATTTTACGCCCTAGGCCCAAGCCTCATGCGTGTGTGAGATCATATATCGGTACCTTCTAGCACACAATGCGCTAGGTGCAGCAGAAGAAGATGTTGGAGCAATGCGTCTCGCCTCTCCTTGCTTCGTCCTTGTCGTCCTTCACCGATCCAATCGACGAAGATGACGTAGTCGTTTGTATGTAGACATTCACGAGCGTCGCTATTCGAGAAACGTCTCCATGGAGTACACACGTACAGGAATAGAGTACCTCCCACGGTAGCATTCTAGCACCGCACGTGAGAGACGAGGATCCTTGACCTCAACGTTTGAGATCAAGAAGGGGAGGAGAGAACTCTTGGGTGGCTAGGTCTAATCTAGGCTTATTGCTTGCCCCAAGACGTCCTCCTCCTCTCCTTATATAGGGCTGAGGGCCCTTGGGTCATGCTTATCCTAAAACCCTAAAAAACGTAACACATCCAATTTGTTTGCCCCCGTAAGAACTTCCGATACCACATCGGAACTTCCGATCAGTACAAAATTCCCCGATTCCGAATCGGAACTTCTGGCTCGTTAGAACTTCCGATACCATATCAGAACTTCCGATACTCACTATCAGAACTTCCGATCCATTGAATTTTCTTGGGCATAACCTCAATCTCCCACTTGCACAAGAACCAATTCTTTGCATGTTTTAATACATCCCCTTAAGTGTGTGACCTGATAGGTTCATACACTAACGGTTGTTCACTAGAAACCATTTCTGACTCACTGATCAATAGCGGTACCTAGCAGCACATATTGACCCCTAAAAGCGTACAAAATCAGATTTTCATGAACCTTGATATACGCATGCACTATTCCCTTTACCACCCATCGTTAGTCAAGCTTAAGGCGAGAAATGTGCCACCCTTGTTGGTTAACTTGATATTTTCACTCGATCAAGTATCGAATTCAAATCATGACTAACTCCTTAGTGATAGTGGCATGGCCATGCACTTTTCCAATCCAATACCTCGAGGGGCCAGAGATGACTCTCCCGTTATTAGGAGGGGTAAATTACATCTTGACCGCTCACATCCCAAGACATGTTTCACAACACACCTGAAAACAACCCTTATTACTACCCTGTTACGGAATAGTGTTAGGAAGCATCTAAGTGTGTCACTACGCATTCTATAATCAAATGACGATCTCAGGTCCAAGGACTCTGTAGGTACACCATTTGAGACGACAATTGTTGGCACATAACAATCTCAGCAGTATCTCAAGTGGGTCTGTCCAACACCATGTTCACCAACATGTGTCCACATCACTAATTTGACATCTCTATGTCTATGATCTGTGAAACACAATCATCAATCAGTCGGATGTGCTAATCCATGTATCATCACTTTTCCACATGATGACAAGATTAGGAACCCTTTTGAACAACATCATCATAAAGCAAAAAGTTTCACATAACAAGTCGTACTCATTAATTAAATGCAAACGATATTTATTCAAGGAACAAGATAACAATTATCCTCGTACATTATAATAGACTCTACTAGCATCTTCCACTAAGCACATGACTACTCATGCAAGTATCTAATACCTATGGAGCTCATATGCGCCTCATGCTTGGGTTGTGGAAGAGGCTTCGTCAACGGATCCGCCATGTTCAAATACTTGTGCACCTTGCAAATCTTCACATCACCTCTCTCAACGATCTCGCGGAGCAGGTGATATCGCTAAAGTATATGTTTGGATTTTTGGTGCGATCAAGGCTCCTTGGCTTGCGCAATGGCACCACTATTATCACAATAGAGGTCCACTGGACTGGACACACTAGGAACAACACCCATCTCAGAAATAAACTTCTTGATCCAAACGGCCTCCTTCACTGCTTCTAAAGCATTGATATACTAAGCTTTTGTTGTAGAATCGGCCACCGTCTCATGCTTGGAACTCTTCCAACTCACTGCGCCTCCATTGAGGATAACACAAAACTAGATTGCAGTCAAGAATCATCTTTATCAGTCTGAAAGCTAGCATTCGTGTAACCACTTACAACGAGCTTGCGCCTCCTGCTCTGGCTCAGTGAGATCTAGAACACTTTCCAGTGGCTCTCGAACCTCTTCGAGATGCACAGTCCGCCCACTAACTCCTTTTGAGAGAAACTCTTTCTCAAGGAACACACCATTTCGAGCGACAAACACTTTGCACTCTTCTCTATTATAAAATACTATACTTTGGTTTCCCTAGGATACCCCACAAAGAAGCACTTGTCATACTTAGGACTGAGCTTGTCAGATGTCATACATTTGACATATGCCTCACATCCCCAAATCTTTAGAAAAGACAAATTAGGATGCCTCCCAGACCACATCTAATATGGCGTCTTCTCTACTGACTTAGATGGAACTCTATTAATCATGAAAGTTGTGGTTTCTAGAGCATCACCCCAAAAGGATAATGGAAGATCAGTGTGACTCATCAAGGACCGCACCATGTACAACAATGTGCGGTTTCTCCACTCGAACACCCCATTCCATGGAGGTGTGCCGGGTGGAGTCAGCTGTGGAACAATTCCACATTGCTTTAGATGATCACTAAACTCATGGCTCAAATATTCACCTCCACGATCCGATCGTAGAAATTTAATTGTCTTGCCCGTATGATTTTTTACCTCATTCTGGAACTCCTTGAACTTTTCCAAGGATTCCCACTTATGCCTCATCAAGTAGACATAGCCATATCTACAAAAGTCATCGATAAAAAGTAATAAAGTACTAAAATCCTTTCCTATCTGTGTGATTCATTGGACCACACACATCAGTATGTACTATGGCCAAAACCTCATTCGCCCTCTCACTCTGTCCAGTGAAAGGTGTGTTTGTCATTTTGCCAAGTAAACAAGACTCACATGTGTCATATGATTCAAATCAAATGACTCCAAAAGTCCATCACTATGGAGCTTTTGTACACGCTTTTCATTTATATGACCTAAACGACAATGCCAGGCGTAGGTGGGATTTAAATCATTAAGTCATTGTTTCTTAGTATTAATCTTATAAACGTGTGCATCGTCAAGACTTAGAATATACAATCCATTCACTAATGGACAAACACCATAGAGCATGCCATTCAAAAATATTGAACAACTCTTGTTCTTTATTATGAATTCAAAACTCTCTTCGTCTAAACATGAAGAAGAGATAATGTTTCTGCCTAAGGCGGGAATTAAATAACACTTATTTAACTCCAAAACTAATCCTGACGGTAGCGAAAGTGAATAGACGTCGACGGCCAATGCTACAACCTTTGCACCATTCCCGACGCAGATATCCAGCTCGCCACTTGCACACTTTCTTACTCTACTTAGCCCCTACAATGATTTGCAAGTATGAATCATTGATCTGGTATCAAATACCCAAGAATCATTTGGATGAGTAGCAAGATTAATTTCAATAACATTAATACCTGAAGCGGAAGTCCCACTTCCAATCTTGTTTTTTGCTCTTCCAGGTACACCTTGCAGTTGCGCTTCCAATGCCCAGGCTTGTGGCAATGGTGGCACACATCAGAGTTGGCTGGACCAGACCTAGACTTTCCAGTTGGTTTAGAATTCGCACTAGAGATCACATTTGTAGTATTAGCTTTCTTCCTCCTCCTTTTTTACCCTCATTCTGAACAAACATCACATGGTTTGGAGCCTTCCTGATACTCAGTTTAGTAGATTTCAGCATCCCATGCAACTCAGCTAGTGTCTTCCCAATCCAACCATATTGTAGTTCATAATGAACGGCTCAAAGCTTAGTGGGAGCGACTGGAGAATAACATCAATGGCGAGGTATGGATCTAGTGGAGTGCCCAATCTCTCTATAGTGTCTACGCAACCAATCATCTTGATCACGTGAGGGCTCACTGGGCTCCCTTCAGACAGCCTGCTACCAAACAAGCATTTAGACACTTGTATATTTCTTCCCTTGCTTGGTCCTAAAACATGCCCTTAAGCCCTACAATCATATCGTAAGCATCACATTCCTCATACTATTTCTAAAACTGAGAGGACATGCAGGCAAGCATCAGGCAGCTGACATCCATAGAATCACTAGCATGCTTCTCATAAGCACGCTTATTTGCTGCAGAAGCATCCTCTCCTGGTTCATCAGGGTGAGGTTCCTCTAGAACATAATCCTTTTTCTCTTGCTTGAGAACAATTCTCAAGTTTCAATACCAACTCATAAAGTTTGTTCCAGACAATTTATCTCGTTCAAAAATAGATCGCAAATTAAGTACCAGGGTGCTCTTAACAGTAGACATAGTAGGTGTCATGATCTACAAAAGATTAAATGTGAGGTTTAGCACTATGCAATGTTTATCTTCTATCCAATAAAAGATGCTCCACTATCTAAACCAGTCACTTTCCCTCTCATGACTAATAGTGGCACAAGATCCATGGTCACACTATCTCCTAGTGAGCTTTGGCATCATTGCTAGAAGCTAGTTGACATAGGTAAGCAACTCCTTGCTAATCACATTTGTTGGCGTAAAAGATTACGCTAACAGGTTTCTGTAGAAAAGAAACTAACAAACGAAGTGTTTGCGAAGCAAACTGTTCTAAGCCTCCGAAAGGATAATAACTTAGAATAGTTCGAAAGTGTGTATTGATTCACTTGTAATCGGTCCTCATTACAGGATGAAATGGGGAGTATTTATAGGCCTGTACATTAAGGAAAAGACCTATTTACCCCTTTATTACAACCGACATTAAGGAAACTATTCGGTTTCCTTAATAGGGCTAAAATGGTAAAAGACTAATCTAATAGGATAGAAAATAAGTCTTCCATCTTAGCTGGCAGAAAAGATCCTGAAGGGCTTTGGCCCGAAGACATACTTCGAACCAATGCCTGTCTTCGGGCTTCGAACCAGGTTCCAAGCACCTTCGAAGATGGCCTTCGAACAATCTTCGAACTGGTTGGCTGTCTTCATGCTGCTTTGGCAATAACCCCGAAGATGAGATATTTTCCCCCAACAGTAGCCCCTCGAATACGCTTCTCCGTTCGACCTGTAACGTTAGGAGAGCAGTATACGGAAAGAAAAGATAACCAATCATAGGGGTTATTGTTTTTGTTTTATCTCCGAAATACATGAAGACATGAACTTCGAATCAGTCATAAGGTAATTACTTTTCGAACTATCTTAGAACTGATTCAGAAAATTCGAAAGTCTTTTTAGACTTAGAAAATATAGCCGTTAGTTTCTGTTTCTAACGGAGTTATACGAAGCGTTATTTTCGGAGGAAAATAACAGGCGGGAATGCGAAAAGGCAGAGCCCAAACGGTAACAAACGGAAAGTTAGACTATAATAAAGAACTCCAGAACTTACTCGATTACCTTTTCACTGCTTGCTCCCAGTCAAAAGCCTTTTGAGCCCTTTGAGTTCTTGAGCCCTAGCTTTCGAGTTCTTGAGTCCTAGTCCCCACTCTCTCAGATCGATCCAGTAATTGCGATGGCGAAGACCAAAGGCTCTGCGCCTCCTTCGACCTTGGCTCGTCAACAAGCGGCTGCGGCAGCGGCAGCGGCAACAGTGGCGGCGACGCCTTCGATGCAGGCGACAACTTCCATGACGGCAAAAAGGAAAAAATCCCCAAATCGCCGATGATCAAGGTCTGTGCCCTCCATCGACCAAATATTTGGACCAATCTTTCGAATTAGGACCTTCAACCTGCAAAAGAGAGTCCTTGGCAATGGCAGTAGGGGAAATATTGGTGCGGGAGTTATGATTCAAAAACCAGGGAAAGAAGTGATTCCAGTGCCCAGACCCGGAGAAGTAGTAGTGTTCGAAGCTTTTTTCGAAGCCGGTTTGGGTCTTCCTGCAGTGGACTTCCTGGCAGAGGTACTCGAACTGTTCCATATAACTCTCCCTCAATTATCTCCGAACGCAGTAGCTAGATTAGCTATTTTTGAATGGGCCTTAAGAGCCGAAGGATGTGAAGGAAGGGCGGAAATCTTCGCTGCATTACATAGAGCAACCTGCCAGCCAAAAACCTTCGTAGCCCCCGGAGGTGAAAAAATAGTAACGTCTTTTGGCAGTATCAACTTTAGACTTCGGGATGAGTACGCCCTTCGCTTTCCTGCTAAAGCCATCAACGCTAGGTGGTACACCGACTGGATTTTGAAATGGTTCTATGCTGAAGTCGGGGCAAGCAACCCTCTGGCTGGACCCCTTAGAGAAATCCAATTCCGAAAGGAGGCTTTGGTGCGTCCTGACGAAGGTCAATTCGAAGCCCGTCTGAACTTGCTTGAAAAAGTTAGCCAAAGGCTCAGTATGCGGGATTTGGCAGAAGAGTTCATCGGTCTTCAAATTCCTCCACTGATGGCCGACTGGCCTATTATCTTCGAAGATGATTCTGAAGGTGGTCTTCGCAGAATTAACTTGACTTCAAGTCCTACAGGTAACTTCGAAAACAACATGCATTAAACATATTTGCTTCGAAGAAAAAACTGACTTGAATTATTTATTTGTAGAAACTTCAGCCCCTGTTACTTCAGAACAGATTATAAGGGCTTCGGAAAAAATCTTGGGTGCTCCAACTCCGACCGAAAAAGAGTGGCGAATTAAGCTGGTTGGGAGTTGGGAAAGATTTAACAGAGTATGGGGAATGCTGAAACTCACTCCTCCCCCTCTGATGGATTGGGCGCCTTTGGAGAAAGGGCCTCAAAAAAGGAAAGCCGAAGCTGGAACTTCAAGTTCAGCAAAAACCTCCGGTGAAGAGGGTTGCTCGGAAGCCAAAGAACCTCGCACCTTTAGATCCTATACCTTTGAGCTCCAGGGCTTCCGTTTCCGATTCCCAAGAAGAAGTGGAAAGGTTACTTGTGCGCCTACTGGAAGAGAATGAAACTCAAAGGGCCACACAAACCGGAGTACCTGCGAACGTACCGGAGTCCGGAGAAAATGTTGATCAACCAAGGACTTCGGTAGTTCAAGAAGATGTAGCTCAGGACGAAGTTCCTGTGAATGAAAGTGGGGTCGAAGTCACTATGGCTTCGATTCCCGAAGAAGCAGCGAGGACTACCCAGGACGATGCTCCTGCAGTCCATGATTCAACGGCTGATTCAGATGAAGAATTAGCTTTCGATCCACCAATCAGTCCGACAACGACTCCTCCACGGACTGCCGAAGGTAGAACTCGAAGAACTTTTGTATTTATTTGAATTTTTATACTATGTATAATACTTTTGATTACTTTGCAGAACCCACTCCTATGGAAGAAGTCCGCCAGGAGGAAATAATTCCTGAACCTTCGACGACTTCGGAGTCAGCCCCGAGAGTTACTCAAAAGGGGCCTGGAAGAGGCAAAAGACAAATAGAGCCCCTGCCTGCTATAAGCTCCGAATCAACTCCATCTGATTCAACAGACGAGAGCCAATCTTCCAGGGAGGCTCAAACTCCAGTGGCTCCGAAGTCCGCAGGCCAAAGCTCCGGTCCTTCATTGAACGAAGATGACCAAGAGGCAATAAGCATGCTCCCCTTGCTGGCTCCTTTCTTAGGGCAAACAACTGGTCTTCGGACTTTGCTCGAACCTTTGGATCGAGCTAGTCGTGAGATAGGGGAGACCGAATTAGTGGCCATCCTGCGCAAGGCTGACAGGACGGAGCTTAATGCCATTATTGAACGTACAGCTTATCAGGTATGAAACAACTGCAAATTATTATAGAATTTATCTTCTAACGAATATTTACTTTGATTTTTACTTTGGCAGCAAACTGTCTTGGCCCGAGCTGCAAGTCTATGCAATGACGAAGAAATCGCTCGGCTTCGGGAAGAAAATAGCACTCTTCAAAGGAATTTAACATCTCTGAAAGTCGAGTGACTCAAATGGACAATATAATATTAACAGAGCGAAGGGCCAGGCAAAGCTTGGAAGCTGTAAAGAAAGAGCTCGAAGCGGAAAGGATTGTGCTTCGAGCAGAGGTTGACAAACTGCGGGCGGAGCATGCTACTACAGGGTCTAGGCTCGTCCGGCTTGAAGAGGAAGCTAGCCAATTGTTGACACAGAAAAACACTTTGACCACTGAGAATGCTAGGCTTTCTGGGGTTTTGGATGAAGTTACTTCGGCGAAGGATGCGTTGAACGAAGATAAGTTGAAGTCTGAGAAGGTGGCTGCGGAGGTTATGAATCAGTTGTTAGAAGTCCTGGAGTACTTCGGTACTACTGGAATTCTCCCTTCTGATGATAACATCAGCCTTCTGCGCCGGTTGAAAAGGATCCAAGGGGTGGCGAAGCAGATGAAGACGGCGGGCATTAGATACGGAGAACTCTCCGGACATGTATCTGCTGTTGGTCTACTTCGCTATTACGAGGATTGGGCCGATCATAACTCCGGACGCAGGAAAAGGTCCAATCACCTTCGACGACGACCGACTTCTCAAACCTTCCGAAGGTGTAGCTGCTGCTTGGCGGGCCTTCCAAACTTCGTGGAGAGCCGAAGGTCGATCTGCGATCAAGGCTTGGATTGATGAAGGCCAACGCCAGAAGCATGTTCGGAGCCAAGCTTCGAGCAGCCAACCTCCTTCAAACCCACAGGTTTAGGAATGTTTTAGGATTTTTAACCGTGTAAAGCTTTGTGTTTGTAAACATTTATCAATGAAAATCTTGTTTGTCATATTTTTAGGCTTTGCCTCTTATCGAAGATATCGAAGTGTTAGAGCTTAACAGCGAACTTCGCTCACTGTGGAACACCTTCGAACTTCTAAAGAGTTATAAGCGTCCTCGATTTCTTATCCTCGAGATGACTCCGGCGTTATTGCGCCCGAAGTAATCAAGACGTATTGTCTTATATTAAAGAGGAAGATAAAGAAATCGACGCAAACACCTCGTCTTCTGAAGACACTAATTGGTCTGAAGACGAAGGTGAAGCCCAAAATACAAGATCTGAAGGTCTTAGAAGCTGGGAGAGAAGCCCCGAGCGGCTTCGAACTTGGGCCGAACTTCAACAAGAACAGAAGGATTTTAGAGCTTCGAAGGGGAGAAAGAGAGTTAAACGTAAAGTTCTTAGAC
>JAAALK010000285.1:79538331-79575735 GCA_019279435.1 Zizania palustris
CGGACACAAGTGCGTAGAACGGAGATAGGAAAGCACTTTGAAGATGCGTTCTAGAGGGAGGCATTTCGGAGGGGCACTTCGAAGGTGTGCTTCAGAGGGAGACACTTCGAAGGGTGGCTGATGAATACCTCCAACGGGAAGAAATCCAATAGTGTGCTCTGGTCAGAGGCATTTCGAAGGGGCACTTCAAAGTATGGAAGGTTTGTCGTGGTTTTTGTCATGTGGGCTTCGGGATATGGACGTACGGTGGTCAAGCTTGAAAAGCTGCGGAGCCATGGTGGTCCACTCTGAAGGCATGGTGTGAAGGTGACAAGGGCTTTGATGGCTTTGTCTCAAAATCATCACATTACAAGTCGACTTCGGTGCAATGAAGCCTCAGTGGTTCGAAGCATGCAACCGGAGTCAATCATGCACGTCGTCAAGTGCTGCGAGGCTTCGTCGAAAAGAAGCTAGAAAAGTTGACGTACTCCGGAGCTTCGAATAATGTGTAAAGTAGTACTACTTGTAATACCCCCACACTGTGTGAGTCAAAATCATATAAACACTAGGGGTATTGTAGCCACTTTACATGTCTGAGTAGGCCATAAAAGAAAGGGTAGGCTGAGGTCTTGAGTAACACTGGCCAAAATATTTTACCTAGGTTTAGAACCTTCTGTTCATCTTCTGTTCAGAGGCCAACCGCCACACTTTGTACTCACATTTGTAAGGATTTTGTCTTCCTTATTCATGCAATGAAATTTATATTTGATATTTCATTGTTGATCTTTATCTTGCATGAACTTGTATCGGTTATTCTTATTTCATGCATGAGTTTATCCTATACTATTGAGTTTTTTCTGTTTTTGCTTGCACAAGAAGAAACAACTCGCTGATGCATGAGCAACTTGTGTCTCCTAGATTTTTATATCACCTTGTGTGAAATCTTGAAAATCCATGAACAAGTTGAGATTATGTTTGTTTTTCTTTGCACTAGCAGTACTTGCGATCAATTGTGTAATCGAAGGCCAAGACTCAAAAATACACTAGTGATTGTACCATGCGAAGTGTGTCTTACAAAGTCCCTCTCGAAGCCTTTCGATGAGGTCGCTCCAAAGTGCACTATTTTGTGGAGCCCTCACGATGATAATCAGTCGGATGTGCTAATCTATATATCATCACTATCCCTCACAATGATAAGATTAGGGATTCCTTTTGAATAACATCATTATAAAACAAAGAATCTCATAGATAAGTCATCAACTCATCAATCAATGTAAACGATGTTTATTCAAGGAACAACATAACAATTATCCTCATACAAAAGCATAAACACCAATAACATCTTTCACATACACATGATTCACACACACAAGTATCTAATACCCATGGAGCTCAGGTGCTCCTCATACTTGGGCTGTGAAAGAGGTTTTGTCAATGGATCTACTATGTTCAAATCCGTGTGTACCTTGCAAATCTTCATATCACCTCCCTCTATATGATATCACGGATCAAGTGATACCGCCGAAGTATATGTTTGGACTTCTAGTGTGACCTAGGCTCCTTGGCTTGCGCAATGTCACCACTATTATCACAATAGAGATCTACTAGACTAAATGCACTAGGGACAACACATATCTTAGAAAAACTTTTTGATCCAAACAGCCTCCTTCGCAGCTTTCGAAGCTACAATATACTCAGATTCTGTCATAAAATCAGTCATCGTATCTTGTGGGTGCCTGATCTTCAGTCAGAGGGGGTAAACTCGATTGGTGGAGGACTCAACATTGATGATCCAGCTTCCGATCAGCACAGATCCAAACCCCTTAATTGCTACACCATGGCTTTGTTGGTTATCAACCACGCACGAATGCGATTGACCTCACAAAGAAGTCTTATCTCTGCATGTGAATCGAGAACACAAGCAAGAATACGGAAACACAATCTCACGAACAGACGAGAGATCGATTTCTCGAGCGGGGTTGCACAATCTGACGAACGTCGGAGTTCAATCTACAAGGTAGTACGAAACTAAGCAAAACCCAAAAACCCTAGATGGCTGTAGAAACACCTTATATAGTAGTTTGGGATGCACCCCTAATGGGCTCAACTGGGTACACGGCCCAAAGGCCCAACAACGCAGAAAACAGCATGCTGACAGATTCTGTACTCTATCTTATTTTGACTATTCCCGTTGATCTATAAGGAATTTTGAGATGAAACTGGTTGCATTGGAAAGGTTCTGAAGTTTTTTTTTTGTGGCTGGGTGGAACGTCAAAAACGGAGTCCGTATGCGGCCTGGGCGATGATTTTAGTACACACTGCTTCTGGAATCCGAGTTGGACACGAATTGTAGTTGGATTGGACTCTCAAATTGGCTTGGACGTCCTTCCTGGTTCTTCTCCGACTCTTTGTTTATCTCTAAGTGATTTTTATCATCTCCATGGTTCCTAACAATAATAATAATATTATGTAGTAATTTATTCTCAAGATAATATACTAAGATACTTAAGTTGACCTAGAGATTTAATCTTTGTGCTCGAACTTTAATAATTGGATCTTGGTATTCATGTATGGTTGTATCAATTGTAGGGATGTCTTCATCATCCTCTCCTTCTTGATTTGGAGTCATCCTCGACTCAATGTCTATTGGTCCCCAATCAACTTCCATGATAATACAAGAGTTCCAAATACATCCATCTCTTCTATTGATCCAAGAAAGTATTTCTGAAATTGAAAATGAACGCATCTCATGGCATAGCATGTGAGGTTCAAATATATAAAAATTAAATCTAACATAGAAAGCATGCACCTTAACTTGTTTCCTCACAATCATGATCCTATCCCAATAGGTCATGTTCTCATCATTCTCCCCCTCTTAAAATAGAGTTGTCATCGACTCATACTCATCTTTTGCTCCCATGGTTGGTTTCAATTCTGCAACATTAAATGTGGTAATATCCTAAAACTTGGGAGGCAAGACAAGTTTATAGTTATGTAACTCAACAGAAGATAAAAACTCAGGAGGCATATCAAAATTACACTTATGTAGCTCAATATGAGATAAATACTTAGTGATAACTGGGGGCAAAGTATAAACTATATTAGTAAGAGAATAATAAGCAGTTTCACAAATCACAACATAGCACACATCTTGACTATGAAGTTCAGTTTTATGTGCAAGGATAGAAGAATCTTTTATTTGATTTCATGCTGAATTTCAGATCTAATATCAAGTTATTTGCTCTCATTAGTTGTCGTCTCGATATCATCTTTAACAATTTCATCAGAAATTGAAAGTAACAAAGTAGATTTCACATACTCATGCACAATGGTATAGTTATTAGTCCTATCATAGTGAAGTGCATCATTATCAAATTGCAAAGGGTGTTCTATTATTTCAGCTCATGAAGCAACCTCAACGAATACCTGTAAGAACTTTTTACCTGACACCTCAACTCGTGTATAGATGGAAGGCCATATGATTGCTGATGTTTGTGCAGGTATATGTGCAAGTGCATGACGAACACTTGAAGAAGAGAAAGGCTTGGTTAGTACCGGTGTGCTCGTTACTCGTGGTGGATAGGAGTCTCTTGCCTTGTATTGTCGTTCCTGCAATGTTTTCTCTGCAATGATGGTAAGATGGAACAAACGACTAAGAGTATTAAATTCTTTATAATAAACGATATCTTGAATCTCATGCCTCAACCAATCATAGAAGCGCCACATCGTGTGATGCGCACGGGTGCCCAATCTTCTGTCAGACGGGGTAAACTCGATTGGTGGAGGACTCGACGTTGATGATCCGGCTTCCGATCAGCACTGATCCGAACCCCGCAATCGCTACACCACGGCTCCATTGGTTATCAACCACGCACGAACGCGATTGACCTCGCCAAGAAGGCTTATCCCTGCATGCAAATCGAGAACACAAGCAAGAACACGGAAACACAATCTCACAAACAGATGAAAGATCGATTTCTCGAGCGGGGTTCCACAATCTGACGAATGTCAGAGTTCAATCTGCAAGGCAGTTCGAAACTAAGAAAAACCCAACCCTAATTCATGAAGGCTACAGAGTATTAATACCTAGGGTTTGTGTAAATTCTTCCCTAATGTTGGGCTTAAGGCCCCAAACGGATACAAGGCCCAAAGTGGCCCAAAATGGTGACGCAACACCTTATGACTTGTTTGGACGACACAGAACATTTCGTAACGAACCAGGACTTGGCATCAGATTCATTGGAAAGATATTTTTCGTTATCTTTCCAACGCCTCAATTTGCCTCCGTACGAGAAAGTTATGCCCGTTTTAATGAAGGGTGTTCTGCTAAAACCGAACCGAATTCGGAGTTTTAAGTGGAATCCGAATTGGATTGTTGCGCCGCCTCTCCCTCTTGTGTTTGATCCAGAAGTGCTTCTCCCAAGTTCCTTAGAGGCAAAATATCACCCATAAGTTGCATCCCATCCATATTCATATCATTATGTAAAGTAAGAACGAACGCACCTCATAATTAAGCTTGCGGGCACGAGAGCGAGTGATTGGTCCAGAAATGATAGCGTGTTGGATGTCTTTATCGTTATTATCGATGTCCTCATCATTGTGTCCCCTGAGTGCTCCACAACACCACAACGGGTCATGCTCTCTCGAAGCTCAGCATAATACTCTCTCACAGACATGTTACCTTGAACAAAGCATTGTAGTTTCATGCACAATTCACAATGATAAGAAGGAGAGACAAATTTACTACACATAGCTCTTTTTAAATGACCTCATGTATCAGGTTGTAATTGAAGTTCACTTATATCTTCCCACCAGATTAAAGCACGATTTTTAAACATACTAGTTGCTTGTTTAACTCTATGTTGTTTAGAAACTAGATATAAGTTCAATTTATGCTCTACAGTCATCTCCCAATCTAGGTATTCTTCAGCATCATATTCACCATAAAAATATGGGATGGTAAACTTACTATTGATAGAAGAAACATTGTTACCATGATTATGATTTGTCGTACCTCCCATACCTGTCATGGTTAGTAGAAAAGGAAAAACACTAGGAAAATATATTAGCCCTATCAACTATTAGGTAGTGGAAGGTGCTCTCGTCCACACTCAAGCGTCTTACCACAATCTTATAAGGTTCTTACCATCACAGGGCAGTGGATGGCACAATCTTGGTCATGGCACAATTCTTGACTAGTTGGTAACTTCCAAAGAGAGTGGTATATGAGTGTAAAGACTCAAGCCTGCACCGATCAGAAGTATATATGTGGAGTTTAGGTGGTTAAACAAGAGTATTCTATATGGTGGAACACGATTCATAAATAGGTAGTAATATTAAATAAGTGTCCAAAGTACTCGTACTAATTGCTGTTCTGAATGTGATCACTATGACAACAAGGCTTATATGAGAGAGTGGTTGAGGCTCAAAGGGTTATGTATTGACAAAATCAGCACAAAACAGTACCAAAATAGCACCACACAACACTAATATTTTCCAAACTTGTCCCTAAGTGCTCCCCTTTTTGATATTTTTCTCTCTTTTCGATATTTTTAACTCTTTTTTTGAACTCTTTTTTTGAACTTCTTTTTTCTGATTAGGAGCACAAAGAAGACAAACCAAGAAGATTTGATACAATTTTGCTGCAAAGAAGTGTTATGTAGGTAAATAAAGATGAGCTAAAAAATCTGCGCAAGAAACTTCGGGGCTAGAAAACTCGATCTTTCCGGTCGAATTTGAGGTTCTAGTTCGGACGCGAATTGAAAATCAAAGGAGATTTATGGGTAGTGGTTAGTATAACGGATTTAGAAAAAAGGATCACAATACTAACCAGCAACTGGACTTGACCAAGGACACTGACTCAATACTACGAACACTAAAACCAAAACATGCAAAGACTAGGGATGGTCTTGGATTGGGGAAAACCTACGACTACAAATGTTGTGTTGGCTTTTTCATGGACTATGGGATGAATATGAAATCAATCTAATCTAAGACACACGAACCTGATGGTAAACCAAGCTCTGATACCACTTGATAGAGGAGGGGGTGCCTGATCTTTCGTCGGGTGGGGGATAAACATCGATTTGTGGAGGACTCGACATTGACGATCCGGCTTCCGATCAGCACTGATCTGAACCCCACAATCGCTACACCATGGCTTTGTTGGTTATCAACCACGCATGAACGCGATTGACCTCGCCAAGAAGACTTATCCCTGCATGCGAATCGAGAACACAAGCAAGAACACGGAAACACAATCTCGCAAAAAGATGAGAGATCGATTACTCGAGCGGGGTTCCACAATCTGACAAACGTCAGAGTTCAATCTGCAAGGCAGTTTGAAACTAAGAAAAACCCAAAAACCCTAGATGTTTATAGAAACACCTTATATAGTAGTTTGGTACGCACCCCTAATGGGCTCAACTGGGTACACGGCCCAAAGGCCCAATAACGTAGAAAACAGCATGTTGACAAATTCTGGACTCTATCTTGTTTTGACGATTCCTATTGATTTAGGAGAAATTTTGAGATGAAACTGGTGGCATTGGAAAGATTCTAAAGTTATCTTTCTGCGGCTAGGTGGAACGTCAAAAACGGAGTCCGTATGCGGCTTGGGCGATGATTTTAGTGCACACTACTCTTGGAATCTGAGTTGGACACGAATTGTAGTTGGATTGGACTCTCAAATTGGCTTGGGTGTCCTTCCTGGTTCTTTTCCGACTCTTTGTTTATCTCCAAGTGATTTTCATCATATCCATGGTTCCTAACAATAATAATAATATTAGGTGGTAATTTATTCCCAAGATAATATACTAAGATACTTAGAAATGAGTTGACCTGGAGATTTAATCTTCGTGCTCGAACTTTAATAATTGGATCTTGGTATTCATGTATGGTTGTATCATTGGTAGGGATGTCCTCATCATTTTTCAACTCACTGCACCTCCATTGAGGCAGAACACAAATCTAGACTACGATGGAGAATCATCCTTGTTGGTCTAAAATCTAGCATCGGTGTAACCACTTACAACGAGCTCCTCTTCATCGCCGTAAACTAGGAACATATCCTTAGTTCTTCTGAAGTAGTTGAGGATACTTTTTACTATAGCCCAGTGATTTTCACCTAGGTTTGAAGGGAATCTACTCATAACACTTAGAGCATAAGAGACATCAGGGCATGTACACATCATGGCATACATGATGGACCCGATCGCTGAAGCATACGGGATCGCACTCATATTCTCTAGTTCATCAGGTGTCGAAGCACACTGAGTCTTACTGAGAGAAATACCATATGACATTGGTAGAAAGCCCTTCTTATAATTCTGCATTTTGAACCGCTTCAAAACCTTGGCAATGTACATACTCTAGCTTAATCCAATTAGCCTTTTTGATCTATCTCTATAGATCTTTATGCCCAAAATGTATGATGCCTCTCCAAGATCTTTCATTGAGAAACTATTTTTCAATGAAGTCTTGATAGCATTCAATAGAGGAATATAATTTCTGATCAACAATATATCATCTACATATAAGACCAGAAATACAACTGAGCTCCTACTAGCCTTTTTGTAAACGCGAGTCTCTTCTTCATTCTTTATGAAGCCAAACCCTTTGACTACCTCATCAAAATGAAGATTCTAATTCTGAGAAGCTTGATTCAGCCCATAAATGGGTAGAATCAGCTATGGAACAATTCCACACTACTTTAGATGATCATTAAACTCATGGTTTAAATATTTATCTCCATGATCAGATTGTAGAAATTTGATTATCTTGCTCGTATGATTTTGTACCTCATTATGGAACTCCTTGAAATTTTCAAAGGATTCTCACTTATGGCTCATTAAGGAATTTCTCGATGTTTCGATGAGAATTTCTTGACTTTCCATATATAGAAAGAGATAGACTATAAATGGCATTTCTTATGTCAATAAGACCAAAGGGATGGATATTAAATGATAGGAAGTGCTAGGAAGTGAAATAGAGCCACTTTGGACTTACCTATGAAATGAGGCATGGAACGGAGCCACTATGAAGAAATTCCGGTACTTTTCCATAGTACAATCTTATTCTTTAGCAAAATCAAGATCATTTTCCGGTGTCAGCGAGCATCCAAAACCAAGGGGTTTTTCTCGGCAACAAACAAACAAATAATAAGGTTTTGAATAATATGAATTGACCTATCCCAAAGAGATTCCAATTATTTAATATGAATAATTAGGATTAATTAATGAATGTACTTTTATGTGTCGAATTCCTCGGTACAATATTCTTAGAACGAACCTCTCTGATATATAGAACGAAGGTTTTTGGTATAGTGTGGCCTAAATATTCTTTTCCTATCAATGAACTTTTCATAATAGAATCCATATAATAAATAAAAAAAGGGGATTCTATTATGAAAAGTAGACTAGTCCTGCAATAAGACTTAAAACTTCTACCTATCTTACCAAAAATTCACAAAAAATTCGTTCTATATTGCAACTAAGAAAAAACAGTTCCAACTCTTTCAAACCTTGTTTCTATTGGGCAAAGCAAGAGTTTTTTGTTAAAAAACTTCGCAACTATACTACCAAACGAAGCCCATTTTAATGAAAACTCTAATGTTCCTAAATTCTATTGACTCCCCCAATCTCGACGATTCACGAGAAAATAACTAATATTCTTTTTAGTTACCTATTATTTCAAGTTAGCCGCCATGGTGAAATTTGTAGACACGCTGCTCTTAGGAAGCAGTGCTCAAGCATCTCGGTTTGAGTCCGAGTGGCGGTAGTCTCGAAAAAGAATACAATACATTATAAAATGGATTCAATTCGAAATTTCCAATTTTGTAATGGGACCTTCCCCTTATGCTATTTGCAACTTTAGAACATATACTAACTCATATTTCTTTCTCAACAATTTCAATTGTGATTATGATTTATTTGATAACCTTATTAGTTCGTGAACCCGGGGGGTTACGTGATTCGTCAGAAAAAGGAATGATAGCTACTTTTTTCTCTATAACAGGATTCTTAGTTTCTCGTTGGGCTTCTTCGGGACATTTTCCATTAAGTAATTTATATGAGTCATTGATCTTCCTTTCATGGGCTATGGATATTCTTCATATGATTCCTAAGATCCAGAACTCTAAAAATGATTTAAGCATAATAACTACGCCGAGTACTATTTTAACGCAAGGTTTTGCTACGTCAGGTCTTTTAACTGAAATGCATCAATCCACAATACTAGTACCTGCTCTACAATCTCAGTGGTTAATGATGCATGTCAGTATGATGTTACTAAGCTATGCGACTCTTTTGTGTGGATCCTTATTATCCGCCGCTCTTCTAATCATTAGATTTTGAAAGAATTTAGATTTCTTTTCTAAAAAGAAAAAAAATTAAGTAAAGCATTTTTCTTTAATGAGATTGAATATTTCTATGCAAAAAGAAGTGTTTTAAAAAGCACCTCTTTTCCTTCATTTCCAAATTATTACAAATATCAATTAACTGAATGTTTGGATTCTTGGAGTTATCATGTCATTAGTCTAGGGTTTACCCTTTTAACCATGGGTATTCTTTGTGGAGCAGTATGGGCTAATGAGGCATGGGGATCCTATTGGAATTGGGATCCTAAAGAAACTTGGGCATTTATTACTTGGACCATATTCGCAATTTATTTACATAGTCGAACAAATCAAAATTGGAAGGGTACGAATTCAGCACTTGTAGCTTCCATAGGATTTCTTATAATTTGGATCTGTTATTTTGGTATCAATCTATTAGGAATAGGTTTACATAGTTATGGTTCATTTACATTACCCATCTAACTGATTGCATAACATAAAACCTTAATAAAATGGGGGTTTTCCATTTTTGTGTTTGATTTGAGAACCCCTTGAGCGCCTTCTCAAAGGGGTTCTCAAAAATTAAAGATAGATCTAATTAGACTTTTTAACTTTTTTCTGAATTATTTGGTATTTCCACTATGGAATATAGAGCGGACTAGTAGAAGAAAAAAATCCTATTTAGGATAATAATTGGATAACAGAGCCTCCACCCTGTCAACGAATAGCGAGAGAATAAAATCTGGATAAATACCAATTCCTATTACTGGTAAAAAGATACAGATTAAAAGAAAGAGTTCTCGCGGTCCAGAATCCACAAAATTTTCGTTTGGAACATGAAATAGCTTGTATCCATAGAACATCTGTCGTAACATGGATAATAAATAAATAGGAGTTAATATCATTCCAATCGCCATTACAAAAGTAATTAGCATTTTTGGCATTAACAGAAATTTTGGACTAGTAATTAGTCCAAAAAATACTACTAATTCTACAACAAAACCACTCATTCCTGGTAAAGCGAGAGAAGCCATTGAAAAGCTATTAAACATAGTAAAAAATTTCGGCATTGGGATAGAAGCCCCTCCCAGTTCTTCGAGATAAACAAGGCACATTCTATCACAAGCTGTTCCCGCCAAGAAAAAAAGTGTAGCGCCAATAAATCCATGGGATAGTATTTGTAAAATAGCTCCATTGAGTCCAATGTTGGTTATGGAACCAATTCCTATAATAATGAAACCCATGTGAGAGACGGATGAGTAGGCTATTCTTTTTTTGAAATTTTGTTGACCAAGAGAAGTTGAAGCTGCATAAATTATTTGTATCGCTCCTATTATTACTAACCAGGGGAAAATAGATAATGAGCATGAGGTAACAATTCCATATTGATCAGAATCAATCCGTATGCTCCCATCTTTAATAGGATTCCCGCTAAAAGCATACATGTACTGTAATGCACTTCCCCATGAGTATCTGGTAACCACGTGTGTAGGGGTATAATCGGCAATTTGACAGCATAAGCAATAAGGAAGCCAAAATAAAATAGTATTTCCAATGTTGCAGGGTATGATTGATTAATTAATCTTTCCAAATATAATCTTGGTTCGTTGGAACTGTATAAGCCCATACCTAGAACTCCGATTAAGAAAAAAATGGAACCACCTGCAGTATACAAAATAAACTTTGTAGCTGAATAGAGACGCCTCTCCCCCCCCCCCACACACATGGATAAAAGTAAGTAAACAGGAATTAATTCTAATTCCCACATGATAAAAAGAAAAGTAAAAGGTCTTGCGAAGAAAATAATCCTATTTGACCGCTATACATTGCTAGCATAAGGAAATAGAATAATCGGGAATTTCGGGTAACTGGCCAAGATGCTAAAGTAGCTAAAGTAGTCATAAATCCTATCAATAAAATTGATCCTAATGAAAGTCCATCGATTCCCAATCTCCAGTGGAAATCGAAGACATCTATCCATTTAGAATCCTCCTTTAATTGGATTAAGGGATCCTCCAATTGGAAATGATAACAGAATGCGTAAGTCATTAGAAGGAATATCGGTAAAAGTGATAAAGTATTGAAAACAACCTCTAGATGTATGACTCATCGGTCCACATACATCAATATGTACAATGGCCAATATCTCATTTGCCCTATAACTTTGACCAGTGATAGGCATCTTTATCATTTTGCAAAGTAAACAAGACTCACATGTGTCATATGATTCAAAATCAAATGACTCCAAAAGCCCATATTTATAGAGCTTTAGCATGTGTTTCTCATTTATATGACCAATCGACAATGCCAAACATAAGTAGAATTTAAATCATTGAGTTGTTTCTTTGTATTAATGTTATAAATGTGTGCATCCTCAAGACTAAGAATATATAATCCATTTGCCAATGGACAAACATCATTGAGCATACCATTTGAAAATATAGAACAACATTTGTTCTTTATTATGAATTCAAAACCATTTTCTTCTAAACATGAAGAAGAGATAATATTTCTGCCTAAGGCAGGAATGAAATAACAATTATTCAACTCCAAAACTAATCTTGGAGGAAGCGACAGTGAATAAACACCAATGGTCAATGCTGCAACCATTGCACCATTACCGACGCGGATATCTAGTTCACCACTAGCACACTTTCTTAACCTACTCAGCCCTTGCAACGATTTACAAGTATGAATCATTGGACCGGTATCAAATACCCATGAATCATTTGGACAAGTAACAAGATTAATTTCTATAACATTTATACCTAAAGCGAAAGTCACACTTCCCTTCTTGTTCTTCTGCTCTTACAAGTACACCTTGCAGTTGCGCTTCCAATGTCCAGGCTTGTGGCAGTGGTGGCAAACATCAAAGCTAGCAGGACCCAACTTGGACTTTCTAGTTAGTTTAGACTTTGCATTAGAGATCACATCTGAAATCTTAGCCTTGCCCTTACGCTTTCTCTTTTTGCTCTCCTTCTGAACCATCATCACATGATTAGGAATTTTCTTGATACTCTCCTCAGCAGTTTTAACCATCTCATGCAACTCAGCCATGGTCTTTTCCAGTCCATTCATATGAAAATTCATAATGAATAACTTGGATCTCAAAGGGAGTGACAAGAGAATCACACCTATAGCCAAGTCTGGATCTAGTGGAGAACCCATCTTCTCCAAGCTCTTAATGTAACCAATCATTTTGATTACATGAGGACTAACTGGGCTCTATTCTGCCAACCTGCACCCAAACAAGGACTTTGATACATTGTATCTCTCAGTTCGTGCCTAGTTCTAAAACATGCCCTTGAGGCCTACGATCATATCGTAAGCATCTCTGTCCTCATACTGTTTCTAAAACTCAGAGGACATATAGGCAAGCATCAGACAGCTGACATCCACAGAATCATTACCGTGCTTATCATAAGCACGCTTATCTACCGTAGAGGCATCTTCCTCTGGTTCATTAGGATGGGGTTCCTCTAGAACATAATTTTTTTTCTCCTGCTTGAGAACAATTCTCAAGTTTTTGTACCAGTCCAAAAAGTTTGTTCTAGATAATTTTTCTCTTTCAAGAATAGATCACAAATTAAAAACTAAAGGGCTCTTAACTGTAGTCGGTGCCATGATCTACAAAATAAATGTAAGGTTTAGCACTATATTATGTTTATCTTCTATCAAAATAAAAGATATATCACTATAAAAATCAGTCATTTTCCCTCTAATGACTTATAGTGTAACAATATCCATATTCAACTAACTCCGAGTGAGCTTTGGCATCACTGCTAGAAGCTAACTGACATAGGTAAGTAACATTTTGCTAATCACATCATATGTGACTCTTGTTCATTGGAGTAGCATCCAATGCACGACGTCCAACTCCATGCCCCAAGGCCCAAAACCATTTTCATAGCCTCGTTAAGAAAACCAATACTATGCGTGTGGTAGTCCAAATTCCACCCTAACTAGTCAAGATAAAAGATAGCACCATGCTTTAGAAGACCCACTATCGATGATCTAGATCCTTGGTAGGTGCAGCTATTGGAAAGAGCATCAATACTTAATTTTCTGAATGAAAACTATTCTAGCAAGGCGACATACCCTAGCGTGCACGAAACATACAAGAATAGTATGACAAAAACATAAGTAAGCACCACAGGCAACACATTGACTATGACATACTATGGCCCCTTCACATGGCGATCTCCATCTCCATGGCTCCCGTCATTTGTGTGTGTCTCTAACCTCCATGAACCTATACTACAATATTACAAATAATAGCACTTATACTAGTTACATGAGTCAAAGCATCACTAGTAGACATGTGTAACACCTTGAATTTTTGCCAAATAATATTTTTGAGAAAATGAAAATTGAGAAAAGAATTATTTAAATTGAGAAAAGAAGGAAAGGAATTAAAAATCTTAAGAAATAATCCATATTTTGGGGTTGGAAATTTTTTGCTAAATTCTCCAAGTCAAAAGAATATTTTAGGAAATTTTTCCAAATTTTTAGGACTTTTGCAACTAGCATAGAAATTACAAATGAATTTAAGTGATTATTTTAATTGAAAAATGAATTATAATTCCTATGGGTCACCTCCCTCCAATCTCTCTTCGCGGCCCAGCCCACTCACTCACCCTCACTAACAGTTAGGCCTCGCTTGTCGGCGCCATCTCTCGCCTGCGTGTGCCCCTGCTCTCTCTGCCAAGTGGACCCCGCCCGTCAGCCTCGCGCCCCCGCTCCGCCCTCGCTGACCCGTGGACCCCGGTTGTTAGGTCCGTCGTCCCCAACCCCAACTCTTGTCGTAATTCCCCATCACGACCACCGCAAACCCTAAAACCTGGTGCCCCAATCCGTGTTTTCGGTCCATTGGCCCCAATAAAAAGGTCTGCCTCCGCCCCTGACCTCGCTCCACCCCTCTGCCTCTCTGATTGCATACCGAGTCACCAGCGAGCTCTATTTTTGCCATTGTCTCTATTTCTACTCCTGCCATTGCCTGTCGCCACCAACCAGTTCCTCTGCCCCTACCACAGACACCAAAAGGTCCACCATCCCTCGCCCGTCCTCAGCATTGCCTTCGACTGCCAGTCCCGGTTAGCGGAACTCACCGGAGCCACTAATCCGAGGAGTTCTCTCCACCATCACTCACCGCCAGCCACCGGTGACCATCTCAGGTACCAGAATGATCCCCATCTTATCCTGGTCCCATTTCAGCACTTCACTTGTCTTGCCATCGCTCGCCGTCGCCAGTAGCGCCAGTCGCCGTGCTCATTCACCGTTGGAAGTACTCACATGTGTCGTATTGATAGCACATGGGGGGCCTGATCTTCCATCATGAGGGTACACACGATTTGTTGAGATCTTGACATTGACAATCCGGCTTCCGATCAACACTGATCTGAAACCCACAATCTCTACACCACGGCTCCATTGGTTTTCAACCACACGCGAACGCGATTGACCTCGCCAAGAAGGCTTATCCCTTCCTGTGAATCGAGAACACAAGCAAGAACATTGAAACACGGTCTGAAATTGCAGATAATAGCAAGGATTCAAAGTTGGGGTTTCACAAACCGATTCACGGTGAAACTATGACAGGAGATTAATCTAAGCAAAACTTGAACCCTAGCAATGGCGGCTGCCACTAATTTATAGGGTTTATAGGACGTGGGATGCATTGGCCTATCCTAGGGATATGGGCCATGCCATAAAAGTATCAAACATTAATAGACTCAAAAACAAAAAGTGATCCTAACCCAACGTATATCTAGACTACGACTCTCGACTGGACAAAGCGCTTCCTGAGTGGTGGCTCCTCAGATGTGCTACACTGATAGTGGGTGGTAATCGGCTGAGTGGAGTCAGCGGTCGATGACCGATGGTCGATGGTGGCAGTCAGCTGGCTGGCAGTCGGCTGATGGCTGAGGTCGATGTATGCGATGGTCGATGGCCGATGGTTGGCCCATCGGGTGGTGAAGTTGATCGATCGATTGGTGTCGCTGGTCAACCGATTGGTGGTCGGCATAGTGCTTCTCTTGAGTCACTGATCGGCCAACGGGTGGTTGACTCGCCAATGTCATGTGGTTGAAGTCATCCGATTAGTTTTGTTGATCGGATGATTGGTCCCGAAGTGCTTCTCCCATGTTCCTAAGGATCAAAATATTTTTTATTAGTAGCATCCCATCCTCATTCATATTAGTATGAATACCAAGGAAGGAGCGCACCTCATAGTGTAGTTTTCGACCACGTGAGCGAGTGATCCGCCCTGGAATGATATAGTGAGGCGTGTCTTCAACATTGTGGGAGATGTCCTCATCAGTTCGATCCAAATCATGTGGTCCTAATTAAATCTGTGATGTGGCTCGTTCTGGTGCATACATCGTACCGGTTCGAATGTTTTAATCTAGATCGTTGATCATCACTTAAACTTCCTGCCTTGTGCAGTGTCGTCCGATCACGATCCAGTGTCCCTTAGCCACCTGGTCCATGGCGCACATGTGCAGTTCACCGTGGACTCGATTCACCATGGACTTTTTTGTTTTTTTAGTTTAAAAATAATTCTAGAATTGATTCAGACTTCAAAAATTAATATCTTTCACATCCTAACTCCAAATTCATCCATTCAAACTCCATTTTAACCCTCGTAATTTTCTCTACAATATGAACTAATTTAATTTCATGAATTGTATTGTTTATGTTCTCTCTTTTAATTTCGTTTTCCTCGTTTTATGTGCTTTTAGAATTTGGAGCTATCGAGGAGCCCGAATCTTTTGTTGAGGACTCATCTCCATCTTTTGTTGATCTAGGCAAGTCACACCCCATGTCTTGAACATATTGAACCTATGTTTTCAAAGTAGTTATTGCTATAACACATAGGAATTAATTGCATTAGTCCAATTAAAACATACAGTTATATTTATTTAGATACCTTGATCTTGTTGTGCAAACCAAAGCCATGCTTTTGATCCATTTTCCCTTGTCGCCCTGAATACTACAATATTCGTTAGTGTCCAAGTATTGGCACACTTGCTTAGTATTTATACAAATGAGTTGTCGACTAGAATGGCTACTTTTATTGTTATATATGTCCCTAGATATGTCTCTTATCATGGTTCTAAAATGATGGAAGCAATGTTTGGAAAATGGCTATGCTAAATGGTAAAGGTGGGTTTCCAGGTGCAAGTGAGTGTACTGGTTAGTAGCACCCGGGGCACTATAAAGACCGGTCTGTGGGATATGTTGCAAAGCATTTCCTTACAACCCATAAGTCTAGTGGGTAAGGCCTAACCTGGCATATAGGTCAGTTCAGCAGGATGCACCGAGCGGCAGGTCGAGAGAATCGAGAAGAAAGGACGCCTTGTTTTCTTTTTATTGACTAGACATGATGGCACAAAAGGGGTCTACATAATCCAAGTGTTCGAGTGTCGGCGAAACCTAGTGTGGTTATCCTTCTGCTGAGATGATTTATGTCAAAAGGTTTTGGCAGGAATTTGGTAAAGATATGCTAAATTATTGCATTGTCGGTAAATTTGTACACCTTTGATCAGAGTATAATCTTTTTGAAAATCATGCCTATGGTTATGGGTGAGCCAAGTGATGTTATTCGTAGTTAGTATAACTAACTTGAATGTGAATGATGACTAGTTTTCTAAGGACTGTTCTGCGAGGGAGTACAGTTGTGCTACTCAAGGTAGTTAATGGTTTATCACATCGTTTATTTACTTTATGTTCATTAAACATGTTCACTATAACTACTTAACTACTAAAAATGTACTTTTATGCAAAATAAGTCATATGCCTATCCTTTGATATTACATTTACATTTATGTTGCATTCGGTGGTTTGTTGATTACGTTTTGTACTCAGCCTTGTTGAATAACCCTTTTTAGATGTTGAGTTTGTTGAAGAAGAAGGTCTGGAGTAATCTATCCTAGTCTAGATGCGATTCTAGGAGTAAGATGTTTGTCGTTTTGGAGTATTTTATTTTATTAGATTATTTTCAGTGTAATAAAATAGCCTTTGAGCTATATTTTGTTTATCGTAAGACGTTATCGCTTGATGAACATTTTGTTAGTTGATTTTCTTAAGGAAATTCCCTAGACTCGAAATTGTGAAATTTTGGGGCGTTACAACATATAGGTCATACAAACAATGAATAGCCTTGGGTTGTACATAATCATGACACACAGGCCATATTAATTATATGTAATGCATCTCATACATATTCAACAAGGTCATACCACTCACAATATTCTCTGCAAAACAAAAGTTAGGTGAAGAATCTACAAGTGACCGATATCTGGATCTGAAAATTTCAGCTCAACCAGCTTGAAATTTCTAGTTTTGGGTGGATCAGAACATTTGATCTGATATCAGAACTTCCGATCCACCTTCTCTGTCTCAAATTGTATTTGGGATCAGAACTTCCGATCAAGTATCGGAACTTCTGATCCGCCAAAACTTCCGACAACTCAGAATTTCCGAAATTCGACGAATAGAAAAAAGATCTAATCTATTTTCCATCATGTATCTCCATACGTGATCGATCCAGATCGAACATTACACACATAGGCTCTAATACCACTGATGGGATATGTTGAGGCTACGGTAGCCAAAAAATCAAAAATTTTACCCCGAGAACCTAGGAACCATGCACGCAAAGGATCATAGATCAGTACCTTCTAACAGGAGATGCGCTAGTGCAGCGAAAGAAGATCTTAGGTAAGCGTGTTCTCGCTTATCCTCGTCATGCTCTGCCTATTCCTTAGCGATCCAATTGGTGAAAACCAGTGATGTCCACGTGAAAATGCTCATGAGTCCCCTCTACAGAGTCCACACGTAAAGGGATGAAATCCTCTCACGACGGCGTGCTAGCCCCGCTTGAGAGAATCAAGGAGAGAACCCTAATCTCAACCTTTGAGATTATGATGGGAGAGGAGAGGTGTGGAGTCTAGGATTTGTGGAATAGGAACAACTACAACTTCTCACCACGACCTCCTCCTCCTTCCTTTATATAGAGGTTAGATCCAAAGTCCAAATCTAGACAAAAATCCCAACATATCCAATATGTTCACCCACCTCGAAACATCCGATCCTAGATCGAAACTTCTGGTATAGACTCTCGGTTTGCATCCCAGAAATTATTAGAACTTCTGATACCCCTATCAAACTTCTGATCATCCCAACATCAGAACTTCTAATTGTAAATCGAAACTTCTAATTTGAACTCTATGTCTCTAAATCAAATATAATCAGAACTTCTGATTCCAAATCAGAACATTCGATTTGGGCACGATTCCTTCAAAAACCTCTAGAATGAAAATGGGGAGCATCAACAAATTGAGACTGAGAGTGAAAAATGGGATCGTGTATACCAATAGATGGGTGATACATTTCTTGAGTACTCATCTCCCAACAACATCGCTCATCTTTCATGCGACAAAAACAAAAGCCAATCAAATGACTCTCTCTCTCTCTAACAAGAGGAGCAATGAAAAATCTTCATCGGAGCTTGACTATTGGTCACTCGGACATTCCTCGCACACTCTTTAGAGTTTGGATTAGCAACTTTATTTGGTGGAGATATCTTCTTGTTGATGGGCTGGGATGGTTTCTTAGATATGGATGGGTATGAATTTCGGTTCTCTCTTTCTCTAGGGTAGTGGGATAGGTTAAGGTTGTTTTACCCTTCCCATTTGGTGTAGTTCTCTCAAAACTCAACCCCAAAGCTAGACCAACCTTGTCGATGCATATCTTGGTCTTGGCCAAGACTAAATCCATCATTCCCTTGCCCTTAGAACATTTTTCCATAACAGAGAGGAGATACTCATTTTTAGTCATGAGTTTCTGAGCCTTCCCTTTAACCTAGTTGAGTTTTTCCTAAAAGATACTACAAGTGGAACATTCTGGCTACACATCCTTAGATATGTAGACAGACTCTAACTCCCAGCACTCTCCAATCTAGATTCTAACTCTTTGATATGCTTATATTTAATGTCAACATTCTTAGTAAGCAATGGGCAATTTAAACAAGCATCTAAATGAGTAGGCCTAGACACCTCCATAATGAGTTTCTTCTCATCATTCTCAAGCTGATTGATGACTTGAGAGTGCACTGAACGAAGCTCGGTAAGCTCACTCATGACAACCAAGCACTACTCACAATCAACTCCATATAACTTAGACTTAAACATAGCAAGTTCAGTTGATACAGATTCATACTTAAGTCTAAGTTCTTTCAATTCTCAAGCAGCTTTTCTGAGTAATCTATCCTGGCTAACTAAAGCATCATTCAAAGTATCTACCCTAATGGAAAGTTGATCATAGGATAGAGTTACCTCAGTGGATTCAGGCTCATTGTCATTGTTGGTGTTAACATCTATCATGAAGTAGAGACCCATGAAGTCTTTTCCTCTCTTCTCACTCTTTTCATGTGATTCATCCTCATCCAAGCTAAGTTCCTCACTGGACAAAGTGTCAATGTCACTGAGGGCCGCCATGAATGCCCTTGAAGCTGCTTTGGATGTCTTCTTGGCCATCTTATTGTGGTTCTTCTTGAATAACGGCTTTTTTCTCTCTTCTTGTGCTTGTCGTGGTCACTATCTTCCCTCTTTTTGATTTTTCGGAAATTGTCTTTGAAATGGGAAGTGTGTCCACACTAAAAGCAAGCACGAGAACATCCTCTCCTATCATCGTGTTTATTGTTGTAGAAACGAGTGAACTATTTAACAATGAGAGCAAGCTCTTCATCATCTAAAGTGTTCACTTGCTCTTTTGTGACGGAGACCAATGAGGACAATGCAAAACCACCCAAGAAAGCATGTGTGCAAGAAGAATTGGTTCCTGCTGGGTTGCCACTACTAGGACCCGAAATTAATGCCATGTTCTGAGGCAAGGAGTTTCCATTTCCTAGTCGAGATGCCTTGGCGATCTCTATGGACTTGAGCTTACTAAAGAGTTCGTCACAAGTCAGCGTGTCATAACTTTATGACTCTTTAATACTAGAGATCTTAACTTCCCATATGCTACGATCAACAGCACAGAGAAGATTGGTCGCCCTATCATGATCAGAGTAAGCTAAAACCCTAGTGGAGCGAAGATTGCTCACTATCCCGTCAAAGCGTGCAAATATGGAATCAATAGATTCACTAGAGCCTTGCACAAACTTTTGATATTCCTGATTGTAAGTGCTTGGCACTTGGACTTGATATGTGTTGGTGTAAAAGTTACACCAACAGGTTCTTAGTAGTTAAGAACAAACAACAAGAGGTTTGTGTCTTTAGGACAAACTTGAGCCTCCGTAAGGATAACAACTCAAGAGGTCCGAATGTATGTGTTTGAACCACTGGTTCTGGATCCTCCTTACAAGGTACAAAGGGGGGTATTTATAGGGAGAAAGGCTAGAGGAATAGACCTATTTACCCTTATATTACAAATGACCTTCAGTATTATAAACAAGGTTATACACGGTAAAGTGCTGCAGAGTAGATGGATAAGCAGGGCATCCAATCAGTCACGTCTTCCTGCTTCGAAGCCTCCTTTCTCCTTTCGGAGGGTCCTCCGAGACTTCGCGTCGTGGCACCCTTCGATCGTGCTGACGTATCTTCGAGCATTAATCGACTATCTTCGGGATCTTCTTAGAGCCTTCGGAGGGTTAACCTTTAAGTCGTGGAAATGAAGTAATTTCCCCCAACAGTAGCCCCTCGAATACGCCTTTCTGTAGATAACCTATTTTTTTAGAAAGAAGGCAGTATACGACAGGAACATTTTTAGTTTCGGAGACTTAAAGGGAATGCGAAGATACTATGATTTAGCCCAGAATATTAAGCCCAATATTTTAAAACGTTCGCCTCCGAATTTTGGCATAGTGAGGAAAACTCCCTGGAGCAGCATGGCTTCGGAGCATGAGTGCTACGAGAGCAGTTACGGAGCGCGAACGTCGTGCGGGCGGTTACGAAGTGTGGACGTCGTGCAGGCGGTTACGAAGTGTGGACGTCGTGGGGTGCCGTCAATATGACCGTTACGGCGCAAGTAGCCGTTACCCTCTGTAAAAAGAAGTAACGGTCGATTTCTTCAGCGGTTGCACGCCGTTTCACTTTCCAACCCCACCTTGTCAGCGACGGAAGCCGAACCTGCAGAGTGAAACTTCTCGAAGAGCAGTATAGGTTGTGTGGTTATAAAAGGGGGAGAAAGGGATTACTGGAAGTTTTTTACCGCATTCACCGTTCTTGCAATTCACCTTTCCCCTCAACCTTCTGCCCCTTCGAGCACTTGAGCGCAATGGCGAGAACCAGCCACACCACTCCTTTGGCGGCCAGCACTATGGCGCAGCGGCAGGCATGGGCGGCATCAGCAGCCACGGCAATGGCGGGGGGCCCGGGCGGCGGTTGGCCCAAGAACCCTCGGGCGCTCCGTCCGCCTTCCAAGAAGAAGATGGCCCAGAGCTTCGTTATTGGTCAGTCAGTGAGCACAGCGGAATCCATCGAGGAGGCGGTAGATGGGAAGTTGGGAGCCGGAATGAGGACTCGTGTCCCCGGGACAGAGTCGACTCCACGGCCTCGGCGAGGAGAAGTGGTAGTCTTCGAGGCATTCTTCGAAGCTGGCCTGGGGCTACCAGCTGTGGATTTCCTAGCAGAGGTACTAGACATGTTCCACATTACTCTGCCTCAGTTGTCCCCCAACGCAATCGTCCGCTTGGCCGTCTTTGAGTGGGCTCTTCGGGCGGAAGGATGTGAAGGGCGCTCCGAAATCTTCGCAGCAACCCACGAAGCTATCTGCCAGCCGAAGCCTCAAGATGGGCCCGGAGACTCGAAGGTGACAGTGGCTTTCGGCAGCGTCAATTTTCAGCTACGGCGGGAGCACGCTCTTCATTTCCCTGCGAAGGCCATAAACGATCGATGGTATACAAATTGGATACTTCGGTGGTTTTACGCCGAAGTAGGAGAAGACTCCCCCCTTTCGGGCCCTCTTCAAGAAATTTGGTTCCGGAAAGAAGCGGACATCTCCCCGAACCCTAGCTTGCTCACGACGAGGCTAGGGCTGCTGGCTTCTGTGGCTCGTCGGATGAGCATGCGAGACCTGGCCGAAGAGTTCGTAGGCCTTCGGATCTCACCCCTCGGGGCCAGTTGGCCAATTTCCATCCCGCGAGCTTCGGAGGGGGACCTCCGGAACATAGGTACGTCCTTCTCCTGCGGCGTCATTTTATATGAACACATTAATTATACTTATGCTTCTTATACCTTTTCCTTTTCAGCGGCGCCTCTAGCCTTATCTCCGGACGACATAGTCCGGGCTACCGAGCGAATTCTCGGAGCCCCTTCGGTAGTCGAGAGGCAGAAGAGGCTGGAACTGGTAGGGAGTTGGGAGCGCTCGAACAGGGTGTGGAGAGCCCTCGGCATGGAGCCCCCGCCGCTTCCCGACTTCGCCCCGGCTGGAGCGGCGGCTCGCAAGAGGAAAGCAGCGGCCGAGCCTTCTAAAAAGGCTGGCAAGCAACCCGCTCAGAAGAAGGCGGTGAAGCAGCCTTCTCACTTGACGCCTGCTTCGTCTTCTTCGTCGCCGGACGAGCGGAGCCCCACTCCCGAAGAGACAGAAGACTCCGGAGGCGCCACAGCGAAGGCCTTCGAAGATTACCTTCTGATCGACGAAGACATGGGGGAGGTTCCCACAACCCTCCCCGACAGGGAGGATGTTGACGTCACCCTTCTGACTCCTGCGCCTGTCAACGTGCAAGTAGAGTCAAACTCTCCCTCCGGCTTGCCTGCCCCCGAAGGGGTTTCTGCGGAGGTTGTGGCCCCGTCGGACGAGACCGAGGTCAGGACTTCGGGGGATGACTTCGACAACATCCTCCGGATGTACGAAGTCCTGGAGGATCCGGCGATCCTTCCTCAAACGGCTCTTGGAGGTATTTTCCCAGAACTCCTTTCTTTTTTCATCGGCATTCGCTTGCTATCTGCAGAATATGTTAATTAACCTTGATAATTGAAACAGGTACCTCTTCGGGTATCGAGGCCTTGGTGGTGCCCGACGTCCCTACTTCCTCGGAGACAGTCACCCGGGTGGACCCTCCGGCCCCTCTGGGGGCTCCGAGCCCGGTGACAGAGAACGTATCCTTCGGAGCGGACGATGTGCTCCCTGGGACGGAATTGGCTCCGGCCGTGGCGACCTCGACTACTGACGGCGCCTCCGACAACGTGGCTCCAGCCGGAGGTGCGGCGGCCGAAGGTCAAGATGTTCTTGCCTCTCCCCCCTTTCGTGCCGGGGAGGGGTAAGAGTATCTCCAGCTTGGGCCTTCGGGTTGATCAAGCAGCGCCCTCCGTCGGCAACTCAGAGGACGAGGCCGCCGAGGACGACACCCGGGCCTTGTCTTGGCTCCCTCTTCTGGCTCCTTTCTTGGAGCATCGGAGCGGCCTTCGAAGGCTACTGGAGCCCCTGGCTGAGAAAAGCCAGGATATTGCCAATTCGGAGTTGATCTCCGCTTTGAGCGAAGTTAGGGCTTCGAGCCTCAACACGGCCCTCGAAAGGGCTGCCCTACAGGTATGAAAAAGACACCGCAGTTGTTGTATTTTAACGATCGAAGCTTCTTTAGCGCTTACTTTGTTTTCCTTGCAGCAATTCGCCCTTGCTAGAGCGGCAGCGACTTCTAGTGAGGTCGAAATTAACCGACTCAACCGGAAGGTTACAGCTCTTCAAACAGCCCTCGACGAGTCTACCGGGAGGTCTCTTCGGCTGAATGAGGAACTTTTGGAAGAGCGGAAGGCCAAAGCTGCGTCTGACAAAGCCTCTGAAGCCCTTCGCTCTCATGCCGAAGAAGTCGAAGCTGAACAAGTGGTTCTCCGTGCGGAGGTCGAGAGGCTTCGCCAAGAAGCGGCTGCTTCGAACGGCCGTATGGTTGAACTTCAAGGGGCTCTTAGCCAGGTAATGGCTCAGAAGAGTTCCTTGATGCTCCGGGTGGCCGCGTTGGACGCAACGGTTGCAAGCCTGGAAGCAGCAGATAAAAAGAATTCTAGTACTGCTGATCGTACCTTGGAAGCTCTTCAGGGTACGTTAGAGTACTTTGGCACCATGTGCCCCTCGACTTCTGCTGCAACCTTCGAGCCGCTCGACCGGAAGCTGACGAGGATCCAGGTAGCTTCGTCGCTGATGAAGAATTCCGGGGTACGGTACGGAGAGATCTCCGGACAGTGCGCCGGCATCGGGGTTCTTCGCCACCTCGAAACTCTTCGGGTTCCCCTTGCTCCGGTTGGTGGTTCGTCTCCTGGAGGCTTCGCGGATGATGACCTGCTGCGGCCGTCTCCGGAGGTGGCTTCGGCGTGGGAAGCTTTCCGATCAGTATGGAAGGCGGACCACAAGGTTGCTGCTAAGGCTTGGATCGACGAGGCCCGCCGGCAGAAGCAGGCTCAGGCGAAGCCACCACTCCCGACTTCGCCAGCGCCTTCGGTCCCAGCTCCGCCAACCGACCCGCAGGTCTAGCTGCTTAGGGCTGTTGTGTACCTGTGGTCTTGTAAACTTTGTTTAATTAATGAGAAAGTTATAAACAGTACTTGTCTTGGGTGTTCTTCTCTTTTTAGGTTCTGTCATGCCCTTCGAGCCCTGACTTCGTACTTTTGGAAACTACTGCCGAGCTTCGAACGGAGTGGGCAGTTCTTGAGAGTTTGAGGCCTTATCGCCGCTCTCGCTTTTCTGTTCCTCGCGGAGACGGGGGGGAAGTTACCCTTGAAGTACGAAGGGATGTTTTGTCTTACATTAAAGAGGAAGAACAGGAAGGGGGGTCTTCATCCTCCGAGCCTGTTGACTGGTCCGATTCGGAGTACCAAGCTGGAAATCTTGCCGAGGTTGGCTCCGAAAGGCTCTTGACGTGGGCCGAACTTCAAGAGGAGCAGAAGAAGCTGCGAGCCTCGAAGAAAAAGAGAAGTTCACGGCCTAAAAAGACTTCAAGCTCCGAAGGGCAAAGTAGCCGCAGGGGTCGAAAGGGCCTCCGTTTTTATTTGGGTCTAGATAGCAATTTTTCCTGATGTATGAATATAATATTTTAATGTGGAATGCTTCGACAGCATGCTGTGTGACTCCTATCCTCCTACCCCTCTTGTGGGTGGCGGAGCTTTTATTTTATATAATGGTTCGGTAGGCACAATGATTGCTTGAGCACCTGTATGCTTCGAATTTTGCACATGTCACCCTCGATAAGTTAGACAAAAAATTTAAAGTCCTTAGACTCTTCTACGGATCCTAACAAGCCGGAGCCTGGAATCCGTAGGTTGGCCACCTACGGCTCTTTTACAGATACTTCGCACCCGGAGGCTTGAAATTCTGTTTTGTTTAAAGTCCTTAGACTCTTCTACGGATCCTAACAAGCCGGAGCCTGGAATCCGTAGGTTGGCCACCTACGGCTCTTTTACAGATACTTCGCACCCGGAGGCTTGAAATTCTGTTTTGTTTAAAGTCCTTAGACTCTTCTACGGATCCTAACAAGCCGGAGCCTGGAATCCGTAGGTTGGCCACCTACGGCTCTTTTACAGATACTTCGCACCCGGAGGCTTGAAATTCTGTTTTGTTTAAAGTCCTTAGACTCTTCTACGGATCCTAACAAGCCGGAGCCTGGAATCCGTAGGTTGGCCACCTACGGCTCTTTTACAGATACTTCGCACCCGGAGGCTTGAAATTCTGTTTTGTTTAAAGTCCTTAGACTCTTCTACGGATCCTAACAAGCCGGAGCCTGGAATCCGTAGGTTGGCCACCTACGGCTCTTTTACAGATACTTCGCACCCGGAGGCTTGAAATTCTGTTTTGTTTAAAGTCCTTAGACTCTTCTACGGATCCTAACAAGCCGGAGCCTGGAATCCGTAGGTTGGCGGAGCCACTGAACCAATGGTTCGTAGCAAGCCCCTTGGGTTTTTCCGAGAAATGCTTGGCTCTTGCTAGCATCACCGACCTCCGAATGCGTCCATCCGGAGGGTTTGATGTTCGAAAGGCAAAACAAATCTCAACCCCTTAGCTTTATTTATAAAAGGAGTGTTACAAGTGATTACAAGGAAGCCTTAAGCATAATATCTCTTAAGGTGCTCCGCATGCCACGCGTGTTTCAACTCTTCTCCTTCTAAATTAGCTAATTTAAACGAGCCGGGGCGACCTGAGCGTAAGATAACATATGGTCCTTCCCATTTGTTTCCTAGCTTCCCCGGAGCTATTACATTTCGTAATACTAGATGACCTGGTTTTAACTCAGTTAATTTGACTTTTGGGTCATACCATGTCTTTGTGTGCTCTTGGTACTTCGTCAGGTTGGCGACAGCTCGAAGCCTTGTTTCTTCCGACAAGTCTATGGAAGCACCTCGATCACCTTCGTCTTCGTGTTGAATTACGCGGAGTGACTCCCCTTTGAGCTCCGTAGGGGTCATGGCTTCGTCTCCGAAGAGCAACCTGAATGGCGTGAAACCGGTTGATCTAGTTTGCGTGGTTCGGATAGACCATAGAATTTTGGGTAGCTCTTCGACCCATAGGCCCTTGGCCAATCCGACGATTCGGCGATTTAACCCGGAGAGGATATTCCCGTTGGCTCGCTCGACGGCTCCGTTGGACTGCGGATGTCGCACTGCTGCGAAGCATAGTTTAATGCCCAGTTCTTCACAGAATGTTTGGAAGGTATCAGCTTCGAACTGGGTCCCATTATCCACCGTTAATTCTCTGGGGACTCCGAACCTGCATATAATATTCTGCCAGAAGAACCTTTGCACATTCTTTGATGTGATGGTTGTTAACGGCTCTGCTTCCACCCATTTTGAGAAGTATTCTATGGCTACGACCGCAAATTTCAATCCGCCTTTTGCTGGTGGGAAAGGGCCTATGAGGTCCATGCCCCACCTAGCCATCGGCCACACTGGGGCAATAACTTGGAGTTGAGCTGGCGGGCGATGGCTCCTTCGGCCCATCCATTGGCAGCCTTGGCACGTCCGAACTAGGTCTTCGGCGTCTCTGACGATCGTTGGCCAATAAAAACCTTGCCGAAGCGTCTTGCCTGCTAGTGCTCTGGGAGCTAGATGACTTCCACACAGCCCCTCGTGGATGCCTCGAAGGATGTCTTGTCCTTCAGGTTGAGAGATGCATCGAAGCAGTGGCGAGCATACTCCGGCTTTATATAGTACTTCCCCAATAAGTTTGTAATTCCGAGCTCTCGTTTGCACTCTTCGAGCTTCTTGGCCTTCCGGAGGGTCATTGCTACCTTGCAACATAGTTATTATTGGAGTTCGCCAATCCGTAGCTTCAATACACATTACTTCTGACGAGGGTATTTGGTCAGCTGCTGGCTGTTCTAATTCTTCATAGAAAGCGCCCTCCGGGAGGTCTACTGCTCCTGCTGCGGCCTTCGCAAGAATATCTGCAAGTTGGTTTTCTGCTCGCGGTATGCTTCGAACTGTAAACCCTTGAATGCTGATTCTGCCTTGCGGATTTCTTGAAGGTATTGCGCGAGATGTGGGTTTTTCGCTTGGAAGCTTTTATCAATGTGTCCCGCGACGACTTGGGAATCTGTCTTGATCATTATCCTTGTAGCTCCGAGTGCTTTAGCCTTTCGGAGGCCTAGCAAGATTCCTTCATACTCGGCGACGTTATTAGTGGTTCGAAAGTTAAGCCTTGCAGAGTACATTGCCTTTTGTCCTGACGGTGAGAAGATTACTGCCCCTGCTCCGGCACCTGATGCTTGATAGGCCCCGTCGGAGAATATTGTCCAGAAACCGTCGGAGGGTTCTTCCGGAGTCCATACTGCAGATGGAGTCCATTCTGCCACGAAATCTGCTATAATTTGAGATTTAACGGCCGTCCTTGCTGTGAAGGAGATTTCGAAGGGTGATAACTCGACTGCCCACTTTCCAACCCTGCCTGTGGAATCTTTGTTTCGAAGCATATCTCCAAGGGGATACGATGTGGGGACAATAAGGTTATGCGCCAAGAAATAATGCCTTAGCTTTCGTGAGGCCATTACCAAGCATAAGCAAACTTTTCAAGCTCGGAGTATCTGATCTTGGCTCCTGATAATGCTTCCGAGACAAAATAAACTGGGTTTTGTACCAGCTTGTCCTTGAGCTCGACTTCTCGGACTAGTACTGCGCTTACTGCTGACCCTGTCGCTGCAAGGTATAAAAGCAATGTTTCCCCTGGAAGAGGAACAGTTAAGGTTGATAATGTTCGAAGGTAGGCCTTTATCTCTTCGAAGCTCTTTTGGCACTCCGGCGTCCAGCTGAAGCTTTCGGAACCTTTGAGTGCCTTGAAAATTGGGAGGCTTCGCTCTGCCGATCTGGACAGGAACCTGCTGAGTGCTGCTAGCCTTCCTGCTAGCTTCTGTACTTGCTTCAAATTTTCAGGTGGGGCCATTCTTTGTAGTGCACTTATTTGCGTGGACTGGCTTCGATCCCCCTACTTGAAACTAAGTACCCTAGCAGCTTCCCTGCTTGTGCCCCGAATATACATTTTTCGGGATTGAGGCGTACTCCACATGTTCGGAGGCTCTCAAAAGTTTCATCTAAGTCTATGCTATGCTGACGCTTTTGAGCACTTTTTATTACAATATCGTCCATGTAGGCTTCGACATTGCGGCCTATCTGATGGCCTAAAGCTTTAGCTATTAGGCGAGAAAAGTGGCTCCGGCATTCCGTAAACCAAACGGCATTCTTACATAGCAGAATACTCCTGAAGGAGTTATGAAACTTGTCTTGGCCTCGTCTTCTTTCTTCAGCCATACTTGATGGTACCCGGAGTATGCATCGAGGAAGCTTAATAGTTCGGAGCCGGCTGTGGAATCTATTAATTGATCTATTCGGGGCATTGGGTAGGGGTCTCGCGGGCATGCTTTATTTAGTGATGTGAAGTCAATACACATGCGCCATTTGCTGGAATCCTTCTTCCTTACAAAGACAGGGTTGGCCAACCACTCGGTATGGGCCACTTCCCTGATTATGCCAGCTTTTAACAATTTTTCCACTTCGGCCTTGGCTAAATTTGCTCTTTCTGTTGATAGCTTCCGGAGCCCCTGGCGCACTGGCTTGGCCTTCGGGTTGACGAGCAGACTGTGCTCGATGATGCTTCGGTCGACCCCCGTGATATCTTCGTCGGTCCAAGCAAACATGTCTAAATTCTTCTTGACGACTTCTTCTAATGAGGCTGTTATCTCCGGAGATAGCCCCTTGCCGAATTTTATTGGGTATCTTTGTCGTCTTTTGAAATTATTCTTGTCTCGACATCACCCTCCGGGCTTGGTTTGAGCGAGGATCCCTTCGGGGGGCTCAAGGCTTCTGGTACTTCTTCGGCGCTCTCCGCCACATTGTGCACTTGTCGAGGGTCCAATGGCTGCCCGTGGCCATATTCTGTCCTTCTGGCTATAGCTTGGTCTCCTGAAATAGTGAGCACTCCACCTTGCGTGGGCATTTTGAGACAAAGGTAGTTGTGATGAGCTATGGCCCCGAATTGGTTTAACATCCCTCGTCCGAAGATAGCATTGTAGGCGTAGGGGGCATCCACCACGTCGAAAATCACCTCCTCTACTCGGGCCAGCGGCCCCTCTCCGAAGGCAACCTCGAGGCCTATTTGGCCGAGGGCATCGAGAGGCGGTCCTGAGAACCCTTGAAGTGGCCGGGCTGCAGGGAGTAGATGCTTCCGGGGTATGCACATCTGGTCGAAGGCTTGAACGAAGAGTATATCTGCGGAGCTCCCACCGTCCACCAGGATCCTCCGAACATCAGCCCCTGCTATATCAGCAGAGATGACTAATGGGTCAGCATGGGGAAACTTCACCCCTGCTGCATCGCTGGTTGTGAATGAGATGGGTACACGGGACCATTCTGGCATCCCTTCAGCGGAACTTGAAGTCCCAATGTGCCCAACTTCTCGGACGTACTCACGGCGCTGTCTCTTGGACATGCTGCTGAGGGTCCCCCCTCCGGAGATGGGTAGGACCACTCTTTTGCCGCGGTCTTGCGGATCTTCGTGCCTTGGTGGTGGCATAATACTGGCCACCGGTAGCCGTATAGGGGCTTCGAGGGCACCGGCTCGGGCCACAGTTTGGACAGGCTCCGATCGTGCCGCAGGTGGAACCCGGTTCGAAGTACCCCTCCTGGTATTTCGGTCAATGTATTCACCCCGAAGGGTTAATATCGTCTTGCAGTCCTTCGTGTCATGGCTTCTATTATCGCCATGCACGCAGCAAAAATAACTCTGGCGCCTTCCAGGCACCCTTTCTTGAGGTACTGACGGCCCAGCCTTAAAATTTTTTACCTGCTGGAAACTGGCCGGTGCCTTCGAAGCTGAAGGTGCAATATTTAGCACTTCCGAACGGAAATGCTTTTTTTCCTCGCCTATACTCGCTAGGGCGGCTGTCTTGTGGAGGTTGTGGCGGAGCGGTAGCCTCTGGCTCTCTTTTGACTTCCCGGAGGGTGGGTAGTGCTGCCTCAGCTCGCCGAAGGCATCCTTCTTCTGCCTTGGCATATTGTTCGAAGTATGCCATGAGCTGTGCTACGGATGTTACCGGCTTCCGATGGAGTTTGCTGAGGAGGTCGGGGTTCAGCACCCCTTCTCGGGCAGCATCAACTACCGAAGAGGTAGTAAGGCCCTTGATCTGTGACTTGGTGTGGGCGAAACGTGTAAAGTATTCTCGGAGGGTTTCTCCTTCCCGCTGCTTTACTTGGAACAAACTTCCCGTGGACATCGGGGCCACGAAAGTGCCTTGGAAGTTGCTCACGAACTTCTTTTTGAGTAGTTCCCATGACTTGATCGATCCTGGTTTTAGGGACCAGAACCACCGGAGAGCCACACCTTCGAGAGCAAGTGGGAAGCATTTTGCCATGGTGCTTCGTACCCCTCCGCTTGCTTCTATAGCTAGGGCGTACGAGCGGGCGAACTCCCCAGGGTCCGACCCCCCGGAGTACTTGTGCAGCTTCGAGGCCTTGAACTTGGGGTCGAAAGGCACTCTCTGTAGGTCAGGGTGCAGTGGAGATTCATTGTCGAAGGATGCATTCTCGGCCTCTTCCTGGACTTGTATAACTTCTGGGGGGTTGTGGCCTCCATCGTCTGGAGGCCCTCTTGGAGTTTCAGTGGAGGCTTGAGTGCGGAGTCTGTCGGCGGCTTCCTGCCTCCATCTGGATACTTCCTCCTGAAGCCTGGCTAGCTGCGTAGCCTCGGTCTCGGGGGGGCCTTCGTCTTCGTCGGAGGGGACTTCAGGGTCTCGGCTTGCTGCGTAGTCGGTTTGAAGCATTGTAGGGGGGGGTAGAGGGCCCCGGGGCGCTCGACGCCCATCGGTTCCGGCAGGAACCGTTGGATTAGCTGAGGGTCCGGCTCCGTTGGTCCGAGGGGACCTTCGAAGGGGACCTGTAGCCTGACCACGCTTCGGAGGCATGGTTAGTCGATGAGGTGTCTTGGAAATGGAAGGCTTCGAACGACTCGGGGGGGTCGAGGGAAGGCCTTCGGGCTGCACTAAGAAGCCCTTAACTGAAGGGTGCGCGGAATCTCAGGATTCCGAGGCTCCCCCCGTAAGTTTTCTTCAGAGTGCAGTTAGCAGTAGAGAACAAGCTTTTAGAACTTGGATCCCCACGGACGGCGCCAACTGTTGGTGTAAAAGTTACACCAACAGGTTCTTAGTAGTTAAGAACAAACAAACAAGAGGTTTGTGTCTTTAGGACAAACTTGAGCCTCCGTAAGGATAACAACTCAAGAGGTCCGAATGTATGTGTTTGAACCACTGGTTCTGGATCCTCCTTACAAGGTACAAAGGGGGGTATTTATAGGGAGAAAGGCTAGAGGAATAGACCTATTTACCCTTATATTACAAATGACCTTCAGTATTATAAACAAGGTTATACACGGTAAAGTGCTGCAGAGTAGATGGATAAGCAGGGCATCCAATCAGTCACGTCTTCCTGCTTCGAAGCCTCCTTTCTCCTTTCGGAGGGTCCTCCGAGACTTCGCGTCGTGGCACCCTTCGATCGTGCTGACGTATCTTCGAGCATTAATCGACTATCTTCGGGATCTTCTTAGAGCCTTCGGAGGGTTAACCTTTAAGTCGTGGAAATGAAGTAATTTCCCCCAACAATATGATTTGTGCCCTCATGAAAAACACTCAGAATTGTCCAGATTTCTCTAACAGTGCAAAGGTGTTGCACCCTATTAAATTCATTCCAGCTCAGGCTTGTGAACAATATATTCCTAGATTTGTTGTTGCAATCATATTGTTTAGCCTAAGGCTGAGTGGAATGAATAGGGGATCTCATAGTTGGAATCAACTATATCCCAAATAGTACTTCCTTGGCTCTGAAGAAAAGCCTCCATACGCACCTTCTGGTAAGAAAAATCACGCCCATCAAACATGGGAATCTTTCCATGTCTCTCCATGTCGCCTATGGATCACAAATCTGGTTAAGGTCAACTGGTGATCTAACCGGCTCTGATACCAATTTTTGAACCAAAACAGGCGACCAAAAGGGGGTCAACGAAAGCTAAAAAATTTCTTCTCAAAACTGGCTCCGAATATAGCCTTCACTGGTTCTAGTTCGGAGGTACTGATGACACTCTGAACTATACTTCACAGTGTGGCATACTTTGGAGCACAAGAAGATTCCAAACACAGGTTGAAACTTGGAGCAAGACTTTGAAATGGGGTTTGCAATCTAGACTTCAAACACACAGCCCTTCGTTCCAACAGAGTCTAAAGAACTCACAATTCCAATTAGAATTGAAACGTGAGTAGTCGTGGTTGTCTTCGCTGTCCATCGTCTCCTTTGACTTCCTTTGATATTTCTTGATGAGATCAGAGGAAGCGACATTGCTATTGGTTCGCCTGCTTTTCCTTGTGTGCCGATCGTTAGCATGGTACACGTCCACCATGTTAACTGGGAATGGATGACCGTCGATATTCATCGGCTTCTTTTCATCATCGAACTTGATTCAACCTTGCTCCACGGCCGATTGGATCTACTGCCTGAACACTTTGCACTCGTTAGTATGATGCGATGGGGAATTGTACCCTTTGCAGTACTTCCTCTTCTTCAGTTCTTCGGCAGGCGATATCACGTGACCAAGTGACAATTGGATTTGCTTCTCATTGAGTAATAGATTGAATATTTTATCGGCCTTGTTGATGTCGAAGTCGTACTTCTCCTCTTTATCGGTCAGTTTCACCCAGGGGCATGCAACTTGCTTCTTGTTTCTAGACCATTCGGCCATACTGACTTCTACATCTGAGTCGCTACTCTCGTCGGAGTCCGAACGGTATACTTGAGTGTATGCCACCTTCTTTTGATACATGTATCTCTTGGCTTCTTGGAATCGGCTTTCATGTGCCGATACCCTTTACACTAGTTGGGAGAGGCTCTCGAACTTGTGTGATGAAAATCTCTCCTTAATCGGGTTCAAGAGTCCCTGAAATGCATCCTCCGCCATCTAGGTATCACTGAGGCTCAAGCTATAGCATCTGCTCTGCACATCTCGGAACCTTTGGATATAATCTTGCACCGACTCGTCCATTCTTTGCTTTACAGTCGTCAAGTTAGTGAGCTTCATCTCTTGAATGCCAGCGAAGAAATATTGGTGAAACTTCTTCTCTAGATCTGCCCATCCTACGATGGAATCTGTCGGCAGTGAAGCAAACCACGTGAAGGTCAATCTTGATAGTAGGAGCGGGAAAATCGGACCATCAGCGCTTCGTTAGCCGATGCCTCCCTGCACTAAGCGAGGAAATGGCTGATGTGCTCGATCGTGGAGACCGAGTCTTGTCCCGAGAACTTGGTGAAGTCGGGTATCTTGTATCGGCCGGGTAGTGGTACTCGGTCGAACCATTCTAGGTACGGTCACCGATACATGTACATTTGTTTTTGGGCTTCAATCCAAATTGATCTTTGATAACCTCCGTGATCTAATTGACCCAGTCATCTTCTTGTTGTCTCGAGGTTGGGTACTGTCTAGGCAATGGGGCTTGCTAATATTGTTTTGGCTGAGCATCATTGTATGTAGGCTGCCCCTCATCGAATTGACCCAGTCATCGTCTTGTTGTCTCGAGGTTGGGTACTGTCTAGGCAATGGGGCTTGCTAATATTGTTTTGGATGAGCAGCATTGTATGTAGGCCGCCCCTCATCGCCATAAGGTTGTGCTCCGAAGTTCACGGTCCTATGGTACCCCTGAGGGATACCGTCGGGTGCCCCCCTAGGCGGCACGATGTCTAGCAGCATGTTCCTCGCGATACCATATGTGACATGTGGGGCCTCCTATCCCATTGGCCTAGAGCTAGCCGCTGAGAATGGCGCCGACGCAGTTCTTTCAAGGTTATACGACGAACTCAACAGCAAGCCCCGAGTGGGGGCGATGGTTGGGTCGCCCTATTTCCTTCATGGCCGACTGAGAAGGTCGACTGATCTAGCCTTGTCGACCCTTGCGGTTGTGGAGCCGGTTGAGAGTGTTGCGGGTTCTGTAGCAGTCTTGTCTGAGCATCGAGGAGATACGTCGGACCTTGTAGCAGTTCATGGTCTATAGTGTCATCAATAGTCTTATTGATTAGCCCGTGGAGGGTGTTGACCAGTGTTCCAGATTGGTTTATGAGTGTGTGGTGAAGCGTGTTGTTGACAATCTCCTGGAAACCGACACGAGGGCTTTCTGTCGGTTGACTGGTCTCCATGGTTATCGTTGGTCTTGGCAACATATCCCTTAAGATTGGACCCGCTCGAGTCATCCTCTAGGCTTGCAGGCACAGCTCTTGTAAAGCGTCAACATTTCTCTATACCTTCACCCTTTGTTCCTCAGTTAAAGTCTCCATGGTGATCGAAATGATGTTGTCATCGTTGAGTTCACCCGCCATGGCTGGATTGCTAAAGTATGGTCCCACTGGGCATGCCAAAAAGCATGTTGGTGCGTTTATTGGTCACACTTTGACACACGCATGGCCTAGGAGATCTGCTTAACTCCAGTGCAGGTCCTACATTCTTAGAAAAAATGGTCCAAGGCATGCCAATCAGTTTGACCCTGCAACTGATAAGGAAACAGGAAAATGTGAACAATAGTATAGCCTATCGGCTATTGAGCTGATGACTATGATGAGGACAGGATATTCGTGGAATATCATGTCTATCGACCATAGGGACGATGACTAGGGGTGAAGCAATCGGGCGAGCGTGCCATCGGCCGATAAGATGGGCAGTTTTACCACATATGCTGATGAACGCTTTTCTGGTGGCAAATAAGATGTGGCGTTGATTTGAAGATAACCCGTCGACTTGTACTCCGACAGCAATAAATAAAAGGTGCCAGATAACATATATATCATGAAAATCATCACAATAACTAGATCGGACCTAACCAAGACAGTAGCTAATCACGATGATCTTAATAATATATAAAAGTATCGGGCATGCTTTATTTAGATGAATGGTATACAACATGAAAAAGATACGATAGCAAGAGATGTCGGACTTAACCAATGAAGCTGCAAACTACTACACCTAGATCACATCAATCTAAGAGATCAATCTGATGCAGCCTTAGACCTAGCCGATACACCGAGAATCGGCGACCGTACTATTTTGACGTTCACCTCAAGAGATCAATCTGATACAGCCGTGAGGATACTGACCTAGCCGATACGGTCGTCGGGGTGGCGGGACTCACCTCTTCGTCGAAGATCGAAACAATGCAACCCAGCTTCGTGTGCCGAATCCCGCCAGGATAAACCTTGGGAACCAAGGGTGGCGATGTGCCAAGTAGTTATTTGACAAAGATGTGTGTTTTTAAGCTAATTAGGGGTACATATTTATAGTCCGAAGACTTGTCATTCAAGCACTCTATCTTAATCGATTCTGGATTTATCTCTATCTTCTCTTTATCTTTACCTCCATCGGCTCCTCTGCATCCGGTCAAGTTGTATCAATATGGACGGGCTTCCTTAACTATCTTTGATCGGACTCTTCTTGACTTTTGTTGATCGTGTGGCATCCTTAGTGGGCATGGGCTTCACCAAATCTTGGCGTTAACAGGTAGCTGATTCAATCTTCATTAACATATTCATCTGCTTCAACAGGTAACTAAATCATCTGTTTGATTTCTACAGTTTACCTGTTATCCTTTTTGATGATATGCTTTGCTTTCTGTGATGTTTAGTATGATTCATCTATGAGCTTTTATAATGTGATTAAATATATGCGAAATTAGTGTGATCTATTGAAATGCATGTGAAATGTTGAAATGTTTTATGATATGTCTATATGATCTGTGAGTAGAATTAGTCTACCTTTGAGTACTGTGTAAGTGTCTTTTTAATCAGAACACCAGTTGCTTTTTCGAGGCTAGATCATTTTTATAGTGTTGTGATCTCTCAGACTGTCATTTCACATCATATCAGATAGGAGGGTGATAGCACTCATTTCATCTGTGGTTTACAAATCTGTTTACTTCTGTAGTTTATTGGGAGGAACGTTGTGTGTTAAGAAAAAGTCATTTATTCAAAAGAATTTATTGAGACGCCTATTCATCCCTCTTTAGTCATTTGTTTTGGTTCTACACCGTTACTCTTAATATGACGTGATATGTTTCGAAATCATAACAAGTGTAACCATTTAGATCAATAACACGTAAGTTAAGATGATAAAAAGGTAAAAAAAACTTCTTGTAAATTATCAAATCTATGGTGAAAAGAGAGAGTTGAGAAAAATTCCAGAACGATCGGTTCAGAGAACTTCATAATCCAGTTCAGGCCGAGCTTGCGAGGCCACTTTCCGTGGTTAATGCAAGGCAATCCTGGATCGCAACTCGACTACTCGAGAAAAAGGCTATGTGCAACCGTTTCACCAATCAGACAGGCCTAAAAGGAGGTCCGCTTCATGGTGGGCGCAAGCCATGCTCATCACCAGTAGGCAGGCAGTACGCTACGATTCCATGAAATCCTGTTCTTTTCATCAGAAAAGCTGAAGACCGCTCAGCGAGTCGTAGACTGTTTAGGCATCTTCAGAGCTCGAGTGACCGAACGGAGACACCAGTGAACGAGGTCGATCCACACCGAGCTGTTCTTGTGGAGGCTGGAAAATCACGAGATGCCATGTCCCTTTCAGTTTCAGGCATCAGCATCTGGATTGTG